>JAGDQO010000696.1:0-155223 GCA_018342035.1 Solanum appendiculatum | reverse complement strand
CTAACAAGTCAAAAAGGGTGGTGTAGCTAGCTAGTTGCTGCTTGGTAGTTTTCATAATAGTTTTTCCTTACTGGAACAGAGACACAAGTTTATAACATTTTCTGAGAGTACTATAGACTATACTTGTAGAAGAACGACTACTACTACTAATTGCGAGTTCAATTGGTGGACAGATTTATAAAAAACAGAGACATGAAACACTAGTAATGAAATCAACCATAGTTAGAGCTCTTGCTAGATCTTTAGTCGATGTAAATGGACAGCAACTAACTGAACATCTATACATGTGAACTATACTCACATCCAAAATAATTGAGTTCACATGCTCTCCTGATGATCTTTTGTCACTTCTAAACAGCATTCATCAAAATAAAGTAAGAGCACTCACTAAATTAAGGAAGTAAGAAGTACAACATAAGCAGTTTGATTCATCAATCCAAAATTTTTACGAAGCAGGAAAACTCAAATAATAGCGTCAAATGATAAAGATGAGTAGTACAGTGAGGTAGTGTTTTCCGCATTACTAGATATCCTTGATAATTGTGGTACTCATTCTTGACCACTATTATGGTCGGGAACCTGTAAGTATTAAGACGTTAGTTAACAATACTTTTATAGGATTAAAACTTCATTAAAAATTTCTAAGACTTGTAAAATTTAGTTACCTGTTCATTTGAGGTGCCATTGATATCTTGAAGAAGAGATTCATTAGGAGCATACTTTTGCATGAATTGTTTCATTTGGAGTAATTCTGATTGCAGCTTCTCGTGATTGTGTTTCATCAGATCCATTTCTTTATTTTGTTTTTCCTTTAACTCAGTTATTTCTTGTTCTAACCGTTGTACAACTTCATTAGATGAATCTTCTACAACAATATTTTCTATAGAAGCTTTACTACCCCATAGAACTGAAGGAGTTGGACCAAGTCCTAAACCACGAACATACCCACTTTTCTCATTTCCTAACACTTGAGAATACACATCACCTTCCCAAGCAACATTGTGAGGAGGTTGGTCAATAGATCTTTCATTATTGTTCATCCTTTCATTTATCATGTCCTTATCATAGAATACACAATAAATGCAATTTGAAATTAGCTTATTCATTTGTAATGTTTATTTTTAATTGTTTCCCGATTTAAAAAAAATAAAGTAAAGAAGAAATCTTACGATTGCCTTGGCCGAATCATCATCCAGTGGTCTACCATCCACACGTTTTTTATGAGTTAATAAGAAAATCTCTGCTCGTGTAGGCTCTATTCCATTTTTATCCTAAGCAATAGAATTGATGTCAGATATGCGTGAAAAAAAAGGTTTGAAAATACTTAGTTTCACAGGTTTACCTGCTTATGCATCAATGTAGCAATACTTTTGGATCCTCCTGTGTGAAGCATCTATTTGCTTGGGTACGCCTCTGTTGTTGAAAGATTTAAATAATATCTTACAAATTATTAAAAAAATGTAGCATAACTAAAATTAACACATAGTAAAAAGAAGAAAGTAGGCGTGTTTTCAAGATTTGTTTATACCTTCGCTTTATCAGAAAGCCAATAAGATACTAGACCACTCCATTGATCTCTCGGTATGCGACTTGGTCTATTTTTCAGCACAACATCTTTGGTCTTATATTTTGACATATACTCACCTTTAATTTCACACTTGTAGTCTTTCCATTTCTTTCCTAGTGACTTTAAGGCAAACGCTTCTCCACGTTTTGGAAAAGAGAACTTCTTCTGCAAAATAAAATCAATATATAAAAGATAATATCATGTCCAAATTGAGCTTGTTCACATAATAATAATACTAACTCATTCCCTAACAAAATCCACCAATTTCTTCTTTTGCTCGTTGTCAAAATTTTTC
This sequence comes from Solanum appendiculatum, assembly GCA_018342035.1. Lineage (NCBI taxonomy): Eukaryota > Viridiplantae > Streptophyta > Magnoliopsida > Solanales > Solanaceae > Solanum > Solanum appendiculatum. The sequence goes on along the minus strand of JAGDQO010000696.1, from coordinate 153,361 downwards.
CTATCATCTACATGTAGAGGTGTTAATTCTGGAGTTCTCACAATAATTCCTAGAAAGCTAGCAAGCTTTCGGCCCTCGTTCCCAATAGACTGGTTACAACTATTAAACGACACATCAATTGTCTTTCCCGGAAGAAGTTTCCAAACATCTTTTAGTAAAGTAGGACCACGAGGCTTTCTTGTCTCTAAGTTACCTAGAATGAGAAAAGATTTGAAAGTCATCAAATGGAAAAACACATATGGTTAAACACCTAAAAGATGCTCTAAAATCATAAACTCATGTCATTTAGCACTATTCTATGTTATATGTCATTGTTTATATCGAGTTGTGTGTGATATTGAGAATACCATATTACATATGCACTAAATTGTAGTAAATATGCATAATTTCCTATGTGTGTGCTGGTCCTATTATGTTGTCGAAATTCTTCATTAACTCTCTGATGTCGAGGATAATAAATGTTAAATGGATTCAGAACAATAACTAGAGTTCCACAGTCGTATACTCACTCATTACGCTCCATGACACTTCGATTCTACTGGGCGATGAGCTATATAATCATGCTTTCGTTTCGTGGTTACTAGTATTTTTTATCTTTTCTTTTCTTGATACAATGTGGATTTGAGTATAAAAATGGATGATATAGTTATATTGATTAGCCTTCCCTTGTATGACTTTCTTCTCGTTATTTTTATAAGAGGATCATTCAGAACTTGTACTACTAGCCAATGAGAAGTTGGTGGAAACACAAGGCTAGAAACTGAAGAGTTTCGTCTGATGGATTCTTAGGTGAGTGGATTTGGTACCAGTTTTCCCACTCTCTATGTAATCTAACTTGGTTTATCTCTAGATGCGTGTGTGATTGTGAATACTCCCTATTTTCTTTGCAAAAAAGTGAGCAAACCTACGACGAGGTGCACATTAGTTGACGCCCTGGGGAGGAAGTTGCAGATGCAGGTGTAGTGTGATATATCAACAAGAAACACACTGGTGGAAAGCTGGCTAGATGTGATCAAAACAAGAAAAAGGGCCTTCCAGGTGTTGAGTAGCAAGTGCAGGTGTTGTGAGATATATCAACAAGAACTGACTTAATCTTCACATAATTCTAATTGTTGTCTTAGGATGACTTAAGTTTATTTTTCTTTCACCATGTCCTTAGAGAATTCTGTTATTATCTCTTGATTTGCTTTACTTGTTCATCCTACTAATACTAGCACTTAAAAAGCTAATGTTTTATGCATATTAGCCTTCACTTAAGGGGGTCAATCATAATGGGAAATGGCAAAGTCCTTTTTAAAGATTAGTTCATGTTGTAACTTATCCTTCCATTTTTGTTCTAATTGTACAGGAAGTTGAAGGTGCAGGTGCAGGTTTTGCAGGAAGTTGCAGGTACAGGTGTTGTAGTAAGTTGCAGGTGCAGGTGTTTTAGTTGACGCCCTAGGGAGGAAGTTGAAGGTGTAGGTGTTGTGAGATATATCAACAAGAAACACAATGGTGGAACATCCCAGAAGGGAAGATGGATAATACAACCACACACACCTAGCAAGTAAGTTCTTAAAACGATACAGAGAAAGATTAATATTACCTGATTCATCATTAGGTTGAACCTAAGTGCCACCAACAGAACTATTCAACTTCACATAATTCCTTAGAGAATTCTGTTATTATCTCTTGAATTGCTTTACTTGTTCATCCTACTAATACTGGCACTTTAAAAGCTAATGTTTTCTGCATATTAGCCTTCACTTAAGGGGGTCAATCATAATGGGAAATGGCAGAGTCCTTTTTAAAGATTAGTTCATGTTGTAACTTATCCTGCCATTTTTGTTCCAATTGTACAGGAAGTTGTAGCTGCAGGTGTTGAGCAGCAGGTGCAGGTGTTGTAGGAAGTTGCAGGTGCAGGTGTTTTAGTTGACGCCCTATGGATGAAGTTAAAGGTGCAGGTGTTGTGAGATATATCAGCAAGAAACACAATGGTGGAACATCCCAGAAGGGCAGATGGATAATACAACCACACACACCTAGCAAGTAAGATTTTAAAACAATACAGAGAAAAAATAGTATTACCTGATTCATCACTAGGTTGAACCTCAGTGCCACCAACAGAACTATTCAACTCATTAGTTTCACCATCATGTGATTGGTCTACAAAGTTGTTCTGATTATCTATCAATTGCTCAAGATAAGGTTGGGCTGCAGAGTTATCTTGACCATCACTCAGCTACTCAATATAATGTCACAAAGCTTCATCATGTTGTTCAATAACCAATCTGTTGCGACCTCTAGTTTTCATAGTTCCTTTTCTTAAGTGAAGCCACTATCTAGCAGCATTAGGTTCAGATTAACTCAAACATATATTATAGGTCACATGAAAAACAGGAGGAGGCTTCATCACCTCAAGCTATGAAAAACACATAAATAATGATTTGTGCACACGAACACAGCTTAGCGACAAAAATAATTCTAATTATAAGAGAAGCTAGTGTACCAGGAAAAACAGTTATCCAGTGATAAGAACACCTTATCATATCACAATCCAAGAGCTATAATCAACAAAATATAAGCAAAGACAAGCACAGAGAATGCAATTAAATGTTCAAAATCAACCAATTCAGACATGGAAAATCCATAGTTGAGTAACATGTATCTTCTATAAATGACTTAAATCGAAAGCAACAAAGAATTTTATTTAACTAAATAAACAAATCCATAGAAGTTCTTCAATAAACTTGCAAAAAATATTTTTTATAAGTACCAGCTACCTTATTAAGAATCATTTTCTTTCTCAATGTCATTTCCTCCCTCAGCATTAGCTTCACCGTCATTCGTAGAAGCTTGAGAATGTAAGTTCGTTTCAATTTCTATCCCATCAACACCACTTCTTACCCAATCATCACACTCATACACCGGAACACAAGCAGTTTCTAAGAGAGCCAAGTCAGTGAAATCAATTTGCATTGTTGACTCAGATTGCACACTATTTTCATCTCCCATATCAAAAATGTCTCGAGGTTTAATGAACCTAGGGACAAACCATTCATGATCTACAAGATCTTGAACAAATATTACTTGTTGAGCTTGTTCTGCAAAAATAAAAGGCTCATGACGTTCTCGATTGCCAGCGTCTGCCAGGCGTGAGAAATTCACAAGTGTGAAACCCAATTCATCATCCTTAACTCCTCTACCTTTAGTTACATCAACCCAATCACACTTAAATAAGACAACCTTAAATTCTTCATAATATTTTAACTCCACAATATCATTCAATCTACCATAATATGTGATATTTGCTGACTTTGGAGCATTGTCACTTGTACTTGCATAACTTTCAGTCTTTGAAACAGCCATAACACCACTATTTTATGTCTCCTTGAACTCTTCACTTTGTTTAGTTCGGAATCGATACCCATTATTTACATTAAATGCATTGAATCATCTTGCAATAAAAGACGGCCCTTGTGCAAGGACTTTAACATCCTTAATGGTGTCAGATGTAACCTCTAATTCATTTACCTAACAAAATTGAAAGATACAATTATAAATACAATATAAGTACAAGGACAAGAATTTAGATTGACCAATGTCTTAGACCTACTACTTACTTTTTCCTTGAACCACTCTGGAAATGTATCAAAATGCAGACAGTCAAGTTGATGTTGATTCAAACGACGCTTACGATGTGATCTCTTGATTTCAGCAATATGCTCACTATTCACATAACTCATATCTATTAATATTTTTATCAAATAAACTTATATATACAGATAGATGGATAGATAGATATAATACTTACTTTTTATAATTCTCAACCATCTCTGACTCACAATTGAATAACACATGTCTATGTGCTTGTAACCATGTTTTCTCATCCAACTTAAATACATCTATTCCACCATCTGATTCCCCAACAATAGGAAAAAGAGATTCTTCTTTACTGGTATCATTTTCAATTTGATCATCACATTTTCTTGAACTATAAGACTTTGAATCTCCACCCTCCAAATATCATGAGCAAAATGTCAAACACTCATTTTCTATGTATGCTTCTGCAATCGAACCTTCTGGGCATGCATGATTACGAACATATGATTTTAAAGTACCCAAGTACCTTTAGAATTAGGTAATATTATTAATTTGATATTATAAGATTTAAGAACTAAAGAAATACAATAAGGATTCAATGATATTCTTTGTACCTCTCAATTGGATACATCCAATGATAATGTACTGGCCCTGCAAGTTTAGCCTTTGTTGCTAAATGAGTAAGCAAGTGTACCATAATCGTAAAGAATTCAGGGGGGAAAGTTTCTCCATAGTAGACAATATTTCTGGGATTCTTTCTTCAAGTAACTTTAACTCATCTAGTTTTAGCACTTTGCTACATAAAACACGAAAGAATGTGCATAGTTCAATTAAAACAGAACTGATTCTCTTATCTATTGATCTCCACAGGGCAAGAGGAAGAAGTTCTTGCATTATAACATGACAATCATGAGTTTTTAATCCAGATATCTTTCATTTGCGAATCCAACGTGCAATATTAGATGCATGGCCATGTGGAAACTTGGCATTTTCCAAAACTTCATAAAATAACTCCTTTTCCTTCAAAGACATTGTGAAATAAGTAGGAGGAAGATATGTCCTCCGACTAGATCGATATTGAGGCCATAAACGTGGTCTTATTTTCATATCCTTCAAGTCCAATCGAGCATGTAAGTTGTCTTTTGACTTTTTATCAATACCCAATAGTGTATAAATTATGTTGTCACACACATTTTTTTCTATGTGCATCACATCAAGATTATGGCGCACCAAGTTATACTCCCAATAAGGAAGATAAAAAAAATGCTCCTCTTTTTGCATGTGTTATTCATCACCCCACTTACCCCTTCACTCGACTTGCCAAGAGTAAACTTTATGTTTTTAACTTGATTCAGCACTTGTGACCCAGTTATTGTACAAGGTGCAAGTCTTGTTTCTTTTGTTCCAGCAAATGATTTAGCATCATTTCGATATTTGTGGTCCGACTTCAAGAAACGTCGATGACCCATGAAACAAAACTTGTTACCATGTTTGAGCCTTCTGTAATGAGTATTTATGTTGCAAGAAGGACATGCAAACCGACAAAAAGTGCTCCATCCAGATAGAGTACCATATGCTGGAAAATCATTTATAGTCCACATAAGAGCTGCTCGCATATGAAATGTTTCCTTATTAGAGGACTCGTATGTTTCTATCCCAACATCCCATAATTCATTCAACTCTTCTATTAAAGGATGTAAAAATACATCAATATTATTTCCGGGAGCTTTTGGTCCAGGTATCAACATAGACAGAATGAAGAACTCTTGCTTCATGTACATCCATGGTGGAAGATTATATGGCATTAAAATCACTAGCCAAGTACTATAAACAGTTCGCATTGTGCCAAATGGATTAAATCCATCAGAAGCTAATCCTAGGCGTACATTGCGAAGATCTTTGGCAAATTCAGGATACTTACTATCAAAACTTTTCCAAGCTTCAGAATCTGCTGGATGTCGTAGAATTTCATCTTTGTTGTGCTCTTCATGATGCCATCTCATTGCTTTAAAAATTTCTGATGACATAAAAAATCTTTGCAGCCTTGGTTTTAAAGGAAAATACCTTAGGACCTTGGCTAGAGTTTTTTTAGCATTATTTTTCCATCTAGAAGCCCCACAAATTTTGCATTCATTAACATCCTTACTAGAAAATTCTTTCCTAAAAAGCATGCAATCATTAGGACAAGCATGGATCTTTTCATACTTTAAACCCAAACCTTCAATTATCTTTTTGGTCTCATAGAAAGAAAAAGGCAATTCATATCCTTCAGGCATTGCATCCTTCAGTAGTCCAAGCAATGAATTAAAGGATTCATTTGACCATTTGAACATGCATTTTGTACGATAGATATGCAACAAAAAGGATAATTTGCTAAACTTCTTGCATCCAGGATATAATTCTTCATTTGCCTCCTTCATGAGGCGTTCAAACTTATCCATCTCTGGATGAGGTTGCTTTCCAGATGGATGATCAGCATTTTCTTGTAGGTTTGGCTCCATCTCACCTCTTTCATTGATGTCACTGTCTATGAACTCTGTAAAGCCTCCAAAGGCATCATGTATCATCCCTCTCATATCATCACCTCTTACAGTTGAAGTTGACTGCCTCTGATTATTTACTTCAGTATTGTCTGATCCTTTAGAGACTCCTCGTGACAAAACCAGTTATCATATGATGGCATAATACCATTAACAACAAGATGATCATAAGTTGTAGCTCGATTTACTTGATGGATAAGTATACATTCAATACAAGGACAGAAAATTTTCTCTCCTGCTTGTTTTTTAGAAAATGCATGGTTTAAAAAATCTTCTACTCTGTCCAAGTATTCTTTACTAAGTCTATCAAAAGACATCCATCTTTTATTTCTAGAATTGTTCATGACGTTCAAGATATGATTTTATTTTCTGCAATTATTGTAGGAGCTGAAAATATGTTAGTAAAAAAAGAGAAAATTAATCAAAAATGGATTTCAGATAAAATATCCATCCTATTAGTACGTAGGGTGCAATACAGGAGATGGTCATCAACATGTTTGGTATATATTGTGTCCAGGTGCAGGTGTTGTGAGATATCTCATTAAGAAACTATGCTACATTTGTTCTTAAGAGGAGAGTACGCTAACAACATCAGGTCATACATTGCTGCAGCACCTCGTATTAATGGCCCATTTACTCAGTTAAATCAAGCTACAACACAATGGTGGAAAGCTAACTGCTCTCCCAAACTGAAGCCACTAAAAAGATTATGAACGTTTAAGTGCAATAAGTTTTAGGAACTCCCATCAGAAGCTAAAAAGATTCTGAACACAAAAAAAACAACAAGTTCCAAGCATTCGATTCCAGGCGATAAGAGAAAGGGAACTAGATTAAAGGGCTATTTCAAGCACTAAGCCTAGAACTGATCAACAACAATTTAGTAAGCCATAGGTCCAAACACTAAAGGCATAAAAAAAACACAGAAAAAGTACTTATATAGGTTTTTACCATAATTCTATTTGGAGAGCTTGTTTATGGATTCTATTGTGATTGTTCTAGTGTGTGGAATATTTTTTCTTAATAGGAGAATATGCTAACAACATCAGGTCATACATTGCTGCACCACCTCGTATTAATGGCCCATTTATTCAGTTAAATCAAGCTACAACACAATGGTGGAAAGCTGACTGCTCTCCCAAACTGAAGCCACTAAAAAGATTCTGAACATTTAAGTGCAATAAGTTTCAGGAACTCCCATCAGAAGCTAAAAAGATTCTGAACACAGAAAAATAACAAGTTCCAAGCATTCGATTCCAGGCGATAAGAGAAAGGGAACTTGATTAAATGGCTATTTCAAGCACTAGGTCTGGGACTGATCAACGAAAATTCAGTAAGCCACAGGTCCAAACACTAAAGGCATAATCAAAAGCGCAGAAAGAAGTACTTATAAAGGTAATACCATAATTCCATTTAGAGAGCTTGTTTATGGATTCTATTGTGATAGTTCTAGTGTGTGGTATATTTGTTCCTAACAAGAGAATACGCTAACAGCATCAGGTCATACATTGCTGCAGCACCTTGTATTAATGGCCCATTTATTGAGTTAAATCAAGCTACAACACAATGGTGGAAAGCTAATTGCTCTCCCAAACTGAAGCCACTAAAAATATTCTGAACGTTTAAGTGCAATAAGTTTCAGGAACTCCCATCAAAAGCTAAAAAGATTCTGAACATAGAAAAAACAAAGAGTTCCAAGCATTTGATACCAGGTGATAAGAGAAAGGGAACTTGATTAAATGGCTATTTCAAGCACTAGGTCTGGGACTGATCAACGAAAATTCAGTAAACCACAGGTCAAAACACTAAAGGCATAATCAAAAGCGCAGAAAGAAGTACTTATAAAGGTAATACCATAATTCCATTTAGAGAGCTTGTTTATGGATTCTATTGTGATAGTTCTAGTGTGTGGTATATTTGTTCTTAACAGAAGAATATGCTAACAGCATCAGGTCATACATTGTTGCAGCACCTTGCATTAATGGCCCATTTATTCAGTTAAATAAAGCTACTACACAATGCTGGAAAGCTGACTTCTCTCCCAAATTGAAGCCACTAAAAAGATTCTGAACGTTTAAGTGCAATAAGTTTCAGGAACTCCCATCAGAAGCTAAAAGGATTATTAACACAGAAAAACAACAAGTTCCAAGCATTCGATTCCAGGCGATAAGAGAAAGGGAACTAGAATAAAATGCTATTTCAAGCACTAGGTTTGGGACTGATCAACAACAATTCAGTAAGCCACAGGTCCAAACATAAAGGCATAATCAAAAACGCAGAAAGAAGTACTTATATAGGTAATACCATAATTCCATTTAGAGAGCTTGTTTATGGATTCTATTGTGATTGTTCTAGTGTGTGGTATCAGTTTCCTCGGAGGTTCATTCTACTAGAATAAACTAAAAGCCACTCGCCTTAATATATTAACATCCACACGCCTTAATGTAGTAGCCACATGCCTTAATGCATATTAACAGAAGAATCTATTCAATCAATTGCATTCAAAATAGTAGCAGCCAGAGATCACAAACACAAAAACATTACTTTTACGAATCTCAAATAACTTGGAAATAATGGTTAATAACTAAATATGATTAGTTCGTCAAGTGTATTTTCTGTTTTTCTTCCCAGTTAATGCGTAAATACTTATTAATGAACATAATATAATAACTCTAGGCTGAACAACATAGCAACAGGGGTAATAGAACATAACAGTAAATAAACTATACGGTTAATTCTGAACGACAGAACAACAGGGGTAATAGAAGATGATCAAAACAGAGTGGAGAGGAGCGACCTACCGACCTGAAAACTTAGTTGTTCCTAGACGTAGTTGCTGCGATTGAAATATTGCTGATGGACGTAGCTGTTGCGATTCAATACAAGCTGCTGGAAGGTTGATGCTATGAGTGAATATATGGTGCTGGATTGCAGCTCTAATAGATTTAGAATGAGAATCCTTATGTGTGTAGGAGATCTTTTTAGGAATTTTTTTCCTTATTAGCAGCGTATTTAGGGTTTTTTTGGTTAGTAATTTTTCCTTATTGCCTAGGAGTTCCTATTTTTCCCAGAATATTGAGGATGGCGGGAAAATAATAATTTATAGAAAGCGGGAGTTCTTATTTTCAAGAAAAACAAGGCTTTTTTGTGGCTATTTTTTGGAATTGCTACTAAAAGTGTACATATTGCTGGCCATTATACATTAGCCGTTAATATTTTTCCTCTCATGAATATATTAGCGGCAATCTGCTTATTGCCGCAAAATAATTGTCGCTAAAGTTCATTATTGTAGTAGTGACAATCACATAAATGCACTTATCCGAGGAGGAAAACATCAACTCCAAGCTAAAGCATGTTCAACAGATCATTTCATGAAGACTTTATGCAACTCATACTCAATGCACCTAATCATAGATAAATCAATCAAGCTAGCTCATTTTCTCAAAATTAGACTCTTCATGAACATGCATAATCAAGGAATCATGGAAATAACTAAGACACATGAAACCAAAGAATGAATCATGAGGAACTAGGTACTTCAAGCTAAAGTAGGATCGGAGGGAAAGAGATGAGGATATCGGGACATCATATCGGCCTCGGCCTCCCAAGTAGCACCCTCAACTAATTGATTCCTCTAAAGAACCTTCACGGAAGCAACTTCTTTATTTCTTAACTTTCGAACTTGCCGGTCTAAAATCTCAACTAGAACTTCTTCATAGGAAAGACTATCCTTTATGCCAAGATTCTCCAATAGCGCTATAGACGTCGGATCACCAACACATTTTTTCAACAATGAGACATGGAAAACCGGATGCACCGATGGCAAATCATTAGGCAAATCAAGTTCATAAGCAACCTTACCAACACGTCTCAAAATTTGATATGGGCCTACATAACGGGGACTAGGCTTCCCTTTCTTTCCAAACCTCGTTACACCCTTCATGGGTGAAATTTTCAAGTAAACCCAATCATCAACATCAAATTCTAAATCTCTCCTTCTAACATCGGCATAGGAATTTTGTCCACTTTTAGCCATTTTTAACCTTTCCCTAATAAGCCAAACTTTCTCCATAGCCTCATGTAACAACTCGGGACCTATCAAAGCAACTTCACCAACTTCAAACCAACCTATAGGAGATCTACACCTCCTACCATAAAGAGCCTCAAATGGAGCCATGCCAATACTAGAATGGTAGCTATTATTATAAGCTAATTCAATCAAACGCAAAGATCATCCCAATTACCCTTGAAATCAATTACAGAAGCTCTCAACATATCTTCCAACTTTTTGATAGTACGCTCCGCTTGCCCATCAGTTTGAGGATGAAAGGTTGTACTAAGCTTAACACGAGTGCCAAGACCCTTTTGAAAAGACTTCCAAAATTGAGAAGTAAATTGTGCACCACGATCGGAGATAATGGATAAAGGCACTCCATGCAACCTAACCATTTCCTTCAAGTACAACTTAGCATAATCCTCCGCTGAATACGAAACCTTGATGGGAATGAAATGGGTTGATTTCATCATACGATCCACAACAAACCAAATCGAATCATATTGTCATCAAGTATGTGGTAAACCAACAATAAAGTCCATGTTCAAATCTTCCCACTTCCAAGTCAGAATACTAATATCTTGGAACAAACCTCCCGGCTTTTGATGCTTAACCTTTACTGGTTGACAATTAGGACACTTAGCCACAAATTCCGCAATATCCTTCTTCATCCCATTCCACCAATAGATCTCCCGAAAATCACGGTACATCTTGGTAGCTCCCAGGTGAATGGAATATCGAGAACTATGGGCTTCCAATAAAAATTTTCCTCTTAAGTCATCTACATTGGGAACACACAAACTACCTTGATATCGAAGCACACCATCTCCCCCTTGGGAGAAAGCCTCAACGAACTTTTTGAGCACCGCTTCTTTTAGTTCAACCAAATTAGGATCAAGATCTTGTTTAGCCTTCACATCATGTACAAAAGATGATTGGGAACCATTGTGAACCATAACACCACCGTTAGTGGAATCAACCAACCGAACACCCAATTGAACCAATCTATGAACATCACGAACCAACTCTTTCTTACCATCCTCAACATGAACAACACTACCTATAGATAACCGACTAAGAGCATCCGCCACCACATTAGCCTTGCCGGGGTGATAGAGGACACTCATGTCATAGTCTTTTAATAACTCAAGCCACCTCCTTTGGCGAAGATTTAGATCTTTTTGTTTGAACACATATTGCAAACTCTTATGGTTGGTGAAGATATCAACATGTACACCATACTAATAATGCCTCCAAATCTTTAAAGCAAACACAATCGCCACTAATTCTAGGTCATGAGTAGGATAGTTCTTTTCATGAACCTTGAGTTGCCTTGAAGCATAACCAATAACTTTCCCATTTTGCATAAGAACACATCCTAGCCCAATTCTCGAGGCATCACCATAAACCACAAAACCATCGGACCCTTCTAGTAGAGTCAATATCATAGCCGAAGTGAGTCTATCTTTCAACTCTTGAAAACTCTTCTCACATGCTTCGGACCAAGTGAGCTTAACCTTCTTTTGAGTCAAGGCCATCAATGGGCAAGCAATCGAAGAAAACCCTTCAACAAATCTCCTATAATAAAAGACTAAACCCAAGAAACTACGAATATCCGAAGGTGATAGAGTTCTAGGCCAATTTCTAACCGCATCCGTCTTCTTAGGATCTACCTCAATACCCTTACCGGAGACAATGTGTCTAAGAAAAGCCACGGACCTTAGCCAAAACTCACATTTAGTAAACTTCGCAAAGAGTTGATGGTCCTTGAGCACTTGCAATACAATCCTCAAATGATTAGCATGCTCACCTTCACTCCTTGAGTAAATCAGAATATCATCTATGAACACAATCACAAACATGTCATGATATTGCCTAAACACCCTATTCATCAGATCCATAAAATGCCGCCGGAGCATTTGTCAACCCAAATGACATCACTAGGAATTTATAATGGCCATATCTAGTCCAGAAAGTCATTTTCGGAATCTCATCTTCTTTCACCCTCAATTGGTGATAACCCGAACGAAGGTCGATCTTAGAAAAGTAACTAGCCCCTTGAAGTTGATCAAACAAGTCATCTATTCTTGGAAGAGGATACTTATTCTTAATAGTAACCTTGTTTAATTGGCGGTAGTCAATGCACATAACAAGTGAACCATCTCTCTTCCTTACAAACAAGACCGGAGCACCCCATGGAGAAATACTTGGTCGGATGAAACCCTTATCCAACAAGTCTTTCAATTGCTCTTTTAGTTCCTTAAGTTCCGTCGGAGCCATCCTATATGAAGGAATAGAGATAGGTTGCGTATCCGAAAGGAGGTCAATACAGAAGTCTATTTCCCTTTTGGGAGAAATACCGGGTAGATCATCGAGAAACACTTCGGGAAACTCATTCACAACGGTAACCGACTCAAAAGTAGGGGTTTCAGAATCCACATCCCTCACCCTAACAAGATGGTATATCCAACCCTAAGAAATCATCTTTCTAGCTTTAAGACATGACACAAATTGACCCTTAGGCATAGAATTTCCCCCCTTCCACTCTAGGATAGGCTCATTAGGGAATTGAAACTTGACCATTCGGGTCCTACAATCAATAGAAGCATAACAAGAATGCAACCAATCCATCCCAAGAATAACATCAAAATCTAACATATCAAGCCCTACAAGATAAACATGAGTGACTCTATGGGATAAGGAGACGGGGCAATTTCTATAGATTCTCTTAGCCACAATGGATTCACCAATCAGAATAGAGACATGAAACAGATCTAACAACATATCCGGAACAACATCAAACCTCATAGCAACATATGGCGTCACAAAAGACAAAGTAGCACTCGGATCAAGCAAGGCATAAACATCAAAGTGAAAGACTTTCAACACACCGGTAACCATATCGGGAAACCCTCTTGCTCATGGTGAGCTTGAAGTGCATAGAATCGGTTTTGCTTTTTCCACTAGAACCCGATGAATTTTGAGGTTGAGTACATCGACGGTTATCCCCTTCACTTTTAACCACTAAGGGACAATCCATTATCTTGTGATCCATCTTGCTACAACCAAATCATGCATTAGAACTGGCTAGACATTTACTGTCACGACCCAAGGTACTCCCCTAGATGTGACATGGCGTACAAGACCCCGAAAGGCCTCATACAAGCCCTTAGCATACATTACAAACAAGATAATAGAGAATAAAAGTTCAAAAGAGAATTTCATATCAAAGCTTTTAAAAGAAACAGCGGAAGTCTACATCTCATGTCTCAAAGACAATCTGATAGAAAGAACAAGGTTTGGGACGTAACCCAATACAATTCAAAGACTGAAAGGAAATACATGAAAAAGAAATAAGAGATAGGCTATGTCCTCGGATGGATGAGGACTCACCAAGTCTTCTATCAAATATCTAATCAAGCTCTAGCCACGAGTGAAAGGTGAATCGCCACGTCCTACACCAAAGAAGTTAATGTAGGCAAAAGTATGCGTTAGCAATGTTAAGTACTAAGTATGATAGCAAATGCACATAAACACATAAATCATGCAAAAGAGACATATAATCATGACATGCAATGGTTAAACCTAAAACATGATAAACATGAAACATAAAGCATCTATCAAGGCCAAAGCAAGCTACATCATCTTTCTTTCTTTGTTTACTTCATCATGAGAACACTTGTTCCTTAACTTGTGGGGAAAAGCCTTAACCGACATGTAAGCCCATGTGAGCTATCAACATGGAATCTGGTGTGTACGCCACACCGAAAATAGGTGTCCTACTTGCCAAGGTAAGACCATGAACTTCGTAGCTTATGTGGATCCACTAGCTAATGTCTACTTAAAGACAACATTATATGGTGGCAACATAGTTTATGGGATAGAGATTGCTTTAGGAGACTCGGCCTCAACTAACAGGAGAGCTCCATCTAGAAAACCCAGCCTCTACTAACGGGAGAGCTTTCACTAGTAGACCCGATCTCTACTAACTGGAGGGCTTCCATCTCAATATCAACCCGGTGCTAAGCATATTCCCACAGATTAGTCATTAACATATTCATATCATTATACATGGAGAGGTACAACTAGGGTTACCAATCCAAGTTAAAATCATGCTTATAGACTATCATCTTCCATGGACCTTGTCCAAGCTAATGTCATTAGAATAGCTCCTTAAGAACATGGGTAATCGCCTCTTTGTTCTTCTTTTATCATAATGGGAGAATTACATGAGAAAACCTTTCACTACTCAACCATAGTATCATCATATCATAACTTTGGTACTTTACTCTCAAAGCACCCTTAATTCATCATTTACTTTATATGAGACATGCATAAGTTCATTAGCTTCTTCTTTACTTAATTCATCATGCTCATTTTTCAAAGTTCATAGAGTTCATATGGGTTCATGCAAGTTCAACTCATATCATGCAAATTAATGCAAGCTCATGCTTAGAAAGCCATAATTAGGACAATTTACCCATACTTGAAGTAACTCACATAATAGAGGAAAATCATGCTTTTGACTTGATCATGCTTAATTCATAAGATTATCCTCAATTCATTCATAATTCATGCTTGATTTCATAGAGAATTCATAAACTTTATCAAATCATAGCTCAACCCAACAATCAAAGCATAGATTACCAAATTGGGGAGAATTAACTTGGGATCATGGGGGTTCATGTAATCTTTACATCAAATCATGTAATTCACGCTAATTCGTGCACTAAGTTACTTTATCACGCTAGATCGTGCACTACAAATCATAAAATCAACAATTGAAATAATAGTTGAAGAATCCACAATGATTGATCCAAACCTAATTCAATTGGATTAGAGTAAGCCTTTGAAAATCATGAAGAAGAGGGAGGATCCATTGGAGGAAAGGACTCCTAATGGTGAACACTATCATACCTCAAAGAAACCCACAAGAATTTGGTGAAGATTGGGGTCTTCAAGGGAGGATCCTAGCTTCTTCTTCTTCCTTGAAGCTTGTGAGAGTTTCTTTTAGAGAGAGATATTTGAGAGAGAAGAGTTTAGGAATAAATTAGAATGAAAGGAATTAGGCTTAGAAAGTATTTATAGTTCTTAGATTAAGGGTGTAACCCGACTTAGCTTAATAGGTAAACAATTAGGGAAAAGACAAAAAAGCCCTTAATTAAAACTGTCGGGGCCAATTGAAGGATAGGATCTACGGTCCGTACATCAATTGACGGACCGTCCTGCTCTTCCGTCAATTGATTCAGAAAGTTAATTTTGGGCTGAAAATTTGGCTAAGTCTGGAAGGCATCTACGGAACCCATCTACAGCCCGTCAACTGAACTACGAACCGTCCTGCTATTCCGTAGGTCAAAGTTTAGCAACTTGGAAATCCTGAAAGCTCACAGTGCCATTGACGGTCCCCACCTACGGCCCGTCAATTCATCTACAGCTCATAGGTGGCCTCCGTAGGTCACTGTCTTCAGGTGAGTTCTGCATTTAAAATTCTTTGGAAGCTTGGGGTATTACAATATCTCCCCCTTGGGAACATTCGTACTCGAATGAGTATCAAGACATCATGAGAAGGGTAATAGACACGGACTAACAACACAACCTAGCATGCAATCACATAAGTGCACATATCCGAGGAGGAAACATCAACTCCAAGCTAAAGCATGATCAACACATCATATCATGAAGACTTTATGCAACTCATACTCAAATGCACATAATCATATAAGACTCTTCATGAACATGCATAATCAAGGAATCATGGAAATCAACTATGACTCATGAGACAAAAAGAATGAACCATGAGGATCAAGATACCTCAAGCTAGAGTAGGATAGGAAGGAAAGAGATGAGGATATCGGGACATCATATCGGCCTCGGCCTCCCAAGTAGCACCCTCAACCAATTGATTTCTCCGTAGAACTTTCACGGAAGCAACTTCTTTATTCCTTAAATTTTTGACTTGCCGGTCTAAAATCTCAACCGGGACTTCTTCATAAGTAAGACTATCCTTTATGCAAAATTCCCTAATGGCACTATAGAGGTCGGATCATCAACACACTTCTTCAACAATGAGACATGGAAAACCAGATGCGCCAATGCCAAATCATTAGGCAAGTCAAGTTCATAAGCAACCTTATCAACACGTCTCAAAATCTGATATGGGCCTATATAACGAGGACTAAGCTTCCCTTTCTTCCCAAATCTCATTACACCCTTCATGGGTGAGATTTCAAGTAAACCCAATCATCAACATCGAATTCTAATTCTCTTCTTCTAACATCGGCATAGTTCTTTTGTCGACTTGGGCTTTCCCTAATAAGTCAAACTTTCTCCATAGCCTCATGCACCAACTCTGGGCCTATCAAACCAACTTCACCAACTTCAAACCAACCTATAGGAGACCTACACCTCCTACCATAGAGAGCCTAAAATTGAGCCATACCAATGCTAGAATGGTAGCTATTATTATAAACAAACTCAATCAAAGCAAGTGATCATCCCAAGTACCCTTGAAATCAATTACACAAGCTCTCAACATATCCTCCAAAGTCTGAATAGTACATTCCGCTTGCCCATCGGATCGGGGATGAAAGGCCGTACTAAGCTTAACACGAGTACCAAGACCTTTTTGGAAAAACTCCATGCAGCCTAACCATCTCGCTCAAATAAAACTTAGCATAATCCTCCTCCGAATAAGAAGTCTTGATGGGATTGAAATGGGCTGACTTTGTCATTCTTTCAACAACACCCCAAATCGAATCATATTGTCGCCTCGTGCGAGGCAAACCCACAATAAAATCCATATTCACATCTTCCCACTTCCAAGTAGGAATACAATCTTGGGTCAAACCTCCCGGCCTTTGATGCTCAACTTTCACTTGTTGACAATTACGAAACTTAGCCACAAATTCCGCAATATCTTTCTTCATTCCGTTCCACCAATAAATTTCCTGCAAATCATGGTATATTTTTGTAGCTCCTGAGTGGATGGAATATCGAGAACTATGGGCTTTCGATAAAATTTACTCTCTTAAGCCCTCTACATTGGGAACGCACAAATGACCTTGATATCGAAGCACACCATCTCCCCCTTGGGAGAAAGATTCAATGGACTTCTTTAGAACCGCTTCCTCTAATTCAACCAAGTTAGGATCAAGATCTTGTTTAGCCTTCACAACATGCACAAAAGAGGATTCGGAACCATTGTGAACCATAACACCACCTTTAGTAGAATCAACCAATCTTACAACCAATCGAGCCAATCTACGGACATTGCAAACCAACTCTTTCTTACCATCCTCAACATGAGCAACACTACCCATAGATAATCGACTAAGAGCATCCGCCACCACGTTAGCCTTATCGGAGTGATAGAGAACACTCATATCATAGTCTTTTAACAACTCAAGCCACCTTCTTTGGCAGAGATTCAAATCTTTTTGTTTAAACACATATTGCTAACTCTTATGGTAGGTGAAGACATCTACATGTACTCCATACAAATAATGTCACCATATTTTCAAAGCATACACAATCGCCGCTAATTCCAAGTCATGAGTAGGATAGTTCTTTTCGTGCACCTTAAGTTGCCTTAAAGCATAAGCAATGACTTTCCCGTTTTGCATAAGAACACATCCTAGCCCAATTCTCGAGGCATCACAATAAACCACAAAACCATCAGATCCTTTCGGTAGAGTCAATATCGGAGCTGAAGTAAGTCTATCCTTTAACTCTTGGAAACTCTTCTCACATGCCTCGGACCATACAAATTTAACCTTCTTTTAAGTTGAAGCCGTCAATAGAGAAGCAATAGATGAAAACCCTTCAACAAACCTTCTATAATAACCGACTAAGCCCAAGATACTACGAATATCTGAAGGTGATAAAGGTCTAGGCCAATTCTTAACCACTTCTGTCTTCTTAGGATCTACCTCAATGCCTTCACCGAAAACAATGTGACCAAGAAAAGTCACGGACCTTAACCAAAACTCACATTTACTAAACTTCGCAAAGAGTTGTTGGTCCTTGAGGACTTTTAACATAATCCTCAAATGATTAACATGTTCACCCTCATTCTTGGAGTAGATCAAAATGTCGTCAATAAACACAATCACAAACATGTCAAGGTATTGCTTAAACACTCTATTCATCAAGTCCATAAATGGGGCCGGAGCATATGTCAATCCAAACGACATTACAAAGAATTGGTAGTGACCATACCTAGTCTAGAAAGCCATTTTCGAAATATCATCTTCTTTCACCCTTAATTGGTGATAGCCCGAACGAAGGTCGATCTTAGAGAAAGAACTAGCCCCTTGAAGTTGATCAAACAAGTCATCTATCCTTGGTAGAGGATACTTATTCTTAATGGTAACCTTGTTCAATTGGCGATAGTCGATACACATACGGAGCGAGCCATCTTTCTTCCTTACAAAAAAGACCGGAGCACCCCATGGAGAAATAGTTGGCCGGATGAAGCCCTTATCCAACAAGTCTTTCAACTGTTCTTTTAGTTCCTTAAGTTCCGCCGGAGCCATTCTATAAGGAGGAATAGAAATAGGTTGCGTATCTTGGAGAAGGTCAATACCGCAGTCTATTTCCCTTTTGGGAGAAATACCGGGTAAATAATCGGGAAACACTTCCGGAAACTCATTAACAACGCGGACCGACTCAAGAGTAGGGGTCTCGGAATCTATATCCCTCACCTTAAAAATATGGTAAATGCACCTCTTTGAGATCATCTTTCTAGCTTTTAGATAAGAAACAAATTGACCTCGAAACATAGAATTTCCCCCCTTCCACTCTAGGATAGGCTCATTTGAAAGCTGAAACTTGACCATTCGGGTCCTACAATCAATAGAGGCATAACAAGCATGCAACCAATCCATCCCAAGGATAACATCAAAATCTAGCATACCTAGCTCTATGAGATCAACAAGAGTAACTCTATGGGATAAGGAAACAGGGCAGTTTCTATAGACCCTCTTAGCTAAGATAGATTCTCCAATCGGAGTAGAAACACGAAAAGGATCTAGCAATACATATGGAACAACATCACACCGCATAGCCACATATGGCGTCACAAAATACAAGGTATCACCGGGATCAAGCAAGGCATACACATCAAAATGGAAAACTCTTAACATACCGGTGATCACATCGGGAGAGCTCTCTTGCTCATGACATGCCTGAAGTGCATAAAATCGGTCTTGCTTTAGAGTATTCGAACCCGATCCTCTAGGTGGAGCTTGCTTATTCTCCCTTCCCTTGGCCGTGAGAGATGGACAATCCCTCATCTTGTGACCACTCTTTCCACAACTACAACAACCATCCGTACCGGCTAAACATCTACCCTCATGTTTTTTTCCACACTTGGCACAAGGAGCCAATAAAGAACCACCATTATTCCCTCCTTGAGACTTGGGGCTAGACACCCTATCATTGTAGAACTTTGGAGGAGCATTGGATGAGCCTTAGCCGGAGGACCTTTGCCAAAATCTAGGACTACCATGTCCATCGGACCTTGCATGCGAAAAGTTACCATCTCCGGTCCTAGCCCTCTTGGTCTCTCTAAACCTTCCTTTAAGCTTTTCTTCCTCTATTTGTTGGGCATACACCATGAGACGAGAAATGTCCATCTCATTAACAAGCATAGCGGTGCGGCATTCTATAACCAACATTTTGGACACTCCCAAAACAAACTTACTCATTCTTGCCCTTGGATCGGCAACGATGGAAGGAGCATATCAGGACAATTGTGTGAACTTCAAATCATACTCTTTCACACTCATATTTCCTTGTCGAAGATTGATGAACTCAAGCACCATTGCCTCCCTCATCTCAAGGGGAAAGAACCTATCAAGGAAAGCGACCTTGAATTTCTCCCAATCAAGAGGACCCTCATTGACAGCCCTCTCACTCTTCCATTGATTGAACCAAATTTGGGCAACACCCTTGAGTTGATAAGAAGCAAACTCCGCTATCTCTTCTAACGTCACACCCATAATCATCAACACCTTGTATACTTCATCAATGAATTCTTGAGGATCTTCCTCAACCTTAGAGCCATGGAATTTCGGACGACTCATCCTCGTAAAGTCCCTCACTCTTGATGCCGCTGTACCCACATTTGGGTTAACGGGAGCCACCACCTCTCTATTGGCTTGAGCCGTCACGGCTTGAGCCAACACTTAGAAAGCAGCCCTAAACTCCGCATTAGTAACTTGTTCCGCCAAAGGGTTGGCCAAAACTTGAGGAGCTTGAGGAGGAGCTTCTTGTTCCACATTCTCTCCTATGTTTCTTCTAGCATAAGCTCTTCAGGTCGCCATATCCTGAAACGTGTAGGATAGGGATTACGAGAGAGACATATAGAATTAAACATCTTATAGTCTCTCATTCATAAATGTGGCGCGCTTCACACTCATGAACAAGACTCTACTTGATGCGGCTTATGAGACATCCTAGGATCTTTCTAAAACCTTGAGCTCTGATACAAAATTTGTCACGACCCAAGGTACCCCCCTAGATGTAACATGGCGTACAAGACCCAGAGAGGCCTCATACAAGCCCTTAGCATACATTACATACAAGATAATAGAGAATAAAAGTTCAAAAGAGAATTTCATATCAAAGCTTTTAAAAGAAACAACGGAAGTCTACCTCTCATGTCTCAAAAACAATCTAATATAAAGAACAAGGTTTAGGACGTAACCCAATACAATTCAAAGACTGAAAGGAAATACATGAAAAAGAAATAAGAGATAGGCTATGTCCTCGAATGGATGAGGACTCACCAAATTTTCTATCAAATCTCTAATCAAGCTCTAGCCACGAGTGAAAGGTGAATCGCCAAGTCCTACACCAAAGAAGTTAATGTAGGGAAAAGTATGCGTTAGCACAGTTAAGTACTAAGTATGATAGCAAATGCAAATAAACACATAAAACATGCTAAAGAGACATATAATCATGACATGCAATGGCCAAACTTAAAACATGATAAACATGAAACATAAAGCATATATCAAGGCCAAAGCAAGCTAAATCATCTTTCTTTCTTTTCTTTACTTCATCATGAGAACACTTGTTCCTTATCTTGTGGGGAAAAGCCGTAACCGACATGTAAGACTATGTGAGCTATCAACATGGAATCCGGTGTCTACCCCACACCGAAAAGAGGTGTCCTACTTGACAAGGTAAGACCATGAACTTATTAGCTTATGTGGATCCACTAGCTAATGTCTACTTAAAGACAACATCCTATGGTGGCAACATAGTTTATGGGATAGAGACTGCTTTAGAAGACTCGGCCTCAACTAACGAGAGAGCTCCATCTAGAAAACCCGGCCTCTACTAACGGGAGAGCTCCATCTAGAAACTCGGCCTCTACTAATGGGAGAGCTTTCACTAGAAGACACGGCCTCTAATAACGGGAGGGCTTGCATCTCAATATCCACTCGGTGCTAAGCATAATTCCCACGGATTAGTCATTAACATATTTATATCATTATACATGGAGAGGTACAACTAGGGTTACCAATCCAAGCTAAAATCATGCTTATAGAATAGCTCCTTAAGAACATGGGTAATCACATCTTTGTTCTTCTTTTATCATAATGGGAGAATTACTTGAGAAAACCTTTCACTACTCAACCATAGCATCATCATATCATAACTTTGGTACTTTACTCTCTAAGCACCCTTAATTCATCATTTACTTTATATAAGACATGCATAAGTTCATTAGCTTCTTCTTTACTTAGTTCATCATGCTCATATTTCAAAGTTCATAGAGTTCATATGGGTTCATGCAAGTTCAACTCATATCATGCAAATTAATGCAAGTTCATGCTTAGAAAGCCATAATTAGGACAATTTATCCATACTTGAAGGAACTCACATAATAGAGGAAAAATCATGCTTTTGACTTGATCATGCTTCATTCATAAGATTATCCTCAATTCATTCATAATTCATGCTTGATTTCATAGAGAATTCATAAACTTCATCAAATCATAGCTCAACCCAACAATCAAAGCATAGATTATCAAATTGGGGAGAATTAACTTGGGATCATGAGGGTTCATGTAATCATTACATCAACTCTTCACGCTAATTCATGCACTAAGTTACTTTATCACGCTAGATCATGCACTACAAATCATAAAATCAACAATTGAAGAACCCACAATGATTAATCCAAACCCTAATTCAATTGGGTTAAAGTAAACCTTTGAAAATCATGAAGAAGAGGGAGGATCCATTGGAGGAAAGGACTCCTAATGGCGAACACTATCATACCTCAAAGAAACCCCCAAGAATTTGTTGAAGATTGGAGCTCTTTAATGGAGGATCCTAGCTTCTTCTTCTTCCTTAAAGCTTGAGAGAGTTTCTTTTAGAGAGAGAAATACTTGTGAGAGAAGAGTTTAGGAATGAATTAGAATGAAAGGAATTAGGCTTAGAAAGTATTTATAGGTCTTAGATTAAGGGTATAACCTACTTAGCTTAATAGGTAAACAATTAGGGAAAATACCAAAAATCCCTTAATTAAAACTGTCAGGGCCAATTGACGGACAGGATCTACTGTCCGTTCATCAATTGACGGACCGTCCTGCTCTTCCGTCAATTGATTCAGAAAGTTCATTTGGGGCTAAAAATTGAGCTAAGTCTGGAAGGCATCTACGGAACCTATCTACGGCCCGTCAAATGAACTACGAACCGTCCTGCTATTCCGTAGGTCAATGTTTAGAAACTTGGAAATCTTGAAAGTTCACAGTGCCATTGACGGTCTTCACCTACGGCCCGTCAATCCATCTACGGGCCGTAGGTGGCCTCCGTAGGTCACTGTCTTCAGGTGAGTTCTACATTTAAAATTCTTTGGAAGCTTGGGGTATTACATTTACCCTCATGCTTTTTCCCCCACTTAGCACAAGTAGTCGATGAATAACCACCACCATTCCCTCCTTGAGGCTTAGGGTTGGACACCCTATCCTTTGTCAAAATCTATAACGACCATGTTCATCGTACCTTGAGTGTGAAAAGTTACCATCACTGGTCCAAGCCCTCTTAGCCTCTCTAGACTTTTCCTTGAGTTTCTCCTCTTCTATTAGTTGGGCGTACACCATGAGATGAGAAATATCCATGTCATTGACAAGCATGGTGGTACGGCACTCTTTAACCACCATTTCAAACACTTCCGAAACAAACTTACTCATTCTTGCCCTAGGATCGGCAACCATAGAAGGAGCATATCGAGACAATTGTGTGAATTTCAAAGCATACTCCTTCACACTCATGTTTCCTTGATGAAGATTGATGAACTCAAGCACCCTTGCCTCCCTCATCTCAAGGGGAAAGAACCTATTAAGAAAAGCAACCTTGAATTTCTCCCAATCAAGAGGACCCGCATCATCCGCCCTCTCACTCTTCCATTGGTTGAACCAAACTTGAGCAACACCATTAAGTTGATAAAAGGCCAAATCCGCCTTTTCCTTCAGCGTCACACCCATGATCATTAGCACCTTGTACACTTCATCGATGAACTCTTGAGGATCTTTCTCTAACTTAGAACCATGAAATTTTGAAGGGTTCATTCTGGTGAAATCCCTCACCCTTGATGCCATCGTACCCACATTTGAGTTCACGGGAGCCACAACCTCTCTATTGGCTTGAGCCGTCATGGCTTGAGCCAACCGTTGAAAAGCAGCCACAAACTCCGTGCTAGTCACTTGTTCCGCCATGGGGTCGGTCGAAACTTGAGGAGCTTGAGGAGGAGCTTGTTGATTCACATTCTCTCCCGCATTACTTCTAGCATAAGCTCTTAGAGTCAACATATCCTTAAACTCATAGGATAGGGATTAGAAGAGAGAGACATATAGAGTTAAACTCTATAGCACGACTTAGGAGTAATGAAAGAAGTGAAGTTTCTTAAACGTCTTATAGTCTCTCATTCATAAATGTGGCGTGATTCACACTCATGAACAAGACTCTACTCGACGTGGCGTATGTGACATCTTAGGATCTTTCTAAAACCTAGCTCTGAATACCAAGTTTGTCACGACTCAAGGTACCCCCTAGACGTGACATGGCGTACAAGACCCCGAAAGGCCTCATACAAGCCACTTAGCATACATACATACAAGATCAAAGAGATTTAAGAGTTCAAAAGATAACATCATATCAAAGCTTTTAAGAAAATAGTGGAAGTCTACATCTCATGTCTCAAAGCCAATCTACCATAAGAAAGAGAAACAAAGTTTGGAACGTAACCCAATAATATGCCAAAATGAAGGAAACATCAGAGAAATAACAACTAGGCTATGTCTTCGAATGGATGAGGACTCACCAAGTCTTCAACAATCCTTCTACTAAGCTCTAGCCACGAATAGATGGAGAATCACTGGGCCCTACATTAACAAGTCAATGTAGGCAAGAGTATGCGTTAGTACAATCAAGTACCAAGTATGATAGCAATGCACATAAACATTTAAAAAATGCTAAAACGAGACATTTTCATGATATGGAAGGACCAAGTTAAAACATGATAAAGGTTAGAAAACATGAAACATAAAGCATGGCCAAAGCAAGCTAAACATCTTTAATTTACTTGAGGAATATCATAAAAACACTTTAGTTCATAGTTGTGGGAAATAGCCTTAACCGACATGTAAGAACATCTAAGCTATCAACATGGAATCCGGTGTCTACCCAACACTGAAAGAGGGTTACCCTACTTGCGAAGGTAAGACCATAATCTTTGTAGCTTACGTGGATCCACCAGCTAGTGTCTATCATAGACCATATTCCTATAGTGGCACATAGTTTATGGGACATGAGTAATCGCCACTTGTCCACTCGGTGCTAAGCACAATTCCCACGGAATAGACCTAGTTCAATTATCATAAGTAGACATGGGTGATCGCCTCTTGTCTATGTTAGGGAACATGGGTGATCGCCTCTTGTCCCTTCATTAGAATAGCTCCTTAAGAACATGGGTAATCGTCTCTTGTTCGTTTCAAATTCATAGTGTGAGTATTACGTGTGAAACCCTTTCACAACTCAACCATAACCTCAATATATCATAAACTTTGATGCTTCAATCTCAAAGCACCCTTAATTCATCATTAGCTTCATCAGAAACATACATAATTTCATAAACTTCATCTTTACTTAGTTCATCATGCTCATAACTTGGAATTCATAGAGCTTACATGGGTTCATAAGAATTCATCTTAAATCATGCAATTCAATGCAAACTCATGCTTAGAAGACCATAAACAAGGCAATTTGATCATGATTGAAGAAACCCACATAATAGAGGAAAATCATAGTTTTTGATTGAACATGCTTACTTTCGTAAAGCCATCCTTAGGTCATTCATAATCTCATCATGAAAAGTCTTAGCTTAGGAATCATAATTCATGCATGGATTCATAGAGATTTCATATAATTCATCACCCTATAATTCAACCCACCAACAAAAGCATAATTTCAAAATTGGGGGATTGGCATGGATTCATGGGGATTCATCAAATTTCATGTAATTCAACTCAATTTATACTTCAAAGTTCATAAATCAATCAATTGAAACAACATTACAAAGAACCCATAACATGGAAGAAAATTCCTAATTCAATTGAGAACTTCTAAGTTGAAAATAGGAGATTTTACGGATTCCATGGAGGAAAGGGCTCCATGGATGAGGACTATCATACCTTGGGTTCAAAAGTCCTTGAGAAATTGGGTGAATTCAAAGCTTGATCTTGAACCCTAGCTTAAAACCTTCTTCTTCTCCTTCTAAATTCTAAAAGAGAGAAATATTTGAGAGAGGTTGAGAGGATTTGGGGAATCTTGTGAAGTGATTGGAAAATGGTAGTTTTTAGGATTAAAAGGGCTTATATAGTGTTAGGGGTTGAAGGGAACCGACATTAATGAGTAAATAGGCCATTAGGCGAATATACCAAACGACCCCTTTAAAATATAAATGCCAGATCCCATCGACGGTCTGACCTACGGTCCGTAGGTCCATTGATGGACCGTCCTGGTCAACTGTCATTGGGTTCAGAGACTTTCAATTTGGACCCTGCAATGACGGGTCCCATCTACGACTCGTTCACTGGACGACGGGCCGTCCTGGCAGGCCGTCATTAAGGTTCTGAAACTTGCCATTTTGAAAATTTGGTCTTGCCACTTACGGTTCCCACCTACGGGCCATAAGTCAACCTATGAACCGTAGGTGGCCTCCGTCGTTACTGGCACTAACCCAGAAATCAGAAATTTTCCACCCTTTCGAATCCGAGGTATTACAGTAAGGAAATGTTGTCAATACTTTTTAGGGTTCTTTTCTTCTTCTTCTTTTCATAGACATTAGTAGCTAAAGACCCTTGTTCTGAGGTTGCAGCTACGGGTAATTGTTGAATAGCAAAAGTTTTGAATTAATTGGTTATCGCTTAAATTACCTTTGTATTCTTGTTTTAATATTTCATGCTTGATCACCATAGAAATAAATATATTGTATATTCTTGGACTCGGGATATGAAGAGGTAGATAGACTAAAGAATTCAAAGAAATTGATCTTTCTTGCATATCACTTGATTAGATTCATGTTTAGAATTGACACTCAGACGAACACCAAGCTTGCTTACGAAATAGAATGAAATATAAATGCTCGCCAATTGGGAATGCCTATCCCCGCTCAATGATGTAGTTAGAGAGCCAATTGGAGTAAGCGATTAGAGGTCGAGAAACCATGATCATAAAATCAACTTTGTAAATCAGTAATTTGATAACCGTATTTAATCCATGCATGAGATGTGATACATGAAACCCTATGCATGTTGAAGCCCAGGAATTTCCCAAAGCATTGTAAGTTAATCTTTTTATTTAATTCTTTCATTCTTTTATTTCTTTTGACACTCTTAAATAAATAATTAGATTAGTATAATTTAATAAATAGTTAATTGACAAGTCCATGTGGGTTCGATAATCCGGCTCTTTTAGAGCCACTATATTACTTGCGCAACCACTTACACTTGCGTGTGCAATTGGGAGCAACAAGTTTTTGGCGCTGCTGTCGGGGACTTAGAAATTAACTATTCTTCTAGGTTATACTTTTTCTTTTTATTTATTTCAATTTCTCTTTTTTTTTATTATTTTTTTCCTGAACAATTAATTTATTTTTCTTTGAATAATTTGGTACTCTTATTTATATGAATGATTGGAATAATTTATGGTTGGGTGAGGAGTATCCTTATAAGTATCCTTGTAATTATCGTAATGGACCCTATTTGGATATCGAGTGTCCTATATGTCATATATGTGGTGGTCAATATGGTCATTGGAACGGTTGACCTAACTCTTATTCCCCACCCCCAAACCCCTATTATGATTCTTCTATTATTTGTGATATTGGCAGGGGTGAAGAAGTGGAGAATGCTGAACAAGAGGCATGTAATATGTTTGTTAAGCAATTTATGGACATGCTGGACAAAGTCACGGAACTGGAACCAATACTCATGGAACTGTGAGCAAAAAATATGGAACTGCAGGCAAAAATCATGGAACTGCAAGCTAAGGTTGACGCTGATCAATTGCATGTTACAGACCTAGCTAATACTCAATTCGAGGAAGAGATTGAATCCCAACAAGGAGAAAGTTATGAAGACGCAAAGATAGAGAGCCAATCTTGGCTACAAGAACAAACTCACTTCTAAAGTTTCAAGAGTCTATCCGTGATGGTCTAACATACTTGGCAACCCAACTGATTGAAGGAAGAGTTGAGCTCACACAAGAAATAGATCAATTTGGCTCAGATATTCATGACTTTCAGGCTCACTTGAACAAAAAGCTTGAGGCGTTTGATGCCCAATCACCAATTGTTGTGGATGATGACCAACTAGTGGAGCAAAAAGAGGAATTCCAACCATTCAACTATACCTTATTCCTTAGTGTCGATGTTGAGAAAGAGTACAAAAGTACTGAGAATATTGTAAATAATTTTGCTTTGGAGTTGAGGCATCTTGGATCTCATTCAAAACACTTTTCTACATTATGCTTGGATGACGACATGAAATACCAGTCATCTGAACTACTAGAGGAGTGTCTAGATGAGGAACAAGGCCCCTACATTCTAAAGTTTTGTAATCCACTTAGATAAAACGACATTCCTCACATAAGGGCCAAGAAGTGCAAAATGCGACATTTATTACTTGGTTCCTTTATCTTTATACCACCCGCCCCTAGAGAGGAGCAGAAAAATTGATGCAAAGTTGGGGGTACAATTCATAAGTTCAAAATGGAAAGAAAAGTAGAGAATTTACTTGTGTCGTGTCGCGACGTTAAATTAGGCGCTTATTGGGAGGCAACCCAATTTATAGTGTAACTTCTTATTTTATTTCTTTAGTGTCATTTTTTTGGGTTGTTTTTACAGGTTTTGGAGAAGTCTGAGTATCCGAAATTTAGAGCTAAGGAGCACGTTTGAGCTTAAGTGTGGGGTGACGACCCTTGATGAAAATTAAGAGAACATGCTACTAGCTAGGCCTAGAAGCCTCAGGGAGTTTTCCTTAACCCTTGTTTTAAATTTTAATTGATGCTTTGGGGACATAGCGTCTTTTTTAAGTGTGGGTGGAGGAATGAATTTCTAGTTTTTACTGTTTTATTGAGTCTTTTCTTTTTAGGATGGGTTCCTTGGCTTTTGTTTTCGATTCTTTTCTTGAGGATAGTCCCTTTGAACCGATTATCTTTTTGGGAGTAATTTTTTTTCTTTTTGTTTTTATTTTTTTGGAGAGAAAAGAAAAGACCCTTTTGACTTGTTTGATACTTGCTATGTGGGCCTAATTTTGAGTAGTACTTCCTTGTGAATGCTTGATTACTAAAGAAATTGCAGACTCTTTGACACCGAGGCTCATGGTTGTAACTTTGTAAATAGCTTATTTTATGTTGTAGTTTGTTATGATCCTGTCACTCTTAGAAGCAGAATTGATCTATCTTGATTGATACTTGTGCCATGTGTGGTGAGAATTTGTTTATTCTATGTTTTACATCTTAGTCTAGAACTTGCCCTGAATGTTATTGAAGCGAAATAAAAAGTGTTGCTTTGTTTAGAAGATGATAATAGGCTTTCTTTGATTTGTCTTGTGAATTTTATCCTTTTCAGATATTATATCACTAGTTAGCCCTTTTGAGCCTGTAGCCTTTCTGTTGGTAGCCATATTTTGCTCTTAACTATTTTGTTGAATCCCTAATTTTTACACCTTGCTTCCTTGACCATTGTAGCATAGACTGATTATAATTGGTAAATATGAAGAAAAGGGATGGTTGAGCGAAAAAAAAAAGAAGAAATCAATGAAAGCTACAAAGTGATGAAAAAGCCCTATTCGAAAAAATGTGACATGAAAAAGAAAAAAAAGGAGAAAAAAAAATTCTTTGAGAAAACAAAAAAAAATTATTGTGAAAGAAAAAAATGATTGAAGCATTCTTGAGATGATGGGAATTACTTGTGAAATGAGTGTTGAAGAGAGGTCTTAAATAAAGAGAAGAAAATAATGGGTGATGAAGTCTAAAAGTGCAAAGTGCTTAGGGAAGCGTAAGTCACTATTATATATTTTTCCTACCCGTCTCTTAGCCTACATTACCACCCGTTAAAGTCCTATTTGATTCTATTCAAGCATGCTTAATTAGTGGAGATGTACATAATGGGCAAGCCTATGGTTCTTTGTACATACATGTGAATTTTATTTGTGAGTGTGAGAGTTGTTCTTTGATACTAAGTCCTTAATTTATATTCAATCTTTTGAATTGAGTGTATGGACTATTTCTTCTAGTGAGGGAACTTTTTTCATGATGGATAGGTGATTTTATTATCTTTCTTTGATGAGAGTAGGCGAGCAAGCTTAAATTTGATGAGTTCAAAGTCTTTCCTTGAGGTTAGGAAGTTAGAGGTTTGTTGTTTATTTGTTTATCTTGCAAAATGAGCGGGAATAGTAATTGATGTTTTGAAATTTGTGTATGGCCTAATCTTTGAGATGAGCATTAATGCTTGCTTGAGGACGAGCAAAAGTTTAAGTGTGGGGTGTTGATGTGAGGCCAAAAATATATTTTTTTATCATTATTTGTCTCACATTTAGTATTTGTATTTGTCCGTTTTGAGCATGAATTTTATGTATTGTGCTTAATAATATTTTTTATTTGTAGGATTAAATTGGTGTGAAGATGAAAAAGTTTGGAGCTAAAACGAGTTAAAGATGGAAAGTTGAACAAGGAAATCAAGCAGGCATCTTAATAGATTAAATTTTATAAAATCATATATATGTTGGTCGAAGTAAAATTGGAGTTGGAATTGGAAAGTTTTCACGTGGCATCACATGAAGAAGGGAAGGAAATTGAGGCGGTTACCAACTGCTCACACAGAATCTGTTTTGGTTTTGGTTTTCCAATTTGTTTTGGACTCAATTTTTTTATTTAGGGTTTTTCACATCTATAAATAGCCCATGAGAATAATTATTAGGGAAAATCATACTTTGTATGGAAAAGTTGTCAATACTTTTTAGGGTTCTTTTCTTCTTCTTCTTCTTTTCTTAGACATTAATAGCTAAAGACCATTGTTCTGAGGTTGCAGCTATGGGTAATTGTTGAACATCAATTATTTTGAATTAATGTTGGTTATCGCTTAAATTACTTTTGTATTCTTGTTTTAGTATTTTATGCTTGATCACCATAGAAATAAATATATTGTCGATTCTTGAACTCGGGAGACGAAGAGGTAGATAGACCAAAGAATACAAAGAGCTTGATCTTTCTTGCGTATCACTTGATTAGATTCCTGTTTAGGATTGACACCCGTACGAACACCAATCTTGGTTACGAAACAGGATGAAATATAAATGCTCGCCAATTGGGCATGCCTATCCCTGCTCAACGATATAGTTAGACAGTCAATTGGAGTAGGCGTTAGAGGTCGGAATACCATGATCATAAAATCAACCCTATAAATCAGTAATTTGATAACCATTTTTAATTCATGCATGAGATGTGATAAATGAAACCCTATGCATACTGCAACCCTGGAATTACCCAAAGTATTGTAAGTTAATCTTTTTATTTAATTCTTGCATTCTTTTATTTCTTTTGACACTCTTAAATAAATAATTAGACTAGTATAATTTAGTAAATAGTTAATTGACAAGTCCTTGTGGGTTCGATAATTCGGCTCTTTTAAAGCCACAATATTACTTGCGCGACCATGTACACTTGCATGTACAATTGGGAGTAGCATCAGCCCCCGTTGTTAATGAGTTTCTGGAAGTATTTCTCGATAATTTACCCAGTGTTCATCCTGAAAGGGAAATAGACTTCGGTATCGATTCTTCTCCCATATACGCAACCTATTTCTATTCCTCCTTACCGAATAGCTCCGGCAGAACTTAAGGAATTAAAAGAACAGTTGAAAAAATTGTTGGATAAGGGTTTCATCTGACTCAGTATCTCTCCATGGGGTGCTTCAATTTTGTTCGTTAGAAAGAAAGATGGCTCACTCCGTATGTGTATTGACTATCCGCAATTGAATAAAGTCATCATTAAGAATAAGTATCCTCTCCCAAGAATAGATGATTTGTTTGATCAACTCCAAGAAGCGAGTTACTTCTCCAAGATTGACCTCTGGTCGGGCTATCACCAAGTAAGGGTGAAGGAAGATGACATTCCGAAGATGACTTTTCAGACTAGGTATGGTCAATACGAGTTCTTGGTAATGTCGTTTGGCTTGACAAATTCTCCACCCGCATTTATTTGATGAATAGAGTGTTTAGAAAATACCTCGATATGTTTGTGATTGTGTTCATTGATGATATTTTTATTTACTCAAGGAGTGAGGATGAGCATGCCAATCATTTGAGGATTGTGTTGCAAGTTCTCAAGGACCAACAACTCTTTGCAAAGTTTAGTAAATGTGAGTTTTGGCTGCGGTCCGTGGCTTTTCTTGGTCACATTATTTTCGGTAAGGGTATTGAGGTAGATCCTAAGAAGATGGATGCGGTTAAGAGTTGGCCTAGACCTCTATCACCTTCAGATATTCGAAGTTTCTTGGGTTTGGCTGGTTATTATAGAAGGTTTTTTGAAGGATTTTCTTCAATTGCTTCTCCATTGACGGCTTTGACTCAAAAGAAGGTTAAGTCTGTATGGTCCAAAGCGTGTGAGAAGAGTTTTTAAAAATTGAAGGACAGACTAAACTCTACTCCGGTGTTAACTTTACCGGAAGGATCCGATGGATTTGTGGTTTATTGTGATGCTTCAAGAATTTGTTTGGGATGTGTCCTTATGCAAAATGGGAAAGTCAGTGCTTATGCTTCAAGGCAACTTAAGACTCATGAAAGGAACTATCCTACCCATGATTTAGAACTAGCGGCAGTTGTGTTTGCTCTCAAGATTTGGAGGAATTACTTGTATGGTGTACATGTTGATGTGTTTACCGACCACAAAACTTTGCAATATGTGTTTAAGCAAAAAGATCTAAATCTTCGCCAGAGAAGGTGACTCGAGTTACTAAAGGATTATGACATGAATGTGCTCTATCACCTCAGTAAGGCGAAGGTTGTAGCGGATGCTCTTAGTCGGTTATTAATGGGTAGTGTTTCTCATATAGAGGATGGTGAGAAGGAGTTTGTTTGGGATGTTCATAGATTGGCCCGATTGGGTGTTCGGTTGGTTGTTCCGCCAAAGGCGGTGTTACGGTTTATAATGGTTCAGAATCGTCTTTTGTGTCAGATGTGAAAGCCAAGCAAGGTATTGATCTGAATTTGGTTAAATTCCGTAGGTCACTATCATCAGTTTGAAAACTGTAATTTCCTTTCTTTGAAAACTTGGGGTGTCACATTATCTCCTCCTTGGGAACATTCGTCCTCGAATGAGAATCAAGACATCATAAGGAGGGTAAGAGACACGGACTAATAACCCAACCTAGAATGCAATCACATAATGCACACATCCGAGGAGGAAACATCAACTCCAAGCTAAATTTAGCATGTTCAACACATAATTTCATGAATACTTTATTCAACTCATACTCAATGCACATAATCATATTAGACTCGTCATGAACATGCATATTCAAGGAATCATGGAAATCAATTATGACACATGAGACCAAAAGAATCAACCATGAGGAACTAGGTACCTCAAGCTAGAGTAGGATCGAAAGGAAAAAGATGAGGATATAGGGACATCATAGCGGCCTCGGCCTCCCAAGTAGCACCCTCAACTAATTGATTCCTCCAAAGAACTTTCACGGAAGCAACTTCCTTATTCCTTAACTTCCGGACTTGCTGGTCTAAAATCTCAACCGGAACTTCTTCATAGGAAAGATTATCCTTTATGCCAAGATCCTCAAATGGCACTATAGATGTCGGATCACCAACACACTTTTTCAACAATGAGACATGGAAAATCGGATGCACCAATGCCAAATCATTAGGCAAGTCAAGCTCATAAGCAACCTTACCAACACGCCTCAAAATCTTATATGGGCCTACATAAAGGGACTAAGCTTCACTTTCTTCCCAAATCTCATTACACCCTTCATGGGTGAAATTTTCAAGTAAACCCAATCATCAACATCAAATTCTAAATCTCTCCTTCTAACATCGGCATAAGACTTTTTTCGACTTTGGGCCATTTTCAACCTTCCCCTAATAAGCTGAACTTTCTCCATAGCTTCATGCACCAACTCGAGGCCTATCAAAGCAACTTCACCAACCTCAAACCAACCTATAGGAGATCTACACCTCCTACCATAGAGAGCCTCAAATAGAGTCATACCAATGCTAGAATGGTAGCTATTATTATAAGCAATTCAATCAAAGGCAAATGATCATCCCAATTACCCTTGAAATCAATTACACAAGCTCTCAACATATCTTCCAAGGTTTGGATAGTACGCTCCGCTTTCCTATCTGTTTGAGGATGAAAGGCCGTACTAAGCTTAACACAATCACCAAGACCTTTTTGGAACGACTTCCAAAATTGAGAAGTGAATTATGCACCACGATCGGAGATAATGGATAAAGGCACTCCATGCAGCCTAACCATTTCCCTCAAATACAACTTAGCATAATCCTCGACTGAATAAGAAGTCTTGATGGGAATGAAATGCGCTAATTTCGTCATTCGATCTACAACAACCCAAATCGAATCATATTGTCGCCGGGTGCGAGGTAAACCAACAATAAAATCCATATTCACATCCTCTCACATCCAAGTAGGAATACTAATATCTTGGGTCAAACCTCCCGGCCTTTGATTCTCAACTTTCACTTGTTGGTAATTAGGACACTTAGCCACTAATTCCACAATATCTTTCTTCATTCCATTCCACCAATAGATCTCCCGCAAATAACGGTACATCTTGGTAGCTCTCGGGTGAATGAAATATCGAGAACTATGTGCTTCCGACAAAATTTTTCCTCTCAAGTCATCTACATTGGGAACACACAAACGACCTTGATAACGAAGCACACCATCTCCACCTTGGGAGAAAGCCTCTATGGACTTTTTGAGCACCGCTTCCTTCAATTCCACCAAATTAGGATCAAGGTCTTGTTTAGCCTTTACATCATGCACAAAAGAGGATTCGGAACCATTGTGAACCGTAACACCACCTTTAGCAGAATCAACCAATCGAACACCCAATCGGGCCAATCTATGAACATCGTGAACTAACTCTTTCTTACCTTCCTTGACATGAGCAACACTACCCATAGATAGTTGACTAAGAGCTTCCGCCACCACATTAGCCTTACCGGGGTAATAAAGGACACTCATATCATAGTCTTTTAACAACTCAAGCCACCTTCTTTGGCGAAGACTCAGATCTTTCTGTTTAAACACATATTGTAGACTCTTATGGTTGGTAAAGACATCCACGTGTACCACATACAAATAATGCCTCCATATTTTCAAAGCAAACACAACCGTTGCTAATTCTAGGTCATGAGTAGGATAGTTCTTTTCATGCACCTTGAGTTGTCTTGAGGCATAAGAAATAACCTTCCCATTTTACATAAGAACACATCCTAGCCCAATTCTTGAGGCATCACAATAAACCACAAAACCATCGGATCCTTCCGGTAGAGTCAATATTGGAGCCGAAGTAAGTCTATCTTTCAACTCTTGAAAACTCTTCTCTCATGCTTCGTACCAAGTGAACTTAACCTTCTTTTGAGTCAAAACCGTTAGTGGAGAAGCAATAGAAGAAAACCCTTCAACAAACCTCCTATAATAACCGGCTAAGCCCAAGAAACTACGGATATCCGAAGGTGATAGAGGTCTAGGAAAATTCTTAACCGCATCCATCTTCTTAGGATCTACCTCAATACCCTTACCGGAGACAAAGTGATCAAGAAAAGCCACAGACCTTAGCCAAAACTCACATTTACTAAACTTCGCAAAGAGTTGTTGATCCTTGAGGACTTGCAATACAACCCTCAAATGATTGGCATGTTCATCCTCATTCCTTGGGTAGATCAAGATATCGTCAATAAACACAATCACAAACATGTCAAGGTTTTGTTTAAACACCCTATTCATCAAGTCCATAAATGCGGCCGGAGCATTTGTAAACCCAAAAGACATTATCAAGAACTCGTAGTGACCATATCTAGTCCGGAAAGCCATTTTTTGAATATCATCTTCTTTCACCCTTAATTGGTGATAGCCCGAACGAAGATCGATCTTAGAGAAATAACTAGCCCCTTGAAGTTGATCAAACAAGTCATTTATCCTTGGAAGAGGATACTTATTCTTAATGGTAACCTTGTTCAATTGGCGGTAGTCAATGCACATACGGAGTGAACCATCTTTCTTTCTCATAAACAAGACCGGAGCACCCCATGGAGGATCACTTGGTCGGATGAAACCCTTATCCAACAAGTCCTTTAATTGCTCCTTTAGTTCCTTAAGTTCCGTCGGGGCCATTCTATAAGGAGGAATAGAAATAGGTTGCGTATCCGAGAGAAGATCAATACTGAATTCTATTTATCGAGAGAGAGAAATACCGGGTAAATCATCGGGAAACACTTCTGAAAACTCATTAACAACGAGGACCGACTCAAGAGTAGGGGTTTCAGAATCCATATCCCTCACCCTAAAAAGATGGTAAAAGCAACCCTTAGAGATCATCTCAATAGCTTTTAGACAAGAAATAAATTGACCTCTAAACATAGAATTTCCCCCCTTCCACTCTAGGATAGGCTCATTCGAAAACTGAAACTTGACCATTCGGGTCCTACAATCAATAGAAGAAGACCAAGCATGCAACCAATCCATCCCAAGAATAACATCGAAATCTAACATATCAAGCTCTACAAGATCCACATGAGTGACTCTATGGGCTAAGGAGACGGGGCAATTTCTATAGACTCTCTTAGCCATGATAGATTCTCCAATCAGAGTAGAGACACGAAAAGGATCTAGCAACACATCTGGAACAACATCAAACCTCATAGCCACACATGGCGTCACAACAGAAAAGGTAGCACCGGGATCAAGCAAGGCATAAACATCAAAGCGAAAGACTTTCAACATACTGGTAACCACCTCAGGAGAGCTCTCTTACTCACGACGAGCTTGAAGTGCATAGAATCAGTTTTGCTTCTGACTTCCACTAGAACTTGATGGATTTTTGGATTGAGTGTGTCGATGGTTATCCTCTTCATTCTTAGCCACTAAGGGGCAATCCCTTATCTTATGATCCATCTTACCACAACCAAAGCATGCATTAGAATCGGCTTGACATTTACCCTCATGCTTTCTTCCACACTTAGCACAAGTAGTCGATGAAAAACCACCACCATTTCTTCCTTGAGGCTTAGGGTTAGACACCCTATCTTTGTTGGACTTAGGAGGTGCATTGGATGAGCCTTGACCGAAAAACCTTTGTCAAAATCTAGGACGACCATGTCTATCGGAATTTGAATGCGAAAAATTACCATCACCGGTCCTAACCCTCTTAGTCTCTCTAGACCTCTCCTTGAGCTTTTCCTCCTCTATTTGTTGAGCATACACCATGAGACGAGAAATATCCATTTCATTAATAGGCATGGCGATGCGGCACTCTTAAACCAACATTTCGAACACTCCCGAGACAAACTTACTCATTCTTTCCCTAGGATCAGCACTATGGAAGGAGCATATCGAGACAATTGTGTGAACTTCAAAGCATACTCTTTCACACTGATGTTCCCTTGTTGAAGGTTAATGAACTCAAGCAACCCTGCCTCCCTCATCTCAAAGGGAAAGAACCTATCAAGGAAAGCAACCTTGAATTTCTCCCAATCAAGAGGACCCTCATTAACCGCCCTCTCACTTTTCCATTGGTTGAACAAAATTTGGGCAACACCCTTGAGTTGATAAGAGGCCAACTCCGCCTTTTCTTCCGGTGTCACACCCATAATCATCAATACCTTGTACACTTCATCAATGAATTCTTGAGGATTTTCCTCAACCTTAGAGCCATGAAATTCCAGAGGGTTCATTCTAGTGAAGTCCCTCACTCTTGATGTCGTCGTACCCACATTTGGGTTCACAGGAGTCACACCCTCTCTATTTGCTTGAGCTGTCATGGCTTGAGCCCAAACTTGAAAAGCAGCCTTGAACTCCGCTAGCTACTTGTTCGGCCAAAGGGTCGGCTGGAACTTGAGGAGCTTGAGGAGGAGATTGTTGTTCCACATTCTCTCCCATATTTCTTCTAGCATAATCTCTTCGAGTCGCCATATCCTAAAATGCATAGGATAGGGATTAGGAGAGAGACATATAGAGTTAAACTCTATGGCACAACTTAGGGGTAAAGAAAGAAGTGAAGTTTCTGAAACGTCTTATAGCCTCTCATTCATAAATGTGGCGCTCTTTACACTCATGAACGAGACTCAACTTGATGCAGCTTATGAGACATCCTAGGATCTTTCTAAAACCTAGCTCTGATACCAAGTTTGTCACGACCCAAGATACCCCCTAGACGTGACATGGCGTACAAGACCCCGAGAGGCCTCATACAAGCCACTTAGCATACATACATACAAGATAATAGAGATTAAGAGTTCAAAAGAGATTTTTATATCAAGCTTTTAAAAATAATAGCGGAAGTCTACATCTAATGTCTCAAAGCCAATCTACCATAGAAAATAAAGTTTGGGACGTAACCCAATACAACATCCGAAATGAAATAACATGAAAATAAGAACAACTACGCTATGTCCTCGGGTGGATGAGGACTCACCAAGTCTTTTAGCAAATCTTCTATAACGCTCTAGCCACGAGTGGATGGTGAAGCGCCAAGTCCTACATCAAAGAAGTTAATGTAGGCAAGAGTATGTGTTAGTACAATCAAGTACCAAGTATGTTAGCAATGCACATAAAACACATAAAAACATGCTAGAATGAGACATAGTCATGACATTCAATGGCCAAGCTAAAACATGATAAAGCATGAAGCATAAACCATAGCCAAAGCAAGCTAAATCATCTTTCTTTACTTTAGATTATCATAACAACACTTGTGTTCATTAGTTGTAGGGAGATAACCTTAACTGACATATAAGACCATGTGAGCTATCAACATGGAATCCGGTGTCTACCCTACATCGAAAGAGGGCCATCTTACTTTCCAAGGTAGGACCCTTTTTTTAACTTGTAGCTTACATGGATCCACTAGCTAGTGTCTACATAGACCATCACCCTATGGTGGCACATAGGTTATGGGACATGGGTAATCGCCACTTGTCCACTCGGTACTAAGCATACTTCCCACGGATTAATCATAGTTCATTTATCATAGGTAGACATGGGTAATCGCTCCTTGCCTACATTAGTCATAAGCTAATTATTGGTAGACTTTGGTAATCGCCGCTTTGTCTACATTAGGGAACATGGGTGATCGCCTCTTGTTCTTTGAATTCTTAGTGTGAGCATTACATGAGAAAACCTTTCACAACTCAACCATATCATCATCATATCATAACTTTTGGTACTTCACTCTCAAAGCACCCTTAATTCATCATTTACTTCATATGAGACATGCATAAGTTCATAAGCTTCATCTTTACATAGTTCATCATGCTCAAAATTCATAGATCATAGAGCTCATATGGATAAATGCTAGTTCAACTCACATTATGCAATTCAATGCAAACTTATTCTTAGAAAGCCATAATTAAGACAATTTACCCATACTTGAAGGAACTCACATAATAGGGGGGAAATCATGCTTTTGACTTGAACATACTCAATTTCATAAAATCATCCTCAATTCATTCATAATTCATGCATAACTTCATAAAGATTTCATAAACTCTACCAATTCATAGCTCAACCCAACAATCAAAACATAGATTAGGAAATTGGGGAGAAATTGCATGGGTTCATAGGGATTCATGCAATCTTTACATCAAATCATGTAATTCACGCTAATTCGTGCACTAAATTACTTTATCACACTAGATCGTGCACTAGGAATCATAAAATCAATAATTGAAATCATAATTGAAGAACCCATAAGAATTGATCAAAAACCCTAAATTCAATTTGGAGAGATTGAACCTTGAGAACTTTGAAGAAAGTGAGGACCCATTGGAGGAAAGGCTCCAAATGGTGAATACTATCATACCTCAACAAAGCCCACAAGAAATTGGTGGAAATTGGTGGTCTTCAATGGAGGATCTTAGTTTTCTTCTTCCTTGAGAGTTGAGAGAATTTTCTTAGAGAGAGAAATATTTGAGAGAGGAGAATTTGGGAATGAGTTAGAATGAATAAAATTAGGCTTAGAAACTATTTATAGGGTCTGGGTTTAGGGTATAACCGACTTAGGTTAATAGCTAATCAATTAGGGAAAAGACCAAAAAACCCTTAATTAATAACTGTCGGGGGCAATCGACAGTGGGGACCTACAGTCCGTAAGTCAATCGACAGACCATCCTATCCCTCCGTGGTTTGATTCAGATATTGTTTTGGGCTGAAAATTTGACTACGTCTGGAAGGCATCTACGGAACCTATCCACGGACCGTCAACTGAACAACGACCTGTACTGTTGCTCCGTAGGTCAAGGTTCAGAAACTTGGAAATCCTGAAATACACAGTGCCATCGACGGTTCCCCACCTACGGCCCGTCATTCCACCTACGGCCCGTAGGTGGCCTCTGTAGGTCACTGTCATCAGTTTGAAAACTGTTAGTTCCATTCTTTGAAAACTTGGGGTGTCACAATTACGTTCTAGAATAAGTTCAGAAGAAGCCATCACCTTTGACTTCATGGCAAGTTCAACTTTAAAGGCTATCAACTCTCGCCCTTGAGCATCAAAATGAATTTGTAACTCTCTCCTTCTTTTCGGGATAAGTTGAAAAGCTTCCTCCAAGAAGGGCATTAGGATGAAACATCTTGAAAAAATAAGTGAAAAGTACTAACTAAAAAAATAAACAAACCACAGATATTCTTAAAATATGCATACTCGAACAGAGGCCATTATTCCATCACCAAATAGGTGCTCCTTCGGGAATATGATAGGATGATTCTCTAAGGCCCCGCTGGGTCCAATTTCAAAACTCAAGATGCAAGAGAAAGTGTATTGAAGCATACGTATGTTCTCCACCTTCCAAAAAAGTTTCCAACCTATGAGGCGTCGACCCTTTAACAACAACCAAAATCCACGAAAGCTCTATCAAAAAAACATCGTATGGCGACTCAAGACAAATAACAAAGGGCTCCTCAATTGCGACAGGATGACACCACCTCTCAAGGGATCAAATCTCACTTTCACTTTCTTCATCCCCCTCAAGATCAATTATGATAGTGGAACATAAAGGATCAAGCCCCGAAAGCATCGATGGAGATGCATCTTGGAAGAAATTTAAGCCCAACCCCAACATCATCAACAACCACAAGAAAAATAGGCTTTGATAAGTCATTTTCTTTTCTTTGAAAGAGGTTGCGTTAAGGAGGAACCCCTTATTGATGGAGAAGAAACTGAAATTATTATTTTTGCCTTTGCTTCAACAATTTTTTAGGTGAACAATTCATGATCTATTTTAGGATATGATGTCACAATTTTCTTCAGAACACCTATTAGAAAAAATAGCCAGCATATGGAATATCCGAAAGATTTGTTGAAAGAGGCAAAAAGAAGTCCTTACTGTGGCTTTTAGCTCTCTATTTGTTAACATTAGAAATCTCCTTCCAAGACCGATCAATTGAACTAAATATCTCAACAATAGCCTTGACCCATTGGGGAAGATTCATTACTGGGGGACCCATTTGGTGTCTATTAGAACAAAAAACAAATCGTATTGAATATCGAGGAAAAGTAACATAGGAAAACTTCACTAACGAGTTGGATTCCAAGCCTCCAAAAATGGAAATAATTTTTGTAGTCTGATAGACATGAATATTTCCACTCATTAATGGTCATGATTATCATCAATAATAAAAAAGACACAACTTCCCTTGCTTTATAAAATACATAAGTCCACCTTTAAACGTTCGAGGAGCATAGAATCGCATCAACTGACTCAAGAGTAAAAACTACCTCAGGGCCAAAAGCCTTGAATGCCAAAAATTGAAGCCATGGACCTTCATATCGATGGACCAGCCTATCTAAGACAAACATTTAATTCTTTACACAAATCTATAATCACTAGATCAATTGTAGGGTCAAAATCTAAGGTAAATGAATACGTGTACACGTTAGAATAACCAGACTTGAAGATGGTTATATTCTCTGAAATTGAAATATTAGAAAGGTAACCCTCAGCGACATTCTTCTCGGACACTAAAGAGAAGGAAAGTTGTTATAAGAATAGGACAGTTCTAATTAATCTCAAATGGTCGCTTCATGACACTAGTGCTTGTTCTGAATAGTCACTCGTCAAAGAATATTGCGTTGGAAGAATGGCATTAACAATGGGCTTAACGTCCCTAACATCTGGTGGAGGCAATGTCTTTGAAAAAGAAGATTTAGGAGCATCAACAGAAGGAGAAGTAAGAGGTCGGACAGATGATTTGGCCATTTTTTTGCTAGAAAGAAATTGAGAGTTTGGAAAGGCCTAAAAAATCAAGAAAGGTTAAGGGCAATAACTCTTTAAAGAAGAAAAAGTGGGGAAAACTAATTTTATCAAAATTTTGGATTATCATTGCAAATGTTTCGGAAACAAGAACCATCCTCAAGGATGAATCACACGAAAACCGGTGTCTCAAAAAAGACTTGAATAATTGACATAGTCAAAGATATTAAATGCAAGAGATGCTTTGTTTTTTTTAACTAGAAGATTAAATTCAGATGAAAATCAAGGATTCAATACTCAGTGAAAAATGGAAAGTAAATCAATTATGTTCCCCATATAAAGTGCTTTTAACCAAGAAAATGTGGGGACTATCTGTATAGAAAAAATAAGCAAACATGGAAAACTTAAATAGGGACGCGTGGAGAATAAAGAATGAAACACAACATACAACTGGATAATACCCAAGGATAGATTATGCGTAAAAAACAACCAAGGAACAAGAATACACCAAGCATTTAGTCACATCATGTACATCGAGCAAAATATATCCGGCAAATACATGACACCCCAAGGAAAGGTTTATGAGCCCCTACTAGCCTCTATAAATTGTTATGTAATAGACTCGGGAACTGAACAACATCAAACATTATCTGTTTTCTTATTAATATCAGTTAATTAGTCATTTATTATGAATTATTGAGGGATTAAGGCCAATTATCAGCCCCTGAAGAATTACCTCGTATATAAATTGTAAAATCATCACCATGTAAAGGACACACAATATCAAATACTTCTTAGAAATAATATTACTTCCATTACAACTTTGTCTTACTATTGCTCATTTAAGCTCTGCCGACTACGGCTTGATTATGGATACCATCAGGCTCAGGCCAACACAGGCTATATCGATCTTTAGATTTTATCTACTTTATTTCTATTCTCTTTAACTGTGTTATTCATTCCGATTATTTCACTATATCTAATCAATTTGATCCTCTTATCTTTAAAACCTCACTTACAAATTCAACTGTACATTTTTAGGATAACTAGGTGTAATTTCCACCGTTATGTTAGTAATACCCACACACCCCGTAATCTTTCTCATATTCT
Source organism: Solanum appendiculatum (assembly GCA_018342035.1). Classification (NCBI taxonomy): domain Eukaryota; kingdom Viridiplantae; phylum Streptophyta; class Magnoliopsida; order Solanales; family Solanaceae; genus Solanum; species Solanum appendiculatum. The sequence goes on along the minus strand of JAGDQO010000696.1, from coordinate 110,051 downwards.
CGAAGGTTAATGTCATGTTTAAAATAATCTTTTAGTCACTCTCTATGAAATAGTATAAATAGGGGCATGATAGGAGATGCATGACACACTTGAAATAAATAAGAAAGTTATTATATATTGTTTCTCTTGTTCTCATTTTGACATTGTTATTTTGAGCTTGGTTTACAACATATTAATTTTTTAATGATTTTAGCCAACGGTAAATAAACATTTCTTCCCTACTCTGACTTTGATTGATTTGCCCTCACACTTCTTGCATAGTGTACTAAAAATTTCATATCGGCAACCCCCAAACAAAACGTTGCATTTTTTAGTAGTGACCAAATAAAAGTCGTATTTTATTAGAAAAGGGAAAATAATGTGAAGCATCGTGGTTTTTGTTAATTGATGCTAGTTGATTAGTGCTCAATTAGTTGGTTAACAAACTGACAGAAGTTAGTTAGTTAGCTAGGAGTGGGAGAATTAGTGAGCTTTTGTATTGATCAAGTAATGACTATAAAGAGCATATGCAGTGTGTTGGAACAGTTAGAATGAATAAACAATGCCAAACAATCTCTTTGCCTCTCATCTTCTTCGTTCACAGTAGCTAGTTTGATAAAAAAAATTCATGGTATCAGATCGTTATAGAAGTTACACCGAGTGATTTCTAGTATAGAACAATCACCATTATTAAAGCTTAGAAAGGATTGAAGCCATGGGGAATATAGGAACCTTGCAGGGAGAAACTACACAGATCTCCAAGATAGACTACACTAATCCATTGTTTTTACAACCATCAGATACACCGGGAGTTGTAGTAATTGGTTTGAAGTTAACAGGACTAGAAAATTACACACTATGGAGTAAATCGATGGGACAAGCTTTGCTGGGAAAGAACAAGTTAGGCCTTGTCGATGGTAGCTGCCCACGAAGCTTGTACAAGGGAGAATTGGTGAAACAATGGGACAGATGTAATGCACTTATACTATCATGGATCAGTGGAGTAGTGGCACCAAAATTGATCTCTAGTCTAGTGCGTGCTTTGACTGCACAGAAAGCGTGGGATGAATTCAAAGAGAGATTTCACAAGGAAAATATTACCATAATCTATCAGTTGTGGAGAGAAATTGCTATGCAAATGCAAGGTATAAATTCAATTATGGTTTACTACTCAAAATTGAAGGATTGGTGGGATAAATTAGATCTGTTAGCACCTCATCCCCTTACATGTGACTGTGCAGAATCATATTTGTATATCATGCATTTGAACAATCCATAATTGCTAAATTAAAGTTCCTCGTGGGAGTGAACGAGAGTGATAATCATGTAAGAAGTGATATTCTCCTTAGAACTCCAATTTTAAGTGTGAACCAAGCATATTCTGTGGTGGTGCAAGAAGAAAGTCAGAGAAGATTAGGAGTGGTTGATCTTAATCGAGACTCTTTAAGTATGCTAGCTGAAAATGGATTTAGACCTAAAAGGCCAATGACTAGTGGAACTATAGGGACTATTCCTGTAACAGTGTGTGATCATTGTGGGTAAAAAGGACATCTGAAGAAAAAGTGCTACATACTAGTAGACTATCCACCTGACTTTAAGTGTAAAAGGAATTTGGAAACTCAAGAAGGTAAGGATATTGGACCATCAGTAGGAAAGAACTTTCCGCATGAACATTATGCTATTGTAGAAGGAGGTGAATCTAGTGCAGGATCCTCAGGAGGTCACTACATTTCAAATGAATAGAATCAACACTACATGAGCCTGAGAGGCAAGGCACATGACTTGCATTCACAGGACCATACAAGTGATTATCACTGCAACTTTGCAGGTATATCCTCTTTATTATCTTAAGTAGAGCGGTGTGACTGGATTATAGACTCAGGAGCTTCCCATCATATAACACCATTTAGAAAAGTGTTAAATGATCTTAAACCCGTTGATAGACAACAAAGTAATGGTGTTCAGGTTCCTACAGGGAATAAGTGTAGTACAACATATAGGGGAAACAATTATTTTGTAGAATCATAAATTTAAAAATGTCTTGTATGTGCCTGGCTTCAAGTTTAGTTTGTTGTCAGTATCGAAGAAAACCAAAGAACTTTTTTGTTCAGTCAATTTCTATCCAGACTTTTGCATCTTTCAGGGACTTTGCAATGGCAAGGTGATAGGGGTTGGTAGAGCATGATGGACTATATTGTCTACAGGAAGATGAAAAAAATAAAGTCAGGAGCAGTAATAAAGGATCAACTAGACTCAGTACTATGGCATAACAAGCTTGGTCACCCTTCTATGGAAGTACTCAATAATATTCCTGATTTGAAGACTAATATGTGTAAGACAACACAACAACTTCGCATAGTGTTTCCTATGGCAAAGCAAAGCATAATCCAGTTTCCGCTCAGTACATCTTCAGCTACTAGTTTTTTTCATTTGATACATGTTGATGTTTTGGAACCTTTCAAGGTTCCTACCTATGATAGGAAGTCATACTATGTAACAATTGTAGATGATTCCAGTAGATACACTTGGATTTGCTTGATTCAGTCTAAATGTGAGGTCATTGTTGTACTGAAAGATTTTTTGTTTAGAGTAAAAACTCAGTTTGATGTCAATGTTAAAGTTCTAAGGTGTGACAATGGAAAGTTGTTCTTTAATTTAAATTGTTATGAATTATTTTTCTCTCTTGGTATTATTCACCAAAGTAGTTGTCCCTATACTCCACAACAGAATGGTGTTCTGAAAAGAAAACATAGATATATTTTGGAGGTTGCAAGAGCCTTGAAGTTTCAAAGTGGTGTCCCACATAGATTTTGGTGTGATTGTGTGAAGTTATTAACAAATTGCCTACTAGTGTATTGCCAGGGAAGTCTCCCTTTGAAGTTTTACATGGTAAACTTGTTATCTTTGATCACCTTTGAGTGTTTGGTTGCCTTTGTTTTGCTAGCATGCTACATAGAGGAGGTAAATTTGACTCTAGAGTCGGGAAAATTGTATTACTTGGTTATGAAGAGACAAAAAGGATTTAGATTATTTGATCTGGAAGCTGGCACCTTCCTTGTGAGTAGAGATATCAGCTTTAGAGAGACTATTTTTTTCTTTTAAAGGAGCTAAATGGGTCGTTGATTATACATTCGACCCTCCATCTTCAGAGTGTGTGCAGGAGAACACTTTAACAACAACAACTGATAGGAACATGTTCTTCTTAGTGAGGGTTCAAACGACATTGCAGCAGACAGAATGGATGACATACTATCAAAAGTAGTTGAGGAAATGGTGACAGTTGTAGCAGACGAGCAAGGCATGATACCATAAGAATCAGCAAATGAGGAGGTGAAAATTGCTGAAGATGAACCTAGAATGGTTGTACCTATGGAGTCTGAGCAGTCAAAGGTAATAAGAAGTAGTGGTAGAACAACCAAACCTCCCATATGAATGAAAGACTATGTGATAACCAAGAAGACAGCCAACCAAGCTTCTTTGTGTCCCATTTCTGACTACATCTCTCTTACCCTCTTTATCATCTAACTATCAGACATACTTAGGTGCCTTCTCAGCTTATCTTGAACCCCAAACATTTAAAGAAGCATCCCAAGACCAGAAATGGATTGAGGCAATGGAACAGGAGATTCATGTATTGGAGGAAAATCATACATGGGACATAGTTGATCTTCAAGCATATAAGCAGGCTATAGGGTCTAAGTTGGTAAATAAGATCAAGTGATATTCAAATGGTGAAGTGGAAAGATATAAAGTAGACTTAAGGAAAAAGGATATAATCAAAAAGAAGGCCTGGATTTTCATGATACCTTTTCACCAGTAGCAAAATTGGTTTTTGTCAGGACTATCATAAGTCTGGTTACATCTAACAGTTGGTCTATTTCACAAATGGATGTCAGTAATGCATTTTTGCAAGGGGATTTGTATGAAGATGTGTCACGACCTAAAGTCCCCCTAGACGTAATATGGCGTATAAGACCCCGAAAGACCCCATACAAGCCACTTAGCATACATCATACAAAATAATAGTAGTTAAAAGTTCAAAACACAATTTTCAAATCATTAAGAGTTGACAAAAGTAGCAGAAATCTAACATAGTCTCAAAGCCATCTAATACATGAATAGAAAGAAAGTGGGACGTAACCCATACAAGTTCAAAAATAAAGTGACATGAAAAGATAAACATGGCATTATCCTCGAAGTGTGAGGACTTACCAAGTCTTCAAAATCTCTAAGTACTCACTAGCCACGAATGGAAAGAGAAGAATCGGCAAGCCCTACATTATGAGACAATATAGGCAAAAGTATGTGTTAGTACACGGAATGTACCAAGTATGATAGAAATGCACAAAGTTATAAAATCATGCTAAAGGGGACATTTACATAATATGCAATGACCAAGCTTCATTATAAATGACATGTTAGAAAACGTAAATCATAATCATGGCCAATGAAAGTTAAACATCTTTAAAGAACATTTGAAAACACCTTTAAAAGCAACTTTAGTTCATTATTGTGGGAAGTGAGTCTTAACCGACGTAGACCATGTGAGCTATAACATGGAATCCGGTGTCTACCCCACACCGAAAAGATGTGTCCTTACTTGCCAAGGTAAGAACCATAACTTCTAGCTTAAGTGGATCCACTAGCTAATGTCTATCTAAGACAATCATCCTAAGGTGGCACATAGTTATGGGATAAAGATATTGCTACTAGAAACTCGGCCTCTACTACGGGAGAGCTTACATCTCAATATCCTCTCGGAGCTAAGAATAATTTCCGCGGATTAATAGTTAGCCTTGACTTATCTTATCATTAGAAGACATGGGTAATCGCCTCTTGTCTTATCATTAAAAATAGCTCCGTATTCTTGATTCAATGTTTGGTTGAGAAAACCTTTCAACCCTTATGAATCCTTCATGTGAGAAAATCCTTTCACAAATCATGTTTTGAGTAGTATGTGAGAACTCCTTTCACAACACAACAACAATAACATTTATGCTTCACTCTCAAAGAAAATCTTAAATAATCATCAATTTCATAATCTGAACATGCTTGACTTCATAAAATTCATCCTTTGATCATTCATAAGCTTCATCATAGACTCATACCGTAGAAATCATAAATCAAGCATGATCTCATATAATTTCATCGTAAAATCATCCAATTAACTAATTCATGCATAAATAAACATAATTCAATCAATTAGATCATAATTGGAAAGAACCCATAAGATTAAAGAAAACCCTAATTTCATTGGAGATTCTAACTTGGAAAAATTGAAGAATTTAGGAACCCTATAGAGGAAAGGACTCCATAGGTGAAGAACTACCATACCTTGATGTCAAAAGCTCACAATCAATGGTGAATTTAGGAAACTTGACTTTAAACCCTAGATCATCTTCTTCTTCTTCAAGCTTTTAGAGAGAAATATTTGGAGAAAGATTTGGAGGGAGTTTGGAAGTGTTTAGAATGGGTAGAATTAGGCTTAGAAGTCTTATATAGCGTCTAGGATTAGGACTAAACCGACTTAGATTAGGAATAGATTGATTAGGGAAAACACCAAAAAGCCCTTAAAATAACTGTCGGATTCAGACCTACGGTCCGTAGGTCCAACTACGGACTAATAATTTTGGACTTCAAACGATGGGACCTATGTACAGTTCATAGTTCCACTGACGGACCATACATGAAAACTGTAGATCCCAACTTAAGCTTTAAAATTTAACCAAGTCTAGGGATGACCTACGAGACCTATCTACGGTTTGTAGAAACAATGATGAACCGTCCTGTTGAGTCGTAGAAAGGATCCCGAAACTTGACATTTTGAAAATATTTACCTTGTCATCTACGATTCTCACCTACAGCCCGTAAATCAACCTACGATCTGTAGATGGCTTCCGTCAGTACTGGCACCAGTTCTGAAAAACTTTAAATTTTCCTTCTTTTCAAATCCGAGGTGTTACAATATCTCTCCCTTGGGAACATTCATCCTCGAATGGAACTCAAGACATCTTAAGAAGGGTAGAAACTAAATCTAGCAGCCCAACATGAATGCAATCACATAATGCACATATCTTAGGAGGAAACATCAACTCCAAACTAAAGCATGTTCAAAACATCATTTCATAGGGTCTATATGCAACTCATACTCAAATGCACATAATCATGAAGAAATCAATCAAGTTAACTCATTTTCTCAAAATTTAAGCTTTTCATGAACATGCATAAATGAGGAAATATGGGAATATCTGAGAAACATTAGACCAAAGGAGTGAACCATGAGGAACTAAATACCTCATGCTGGAGTAGGAACGGAGGAAAAAAATGGGAATAACAGGACATCATATCGGCCTCGGCCTCCCAAGTAGCACGCTCAACTAACTGATTCCTCCAAAAAACCTTTACAAAAGCAACTTCTTTATTTCTCAACTTCCGAACTTGCCGGTCTAAAATCTCAATCGGAACCACTTTATAAGAAAGACTCTCTCTTATGCCAAGATTCTCTAATGGTACTATAGATGCCGTATCATCAACACATTTCTTCAACAAAGAAACATGGAAAACCGGATGAATCGATGTTAAATCATTAGGCAAGTCAAGTTCATAAGCAACCTTACCAATACGCCACAAAATCTGATATGGACCCACAGAATGGGGACTAAGCTTCCCTTTCTTCCCAAACCTCATCACACCCTTCATGGGTGAGATTTTCAAGTAAACCCAATCATTAACACCAAATTCTAAATCTCTTCTCCTAACATCGACATAGGAATTTTGTCAACTTTGGGTCGTCTTCAACCTTTCCCTAATAAGTCAAACTTTCTCCATAGCCTCATGCACCAATACGGGACCTATCAAGTCAACTTCGCCAACTTCAAACCAGCCTATAGGAGATCTACACCTCCTACCATAAAGAGCCCTAAATGGAGCCATACCTATATTGGAATGATAGCTATTATTGTAACCAAACTCAATCAAAGGTAAATGATCATCCAAATTACCCTTGAAGTCAATCACATAAGCTCTCAACATGTCTTCTAAAGTTTGGATAGTACACTCTGCTTGCCCATCGGTATGAGGACGAAAGGTCGTACTAAGTTTAACACGAGTACCAAGCCCATTTTGGAAAGATTTCAAAAACTGAGAAGTGAATTAAGTACCACGATCAGATATAATGGATAGGGGCACTCCATGCAACCTAACCATCTCCCTTAGGTACAACTTAGCATAGTCTTCCATCGAATAAGAAACCTTGATGGGAATGAAATGAGCCGATATCATCGTACGATCCACAATAACCCAAAACTCACATTTACTAAACTTCGCAAAGAGTTGTTGGTCCTTGAGGACTTGCAACACAATCCTCAAATGATTAACATGTTCACCCTCATTCTTTAAGTAGATCAAAATGTCGTCAATAAACACAATCACAAACATGTCCAGGTATTGCTTAAACACTCTATTCATAAAGTCCATAAATGCGGCCGGAGCATTTGTCAACCCAAATGACATTATCAAGAACTCGTAGTGACCACACCTAGTCCGGAAAGCCATTTTCGGAATATCATCTTCTTTCACCCTTAATTGGTGATAGCCCGAACGAAGGTCGATCTTAGAGAAATAACTAGCCCCTTGAAGTTGATCAAAGAAGTCATCTATCCTTGGTAGAGGATTCTTATTCTTAATGGTAACCTTGTTCAATTGGCAACAGTCGATACACATACGGAGTGAACCATCTTTCTTCCATACAAACAAAACCGGAGCACCCCATGGAGAAATACTTGGCCGGATGAAACCCTTATCCAACAAGTCCTTCAATTGCTCTTTTAGTTCCTTAAGTTCCGTCGGAGCCTATAAGGAGGAATAGAAATAGGTTGCGTATCTGGGAGAAGGTCAATATCGAAGTCTATTTCCCTTTCGGGAGGAATACCGAGCAAGTCATCAGGAAACACTTTCAAACACTCATTAACAACGGGGACCAACTAAAGAGTAGGGGTCTCGGAATCTATATCCCTCCCCTTAACAAGATGGTAAATGCAACCCTTTGAGATCATCTTTCTAGCTTTTAGATAAGAAACAAATTGACCTCGAAACATAGAATTTCCTCCCTTCCACTCTTCGGAAATTGAAACATGACCATTCGGGTCCTACAATCAATAGAGGCATAACAAGCATGCAACCAATCCAACCCAAGAATAACATCAAAATCTAGCATATCAAGCTCTACAAGATCAACAAGAGTGACTCTATGGGATAAGGAGACGGGACAAGGAGACGGGACAATCTCTATAAACTCCCTTAGCCATGATAGATTCTCCAATCATAGTAGAAACACGAAAAGGATCTAGCAACACATCCGAAACAACATCAAACCTCATAGCCACATATGGCGTCACAAAAGACAAGGTAGCACCGGGATCAAGCAAAGCATAAACATCAAAATGGAAAACTCTTAACATACCGGTAACCACATCGGGAGAGCTCTCTTGCTCATGACGAGCCTGAAGTGCATAAAATCAGTTTTGCTTCAGAGCATTCGAACCCGATCCTCTAGGTGGATTTTGCTTATTCTCTCTTCCCTTGGCCGTGAGAGATGGACAATCCCTCATCTTGTGACCACTCTTTCCACAATGATAACAACCATCTGCACCGGCTAGACATCTACCTTCATGCTTTTTCCCACACTTGGCGCAAGGAGCCAATAAAGAACTACCATTATACCCTCCTTGAGACTTGGGGTTAGACACCCTATCATTGTTGGACTTCGGAGGAGCATTGGATGAGCCTTGGTTAGAGAACCTTGGTCGAAATCTAGGACGACCATGTCCATCGGACCTTGCATGCGAAGAGTTAGCATCTCCGGTCCTAGCACTCTTGGGCTTCCTAGACATTTCCTTAAGCTTTTATTCTTCAATTTGTTCGGCATAAACCATGAGGCGAGAAATATCCATGTCATGCACAAGCATGGCGTTGCGACACTCTTTCACCAACATATCGGACACTCCCGACACAAATTTGCTTATTCTTGCCCTAGGGTCGGCAATTATGGACGGAGCATATCTAGCCAATTGTGTGAACTTCAATGCATATTCTTTCACACTCATATTTCCTTGTCGAAATTTGATAAACTCAAGCACCTTAGCCTCTCTCTTTTCAAGAGGGAAGAACCTATCAAGGAAAGCAACCTTGAATTTCTCCCAATCAAGAGGACCCTCATTAACCGCTGTGTCACTCTTCCATTAATTGAACCACATTGGGGCAACACCCTTGAGTTGATAAGCGGCCAACTCCACCTTTTCTTCCGGTGTCACACCTATGATCATCAACACCTTGTACACTTCATCAATGAATTCTTGAGGATCTTCCTCAACCTTTGAGCCATGAAATTTCAGAGGATTCATTCTCGTAAAGTCCCTCACTCTTGATGCCTCCGTACCCGCATTTGGGTTCACGGGAGCCACCACCTCTCTATTGGCTTGAGCCGTCACAGCTTGAGCAAACACTTGGAAAGCATCCCTAAACTCCGCATTAGTCACTTGTTCCGCCAAAGGGTCGTCCGGAACTTGAGGAGCTTCTTGTTGCACATTCTCTCCCATGTTTCTTCTAGCGTAAGCTCTTTGGGTCGCCATATCCTGAAACGCATAGGATAGGGATTAGGAGAGAGATATATAGAGTTAAACTCTATGGCACGACTTAAGAGTAATGAAGGAAGTGGAATTTCTTAAACGTCTTATAGCATCTCATTCATAAATGTGGCGCGCTTCACACTCATGAACAAGACTCTACTTGACGCGGCTTATGAGACATCCTAGGATCTTTCTAAAATCTTGCGCTCTGAATACCAAGTTTGTCACGACCCAGGGTAGCCCCTAGATGTAACACGGCGTACAAGACCCTGAGAGGCCTCATACAAGCCCTTAGCATACATAACATACAAGATAATAGAGAAATAAGAGTTCAAAAGAGCATTTTATATCAAAGCTTTACTCAAAAGAGCGGAAGTCTACAACTCATGTCTCAAAGCATTCTAATATTAAGAATACGAATAAAAGTGATAGGGACGCAGCCCAATACAATATCCAACATAAGGAAAGATATAAAATGTAAAATCCAACAAGGTTATGTCCTCGGATGGATGAGGATTCACCAAGTCTTCTTCTCAACTCTAAGTCAATGCCCTAGCCATGTGTGGAAGGTGAATTGCCACGTCCTACACCAAAGAAGTTAATGTAGGCAAGAGTATGCGTTAGCACAATTAAGTACTAAGTATGATAGCATTGCACATAAACACATAAGTCATGCTAGAGAGAGAGACTAATCATGACATGCGATGGTCAAGCTAAAAACATGATAAACATGAGAAACATGAAACATAAAGCATATATCAAGGTCAAAGCAAGCTAAATCATCTTTCCTTCTTTTCTTTACTTCATCAGGAGAACACTTGTTCATTAACTTGTGGGGAAAAGCCTTAACCGACATGTAAGACCATGTGAGCTATCAACAAGGAATTTGGTGTCTACCCCACACCGAAAAGGGGTGTCCTACTTGCCAAGGTAACACCATGAACTTCTTAGCTTATGTGGATCCACTAGCTAATGTCTACTTAAAGACAACATCCTATGGTGGCAACATAGTTTACGGGATAGAGATTGCTTTAGGAGACTCAGCCTCAACTAACGGGAGAGCTCCATCTAGAAAATCCGGCTTCTACAAACGGGAGAGCTTTAACTAGAAGACCCGGCCTCTACTAACGGGAGGGCTTCCATCTCAATATCCACTCGGTGCTAAGCATAATTCCCACGGATTAGTCATTAACATATTTATATCATTAAACATGAAAAGGTACAACTAGGGTTACCAATTCAAGCTAAAATCATTCTTATAGATATATCTTTCATGGACCTTGTCCAAGCTTACATCATTAGAATAGCTCCTTAAGAACATGGGTAATCGCCTCTTTGTTCTTCTTTTATCATAATGGGAGAATTACGTGAGAAAACCTTTCACTACTCAACCATAGCATCATCATATCATAACTTTGGTACTTTACTCTCAAAGCACCCTTAATTCATCATGCTCATATTTCATAGTTCATATGGGTTCATGCAAATTCAACGCATATCATGCAATTCAATGCAAGCTCATGCTTAGAAAGCCATAATTAAGACAATTTACCCATACTTGAAGGAACTCACATACTAGAGGAAAATCATGTTTTTTACTTAATCATGCTAAATTCATAAGATTATCCTCAATTCATTCATAACTCATGCTTGATTTTATAGAGAATTCATAAACTTCATTAAATCATAACTCAACCCAACAATCAAAGCATAGATTATCAAATTGGGGAGAATTAGCTTGGGATCATGGGGGTTCATGCAATCTTTACATCAAATCATGTAATTCACGCTAATTCATGCACTAAGTTACTTTATCACGCTAAATCGTGCACTAGGAATCATAAAATCAATAATTGGAATCATAATTGAAGAACCCACAATGATTGATCACAAATCCTAATTCAATTGGGTTAGAGTAAACTTTTGAAAATCATGAAGAAGAGGAAGGGCCCATTGGAGGAAAAGACTCCTAATGGTGAACACTATCATACCTCAAAGCAATCCACAAGAAATTGGAGAAGATTGAGGGTCTTCAATGGAGGATTCAAGCTTCTTCTTCTTTCTTGAGAGTTCAGAGAGAAATGTTTTAGAGGGGGGAGTTTTGGAATGAATTAGAATGAAAGAAATTAGGCTTATAAAGTATTATAGGTCTTAGATTAAGGGTATAACCTACTTAGCTTAATAGGTAAACAATTAGGGAAAAGACCAAAAAGCCCTTAATTAAAACTGTCAGGGCCAATCGACGGACAGGATCTCGGTCCGTACATCAATTGACGGACCGTCCTGTTCTTCCGTCAATTGATTCAGAAAGTTCATTTTGGGCTGAAAATTTGGCTAAGTCTGGAAGGCATCTACGGAACCCATCTTACGGCCCGTTAACTGAACTACGAATCGTCCTACTATTCCGTAGGTCAAAGTTCAGAAACTTGGAAAACTTGAAATTTCACAGCTCCATTGACGGTTCCCACCTACGGCCCGTCAATCGATCTATGGCCCGCAGGTGGTCTCCGTAGGTTACTGTCTTCAGGTGAGTTCTGCATTTTAAAATCCTTTGGAAGTTTGGGGTGTTACATTCCCACTTCCAAGTAGGAATACTAATATCTTGGACAAACCTCCTGGCTTTTGATGCTCGACTTTCACTTGTTGACAATTAGGACACTTAGCCACAAATTCTGCAATGTCCTTCTTCATCCCATTCCACCAATAGACCTCCCACAAGTCACGGTCCATCTTGGTGGCTCCCGGGTGAATGGAATTTCGAGAACTATAGTCTTTCGATAAAATCTACTCCCTCAAGTTATCAACATTCGGAATACACAAACGACCTTGATATCGGAGTACACCATCTCCCCCTTGGGAGAAAGACTCAACAGACTATTTTAAGCACCACTTCCTTCAATTCCATCAAAATTGGATCAAGACCTTGCTTTGCTTTCACATCTGACAGAAAGGACGATTCTGAACCATTATGAACAATCACTCCACCATCAGTAGAATCAATTAGCTGAACACCCAATCAAGACAATCTATGAACATCTCGAACCAACTCCTTCTTATTATTCTCAACATGAGCAACACTACCCAATGATCACCAACTAAGGGCATCCGCTACCACATTCGCCTTGCCGGGGTGATAAAGGACACTCATGTCATAGTCCTTTAGCAACTCAAGCCACCTCCTCTAGCAAAGATTCAGATCCTTTTGCTTGAACACATATTGCAAACTCTTGTGGTCAGTGAAGATATCAAAATGAACACCATACAAGTAGTGCCTCCAAATCTTTAGAGCAAATACAACCGCCGCTAGTTCTAAGTCATGGGTAGGATAGTTCTTTTCATTGATCTTAAGTTACCTTGAGGCATAAGCAATGATTTTCCAATTTTGCATAAGAACACATCCTAGTCCAACCCTTGAAGCATCACAATAAACCACGAACCCATCGAATCATTTCGGTAAAGTCAATATCTGAGTAGAGGTAAGTTTATCTTTCAATTCTTGGAAACTCTTCTCACATGCTTCAGATCATACATACTTAACTTTCTTTTGGGTCAAAGCCGTCAATGGAGAGGCAATTGAAGAAAACCCTTCAACGAACCTTCTATAGTAACCAGCCAAACCCAAGAAACTTAAAATATCTAAAGGGGATAGAGGTCTATGCCAACTCTTAACCACATCTGTATTCTTAGGATCTACCTCAATATCCTTACCGGAAATAATGTGACCAAGGAAAGCCATGGATCTCAACCAAAACTCACATTTACTAAACTTTGCAAAGAGTTGTTGGTCCTTGAAAACTTGTAATACAATCATCAAATGAGTAGTATGCTCATCCTCAATCCTTGAGTAAATCAAAATATCGTCGATGAACACAATCACAAACAGACCTAGGTATTGTCTAAACACCCTATTCATCAAATCCATAAATGCAGCCAGAGCATTTGTCAAACCAAACGACATTACTAAGAATTCTTAATGACCATACCTAGTCCAAAAAGTCATCTTCGGAATGTCATCTTCCTTTACCCTCAATTGGTGATAGCCCGACCGAAGGTCAATTTTAGAGAAGTAACTCGCTCCTTGGAGTTGGTCAAACAGGTCATCTATCCTTGGGAGAGAATACTTATTCTTAATAGTAACCTTATTCAATTGTCAATAATCAATACACATATGAAGCATACCATCCTTCTTTCGAACAAACAAAATCGGGGCACCCCATGGAGAGATACTCGGTCGGATGAAGCCCTTATCCAATAAATCTTTTAATTGCTCCTTCAATTCCTTAAGTTCTGCTAGAGCCATTTGGTAAGGAGGAATAGATATAGGTTGTGTATCTAGGAGAAGGTCAATACCGAAGTCTATTTCCCTTTAGGGAGGAAACCAGGTAGAACATCGGGAAACACTTCTGGAAACTCATTTACAACGAGGACCGACTCAAAGTTAGGGATTTTGGAATCCATATCCCTAACCCAAACAAGATGGTATATGCAACCCTTGGAAATCATCTTCCTAGCTTTAAGACAAGAAAAAAATCGACTCTTAAGCATAGAATTTCTCCCTTTCCACTCTAGAATAGGCTCATTTGGAAACTAAAACTTGACCACTCGTGTCCTACAATCAATAGAAGCATAACATGAATGAAACCAATCCATCCCAAGAATAACATCGAAATATAACATATCAAGCTCTACAAGATCAACATGAGTGACTCTATGGGATAAGGAGACGGGACATTTTCTATAGACTCTCTTAGCCACGATAGATTCACCAATAGGAGTAGAGACAGAAAAGGGATCTAATAACACATCCAGAAGAATATCAAACCTCATAGACACATGTGGCGACACAAAAAACAAGGTAGCACTGGGGTCAAGCAAAGCATAAACATCAAAATGAAAGACTCTCAACATATCGGTAACCACATCGGGAGAACTCTCTTGCTCATGATGAGTTTTGAGTGCATAGAATCTTTTTTGCTTGGGAGCATTTGAACCCGAACCACTAGGCGGAACTTGTCTACCTTCTCTTCCCTTAGTCGTAAGTGATGGACAATCCCTTATCTTATGTCCACTTTTACCACAACCAAAGCAACCATCTGTGCCGGCTAAGCACTTACCCTCGTGCTTCCTTCCACATTTAGCACAAGTAGTTGATGAAAATCTACCACCATTCCCTCCTTGAAGCTTAGGGTTGGACACCCTATCTTTGTTGAACTTAGGAGGAGCATTGGAGAAACCTTGACTGGAAAACCTTTGTCATAACTTAGAACGACCATACCCATCGGACCTTGAGCGAAAAAGTCACCATTACCGGTCTTAGCCCTCTTTGCCTACCTAGACTTTTCCTTAAGCTTCTCCTCTTCTATTTGTTGCGCATGTACCATTAGACGATAAATGTCCATATCATGGATAAGCATGGCGGTACGGCATTTCTTGACCACCATTTCGGACACCCCCGCTACAAACTTACTCATCATTGCCCTAGGGTCAGCATCCATAGTAGGAGCGTAACTAGACAATTGTGTGAATTTCAAGTTATACTCCTTCACACTCATGTTTCCTTGACGAAGGTTGATAAACTCAAGCAGCATTGCCTCCCTCATTTCAACGGGAAAGCAACCTTAAACTTCTCCTAATCAAGAGGACCTGCATCAACCGCCCTCTCACTCTTCCATTGTTCAAACCACACTTGAGCCACACCCTTGAGTTGATAAGTGGCCAACTCCTCCTTTTCCACCGGGGTAACACCAATGATCATTAGCACCTTATACACCTCATCAATGAACTCTTGAGGATCTTCCTCAACCTTAGACCCATGAAACTCCGGAGGGTTCATCCTAGTGAAGTCCCTCACTCTAGATGATGTCGTACCCACATTTGGGTTCACGGGGACCACAGCCTCCTTATTGGCTTGAGCTGTCATGACTTGGGCCAACACTTGAAAAGCAGCCCTAAACTCCGCAATAGTCACTTGCTCTGCCAAAGGGTCGACCGGAGCTTAGGGACTTCTAGAGGAGCTTCTTGTTCCACATTCTCTCTCGCATTCCTCCTAGAATATGCCCTTCGAGTGGCCATATCTTGAAAAGCATAGGATAGGGATTAGAAGAGAGAGACATATAGAGTTAAACTCTATCGCATGACTTTAGAGTGATGAAAGAAATGGAGTTTCCTAAACATCTTATAGCCTCTCATTAATAAATGTGGCGCGCTTCACAACCATGAACAAGACTCTACTCGACGTGGCTTATTAGACATCCTAGGACCTTTCTAAAACCTTGTGCTCTGAATACCAATTTTGTCAAGATCTAAAGTAACCCCTAGACGTGACATGGCATATAAGACCCCGAAAGGCCCCATACAAACCACTTAATATACATCATACAAGATAATAGTAGTTAAGAGTTCAAAAGACAATTTTCAAATCATTAAGAGTTCACAAAAGTAGCGAAAATCTAACATAGTCTCAAAGTCATTTATACATGAATAGAATGAAAGTGGGACGTAACCCATACAAGTTCAAAAATAAAGTGACATGAAAAGATAAACGTCACATTGTCCTCGAAGTGTGAGGACTCACCAAGTCTTCAAAATCTCTAAGTACTCACTAGCCACGAACGGAAGGAGAAGAATCGTCAAGCCC
Source organism: Solanum appendiculatum (assembly GCA_018342035.1). Taxonomy (NCBI): domain Eukaryota; kingdom Viridiplantae; phylum Streptophyta; class Magnoliopsida; order Solanales; family Solanaceae; genus Solanum; species Solanum appendiculatum. Next base: position 93,809 of record JAGDQO010000696.1, on the reverse strand, counting down.
TACATTATGAGACAATGTAGGCAAAAGTATGTGTTAGTACATGGAATGTACCAAGTATGATCACAATGCACAAAGTTATAAAATCATGCTAAAGGGGACATTTACATAATATGCAATGACCAAGCTTCATTATAAATGACATGTTAGAAAACGTAAATCATAATCATGGTCAATGCAAGTTAAACATCTTTAAAGCACATTTGAAAACACCTTTAAAAGCAACTTTAGTTCATTATTGTGGGAAGTGAGCCTTAACCGACATAGACCATGTGAGCTATAACATGGAATCCAGTGTCTACCCCACACCGAAAAGAGGTGTCCTTACTTGCCAAGATAAGAACCATAACTTCTAGCTTAAGTGGATCCACTAGCTAATCTCTATCTACGACAATCATCCTATGGTGGCACATAGTTATGGGATAAAGAGATTGCTACTAGAAACTCGGCCTCTACTACGGGAGAGCTTCCATCTCAATATCCTCTCGGTGCTAAGCACAATTCCCATGGATTAATCATAATTCTTGACTTATCTTATCATTAGAAGACAAGGATAATCGCCTCTTGTCTTATCATTAGAATAGCTCCTTATTCTTGATTCAAAGTTTGATTGAGAAAACCTTTCAACCCTTATGAATCCTTCATGTGAGAAAACCCTTTCCTAAATCATGTCTTGAGTAGTATGTGAGAAATCCTTTTACAACACAACAACAAGAACATTTATGCTTCACTCTCAAAGCAAATCTTAAATCATCATCAATTTCATAATTTGAACATGCATGACTTCATAAAATTCATCCTTTGATCATTCATAAGCTTCATCATAGACTCATAGCTTAGATATCATAAATCAAGCATGGGCTCATATAATTTCATCTTAAAATCATCCAATTAACTCAATTCATGCATAAATAAACATAATTCAATCAATTAGATTATAATTGGAAAGAACTCATAAGATTGAAGAAAACCCTAATTTCAATAGGAGATTCTAACCTGGGAAAATTGAAGAATTTAGAAACCCTATGGAGGAAAGGACTCTATAGGTGAAGAACTATCATACCTTGATGTCAAAAGCCCACAATCAATGGAGAATTTAGGAGACTTGACTTGAAGCCCGAGATCTTCTTCTTCTTCTTCAAGCTTTTAAAGGGAGAAATATTTGGGGAAAGATTTGGAGGGAGTTTGGAAGTGATTAGAATGAGTAGAATTAGGCTTAGAAGTCTTATATAGGGTCTAGGATTAGGACTAAACAGACTAGATTAGGAATAGATCAATTAGGGAAAAGACCAAAAAGTCCTTAAAAATAATTGCCGGATTCAGACCTACGGTCCGTAGGTCCAACTCGGACCGTCCTGGTCAACCGTAGAAAGATTCATAAACTAATAATTTTGGACTTCAAATGACGGGACCTATGTACGGTTTGCAGGTCCACTGACGGACCGTACATGTCAACCATAGATCCCAACTTAAGGCTTTAAAATTTAACTAAGTATGGGGATGACCTATGAGACCTATCTACGGTCAGTAGAAACAATGACGGACCGTCCTGTTGAATCGTAGAAAGGATCCTGAAACTTGACATTTTGAATATATTTACCTTGCCATCTACGGTTTCCACCTACGGTCCGTAGATGGCTTCTGTCAATACTGGCACCAGTTCTGAAAAACCTGAAATTTTCCTTCTTTTCAAATCCGAGGTGTTACAAGATGTGTACATGAATTTACCACACGGTTTTTGTAGGGAAGGAGAGAAGAAACTTTGCAAGCTATTCAAATCCTTGTATGGGCTAAAACTTGCCTCAAGAAAATGGAACATCAAGCTTACAGATGCATTGGTGACTGCAGGATATTCACAATGTGCCTATGACCATTCAGTGTTTACAAAGAAGGAAGGTACAAATATAGCTGTTATACTTGTGTATGTGAATGACTCACTGATCACAAGTAGTACAAATGGAGTGGTTGAAGAAGCAAAGAAAACCCTGCACAAACACTTTGAAGTTAAAGACTTGGGAGACTTGAGATATTTCCTTGGCATTGAATTCATGAGGTTAGGAAAGGGAATACTCCTAAACCAAAGGAAGTACAGCTTGGAGTTAATCTTAGAGGTGGGACTCAGTGGTTCTAGAACAGCCCTTACTCCCTTAGATGCAAGTCACAAAATTACCACAGTGGATTATGATATCCATGTGGGAACCAAAGGTGATTCTGAACTAGAGGATGTAGTTGGTTACCAAAAATTCGTTGGAAAGTTGATATATCTTACCATTCCTAGACTAGACATATGTTTTATTGTGCAAGTACTTAGTTAGTTCATGCAAAGGCCAAAACAATCCCATTTAGAGGTTGCTATGAGAGTAATAAGGTATCTCAAAGGATCACCAGGTTTTGGTTTATTTTTCCAATCTAATACAACAAATGAGTTGACTATCTACTGTGACTGATTGGGCAGCATGCCCTAACACTAGAAGATCAGTAACTGGCTATGTTGTGAAGTTAGGGGGTGTTCTTCTATCTTGAAAATTCAAGAAATAACAAACAGTTAGCAAAAGTTTAGTAGAGGCTGAATAAAGGAGCATGGCAGTGGCAGTTGCTGAACTGACTTGGGTGTATGATCATCTAGAGGAATTGAATTGTCCTGTCTCTACCCCCGTTGCTTTGTATTGTGATAACCAAGCAGCTATACAAATAGCCTCTAATCCTATATTCCATGAGAGGACCAAGAATATAGAAATCAATTGTCACTTTGTTAGAGAGAAAATCAAGAATGGTCTGGTTCAGCCTCATTTCATTCCTACGGCTTCTCAACTTGCAGATGTGCTGACTAAAAATTTAGGCACTGCCCAACATCAACTGTTAATTTCCAAGCTTGGTTTGTTCAATGCCTTTCACATACCAGCTTGAGGGGTTGTGTTAATTAATGCTTAGTTAGCTGGTTAGTGCTTAGTTAGTTGTTTAACAAACTAACACATGCTAGTTAGTTGGTTGGGAGTGGGGGCATTAGTGATCTTTCGTATTGATCAACTAATGACTCAATATAAAGAGCATATGCAGTGTAATGAAACAGTTAGAATGAGTAAACAATGACAATCAATCTCTTTTCCTTTCATCTTCTTCATTCATAGTAGCTAGTTTGACAAAAGTTTTAATGGTAGTTTCGGTTGAATGTGAGAGATGAGCAATCCAACTAGGACAGAATTATTTAAAAAGCCTAAAAGGCTGAAAATGATTGGAAAATAATGACAAAATTCTGATGGGGCGACTGAGAAAAATCAAAATCCATTGGAAGATTCTTTTATGGGGTTAAGAAAACGAGAGAGGAGAGTTTGAGGGAAAATTTAGTAAGCAAGTATAAAAAATAAAATTAAAGAAGTAAAACTTGACCTTAAGGATTGCGTTGTCAGTATTCGCTGAAAGAGTAGATTATTATTTCAGGGGTAGGCTTTCTCAAAGATGAAATCTAAAATCCATTGCCAAGATGCGGGCAACTAATTCTGTTATTATTATTACAAGCCCAAGACATTGGACAGTCGACATGATTATCATTTCAACCTAAAGAATATACATTTCATAATGATATATAAGTTTTGAATAAGATAACAGTTTACATATATGTTCAAGAAAAACACCATCTAAAAATGATCCAATTGTACAATTGCAGGCCTTTGTGTATGCCATCTTGATGCAAAAAGGACTTCAATCTCGGTATACACTTTGATTTCAAGAGGCTTTCCTTAATAGACTGAACTGGAAGTTTGTTAATTTAAGGCCACCATTCTACATGAATTCACAAAACCATATATTCCTATCTGCACTTGACACTGCTTGTCAAATATCATCAAAGATTTTACCTTGAATCCACACGTATGGGGACGCATTATTGATTTAGTTGCCACATTTATGCTTCTGGCAAAAGACGTGGATCTGCTCAGCACTATTTGGCTTCTTTTATTGACAGGGCTCGACCCATTTTGGTTGCTTACTTGCTTAAGGCTTGAGAGAGAATCAATTGATATATCTTTAGGATAAACTCGTTCAAAGTTCTTGTCCTCTGCTTGCTTATCCTCCAGAATTTTCACGAATGCGCTATCATCATATTCCACATCCTCTGAGATTTTCTTGGCCTGGTTAAGGAAACCAATTGCTCGCCATGCATCTGAAACAAGTTGAAGAGTATTCTTCGTGGGAGTTACTCCCATCTCATCCATAACTTGGAGGAACTCTTCAGCCTTCCATGGTTGTTTTGCTTCTCCATAACCCCATATGAGGGTCTCAAAGGTTTTCAAGTTAGGAGATACATCCATTTTGTACATCCTTTCAAATACCCTCAGAGCATACTCCATTTGTCCAGCACTGCACCATCCACTGATGATTGTTGTGAACATTACGACATTTGGATGTACACCTGACGAAGCCATAACTTTCAACAGGGCTTCAGCTTTTTCAGGTTCTCCAGCACGCACATAGCCTTTAGCTAGAATGCTGAATGTGTGGCTATCAGGTTCTATACCGGCCTTAATCATGTCATCAAATATCTCTTGGCATTTACTCATAAGTCCAGCTGAACTCAATGCATTCATGATAGTACTAAATGTTACCACATCTGGTTTCACCCCAAACTCTTCCATCAATGTAAGTGTCTGCACATTTAACCGATGAATAAGAAACATGTGATGTTTAGAATGATGCAACACTCTTTCTTTTTCTCATTTTGTTTCTCCAGAAGGCTTGAAGTTACACTAAATAACACTACAGTGACTTCCACCCGTTTAAAGTTATGCTTGGTATCAAGGGGTGTGTATTTGCTATTTATATTTGTAAACTGATATCAATACATGCAAAATTAAAACATCTCCATTACCAATTTGTACATGAAAAAGAATAATGAAGAGTGGTTTCCTAGTAAGAAGTTCCTAAAGTTACACAATTTAATGATCTGTAAATTACAACAATATACTTGGTGGAATCCCACAAGTGGGTTCTAGGGAGGGTGGTGTGTACGCTACCTTACCCCTACAGTGTGAAGGCAGAGAGGTTGTTCCTGATAGACCCTCAACTCATGTAAAGCATATCAAAATAGGTATGAGATAAGTACAGCAGAGAAGAAGTCATGTTGAAAATAATAGAGAAAAAGATAGTAGCAATGACTTAGGGGTCGTTTGATAGCTAGATAAGTCCAAAGCTAATAAATGAATTACTTGGTTATTCATGTATTAATTTTATATCACCTTTGGTATGTAAATAGGACAAAAGTTATTCATATATTAATTTTATACAATATTTGGTTGGAAGACTTTCAAATGTTGTATAAAAGTTATTCATGTATTAACTTTATACAGTGTTTGGTGGCGTTTTTTTAATCCTACATAACTAATAGATACATAACTTATGAGGGAATCAATGTATTTATGTGAGATAAAAGGTGGAATAAGTTACGTGGCTATTAGTTATACATGTATTAAAATAGTAAATTACACATTTACCTCTATCGATTTACTTTTAAATGTATATTAATTTACAACAAATTAAATAATTAATTCATGTAAAGAAAGCACTACCAAATTTTTTCTTTGGGTTTTTTTGTCTTATTAATTGCTTAATTACTTAATTACTTTTAGTTTCTTTACTTAATTTCTTGTAAATTATTTTCTTTGCTTAGTTTCCCTGCAATGCAATGTCAATACAAGTATTAATTTTTTTTAGTAATTTGTTACTTACTTTAATTCAAATAATTTAATTGCTTAACATATTCAATACAAATTACTTAATTGATTTTAGTTATTTGTTATTTATTTTATTGTTTTTAGCTATCGGTATTATTTAATTTTAATGTGTTATTTAGATAGTTATTTATTTTAATCGGTATAATAAATATTAACTCACTAAACATTTTTGAATTAAGAAATGAGAATTAGCTAACTAATGTATTGTAAGCTCTACATAACAAAACTATGCACAACTAATACCTATATAACTAATACATTCATAACTAATACCTATATTATTAATATCTGCATAACTCTATCCAGCTAACAAACGACACCTTAATGATGAGTAAATTGCTGATAAAAACCAATATGGATGCATACCTGATCAACACCACTAGTATCAGTGATATCGAGAAAGCCTTTGATGAGAGAGTTGAATATTACTAGATTAGGAAGTACACCAAGATCCTTCATCCTGTAAACAAACCTCAATGCTTGTGTCATATTTCCCTCTTTACAGTACCCATCCACGATAATACCACATGTTCGATGATTTGGTGCCACTTTGTGATTTTGCATTTCAAAAATCATTGCTTCAGCTCTATCAGGCTCCTTATTTCTAGCATAAGCCGTTGCTATGGTATTGTAAGTAACAACATCAGGTTTTACACCAGCTGAAACCATTCTGTGAAACACATTCCAGGCTTGTGCAATTTTGCTCTTGTTACACCAAGCCCGGACCAGAATATTATATGTTCTGTCATTAGGTTTCACATTCTCTTCAAGAGACATAATTTCTAGAAGTTTCAGAGATTCTTCAGGCTTACCAATAATTCCAAAACCTTTAATTAATGTATTAAAAGTGCTGGTTGTGGGCTTACATCCTTTCTCCCTCATTTTCTGGAACACTTTCATTGCCTCCTTAACATTTCCAGATTCAGAAAAAGCATTTATGATGGCATTGAAGAATATGGAGTCAGGTTTTAGTCCATCTTTCTCCAACTTGGAAAGAAGCAATGGTATCGACTTGAAACGTTTCTGGAGAGTCAAGGCAGCCAAAACAGTTGTATATGTGACAAGAGTTGGCCGATGTCCTTCTTCTGTAAGACCCTGAAAAATTGAGTGGACCTCTTGTGGTTTTTTCCTCTCAATCAAAATATTCATCAGTTTTGTTCTTGAACGAACAATTTGGCAACTCATACTTCCCCAGCAGGTAGTGCAGCGAGATTTCTCTGTAGCTGAAATAAGATGAGCTTGGTTTTCATGTAGATGAGATTCCTGCACAAGTTTATCACTCACTGTTAACTGAACATAGAGCTTAAAAATATATATACAAGAATAACTAATATTAAGTTGTGTGCCAATACCATGGTGGAAGATGCAGAAATCTTGGACTTGCCTGAACTCATTCCATTCTTCTTTTTCTCAAAAATAATAGACTTTGCTACCTCATTTCCAAATTCTCCCATACTCTGGTTATATAGTTCTTAGTTTCGCGATGATAGCAATATTAATTACCTCTATCTATCTCACAGAAGCTTACCGCTGCCTCAACCACATTTTCCCTGCAAAATGAGTGAGATGGAAGAGTATATATATTTTAGAAGAAATATAATTTTACTTCTTTTCAATAAATAAAATAAACAAGAGTCAAAAAGGGCTGAAAACGGACAACCTGCCAAAACTCTGCTCTTGAGTATTCAAAAGTGTAAGTTGGGTAAGTAAGGACAACATCAAGTTTTAGATGCACAAGGGCAACTCATGTATGCTGTGATTGTGCAAGGTCATAACTCTTACTTTTCATGGTAAAGACTGAAGTAATTACTTTAAGAATTTGGACAGTTAAGCAATGAAGGAAAAACATCAGCCTAGGTATTGATCACAAGAGAGATTGCAGTCTGAACTTGAAATGCATATATGAAAAATAAAAGTGTTAGATCAAAACTGAAATAGTATCATATTAAACTGGGCAATTGAACTGAATCGGAAATCTTTCATTATAATCACCCAAATAAAGAATTAGAATCTGGTGGGATTGTATTTGTTGGGTAGTGCCATTTGTTGGTGCCATCTTATCCCCAAATTTTATCACATTTCTTCTCCTATTCAAACTCTAATATTTGTGGCTTTCTATTTTGCCACGTCTTTTCAACTCTTTTCTTTTATTTATATTTATTACGCCACTTTTGGTTACACTAGCCTATTTTATTAGCTGGACCAATAAAACTTCTCCACGTTTCAACTCCAACTCTACCATTTGCCATGCCTGATTTCTGAAATCAAATCTCTCTATTTCAACCGATCAAGATAATAGAACCAATTAAATTAGGCAATTTCATTTCTTCTCCACACATTCCACACGCGGCTAGTGGTTATGGCTCTTCTATTCACTCGAGCCATTTGGTAGAGTGCATTAGGGGGATGATGTATGCATTAGTTTTCTCTCTCACTTTCAGTCTCTTCCAAAAAATTGACATATTTTAATATTTAATAACTATTAAACTTTAAAATGAATGAAATAATTTCTAATCATTTATTTCTATAACATATTTTAAAGGGCAAAAAACTAAAATATACAATTATATAGTCTTAATAACCATAATATAGCAGTAGTTTTAGTTTTCATTTACATAACAATAGTTTTTTTTCAAAAAAATAACAAATGTAGATGAAAAAAAACGTAAAAAAAAAAAAAAACTTCTTATTAATCGCACGATTTTTCCCCATTATTTTCTCCAATTAAGGTATGTGTTCCTTATCATAATTGTTTTTTTACCAAAAAAGAAATGTAAATAAAAAAAGCCATTCTCTAATTAATAACACGATTGACTCCAATTTAGTTATATGTTCTCTATCATAAACTAATAAATTTTAACCCAAAAAAAAACCTCTGAACCTCCATATTCTGAAAGTTTCATCAATAATGGATACGAACTGTGTATCAATTCTACTACATGGGACGAATCAGGTAAGTTTGATAACTACATGTTGGTGTTTTTATGTTTTGTGCTCATTAATGAGTGAACTATCATCATCGTATATGTTATTTTGTTACAAGAAATTGAAGTTTAATTCATAAAATTTGATTCTAAATAAAGTAAAATAATAACATTTGGATCTGGATCTAAATCTAAATTGGGTATATAATTTTGTCTGCTCTAAATTGAATATTATCATGTTATTAAGCAACAAAATCATGCTTTTTTGTAGCATAAATTATGGTGGAATTGTGAAGGTTCTGAATGTTGAAATTATGAGTAGTCACATGTTAGATAAATTTGTGAAATTGATAGGTTGTGAATTGTATTATACTACCGATTCGTGATTGAGTAATTGGTATATTTTTTGATTGATGAGTTAACTGCATATTTCGTGAAAGATTATTGATCATTAATTAGGTTTGATTAGATTATTTGAGAAAGTTTTTGATGGTGTAATCTTTGTAAGTTTTGGTAAATTTGTTAGTTGTTTTATCTTTTGTAAATACTAGATTTTAGATGTAACTATAACCAACATTCTTAACTTTTTTGGTATATATTGCTGCTGTATTGGATATGAAATTGTACAATAATTGAAGTAATTGGTTATGTATTACAAGTTGGTGTTTAATGAACATCATCAACCTATATTTTTTGAATTGTATAATTTGATTTCATAGTTGTTGTACTGATTGGTACAAATAGATAAACATATCATGATAGTTTTCAAATCTTTGTAAAAAATCATAATTTGAGAGTTAATTAATAAGAACCGTTGGAGATAAAATGTTGATACACGTATTGACTTAGTCCATGGTATATATTAACATATTAATTTTTTTGGTATATATTTGGTACCTTGATGTTGTTAATTTTTGGTACATATGTTAAAATAGTTTTTGGTATTTTGTGACCTTAATAAACACCAAGTGTGAGCATATATATTGATCAACATCCTGTTATAAATTGACACCATTACAATCATTTACTAATGTTTATTTGGTACATATGTTGAAATAATTTTGATATTTTGTGACCTTAATAAACACCAAGTGTGAGCATATATATTGATCAACATCTTGTCATAAATTGACACCATTAAAATCATTGACTAATGTTTATTTGTACTCTTCTAAAGGCAGATACGTTGATAACAATGTTGAAGGAATAATATATGATGCAAACACCAAGTATGATGGCTTGTTAACAACTATTTCTTCGCAATTGGGTGTTGACACGACCATATTTGATTTAGAACTCAAATATATCGTGAGTAGTGGATCTCCACCAATGAAGATTCATAACGACATGGGTGTCCAAGTGTATTTAGATCAAAAAAATGTAATGCAGATTTTTTTTCAAAGTACCCATTGTGTGTAAGTTGTGTCTATAGAGCTATGGAAGCCATTGAGTACCAAGTTGGTGTACACACAACAAGAAAAGAAATTCTTAGATCAAATTCAATATGTTTGACGGGTTTGAATCCCATTTTAGAAGAATTTGTTTAGGAAATTGAAGAAACAGAAATAATAGTAAATCCTCAACACGATAATGTTGCAGAATATCAAGTTTACAAAAACAAGAAGACAATATCCGATGCTATGCAACGATACGCTTTTTTGAGAGGATTTTGTTTCAAAGCAGAACATATATATTGGTGAATGTGATGGTGTAGTAATTGTATTTTATAAATTGAGCTTCTTTTTTTTTGGTAGATGTGTTGGTACATATTTGAGATAATATATAAACATCAAATTTGATTGGTGTATATTTATGTATGTGTTTGTGGTATATGTCGTTGTTGTTAAATAACTTGATAGTTTGTATGGTATGTGAATTTTGGTTGGATTAATATATATACATTGATAGTTTAAAGAACAAACGTTAAATTGGTTAAGTTACTTAGTAGTTTTGTTTAGTATTATGGGTTTTTATTTTCATTAATTTGGTATGTTTTCTTATGAAGGTACGCGCATCAACAAAATATATTCATACTGTTACATATAGTGCAAAAAGATTTACGGTGTGTTTAAATACCCGAATGTGTACCTGTGAAAGATTTCAACGTAATGAAATTCCTTGTATTCATGCAATTGTTGTTATCATATATAGAAACAAGCATCGCGAGGACTACTGTTTAGCCTATTATAGTAATAAGAATTTCCAATACTTATGCAATCCCGATTGAACCGTTTCCTTGCAAAAGCACATGGGACGTTCCATCACATATTTTGGAAGAGATAGTGTTATCATCAGATGCAAGAAAGCAACCAGGGAAACCACCAAATTATAACGATCGTAAAAAAGAATTCAACGAAGGGAAATTCAAGATGTGTAAAGTCATTTATAGTAAATGTGGTATACCCCGGCATAACAGGAAGACTTGCCCCAAATTTCGACCTCAAGAATAACATTGTTGTGTTTTCATTATGTTTTGGTTTTATTTAATTTTTTATGCAGTTGAATCTTCTATGATTTTGTTGAATTTCAGTTGCATTTGGTGAATGTTGATTGCACCTTATTCCAAAATTGGTAAATGTTGAATTGCTAGTTCGTCTTATTGGTGAAATGATTGTTATAAGAATGATTGAATTTCAGTTGCATTTGGTGAATGTTGATTGCAGCTTGTTCCAACATTGGTGGCTATTGAATTGCTAGTTCATATTATTGGTGAAATTATTGTTATAAGAATGATTAATTTTCAGTTGCATTTGGTAATGTTGATTGCGCACACATTTAATCCATCAAACATTTACCAGGAACTCAAATTCCACTTGTTAACCCAAAGAAGGAACAAAATGGCCAAAACTATAAAACAAACAAACAAAAATTGGAGACAAGGCTTTGCTGCTTGAATTGTGAAATTGGAACTGAGAATTTACCGATGAAGATGAACTGAAGATAAAACTATGGAGAATAACTAAAGATAGATAATAACTAAAGCCAACAATGGAGACACTTCTACCAAAACTAAAATACATAGAAAGTAACAACAATTAATGCTATTGGCAGAATAATTGGTAGGATATGGAAAAGGATTTCTATACTTACAGATTAAATAAAAAAGGAAGAGATAAAAATAATAATGGAAAAAGAAGAAAACGTGTAACAATTAAAGTATATTTGGGAAGTTAAAAAGTAAGGAATATTAATACCATAATTATCATCTCCATAAAGTACGCATATAACCCCAAAAAAGAAGAAAAAAATTAGTATTAAATTAATTATAATAAAACTCGAAAAAAAACAATTTTTTCACATGTTTGTAATTTAAAAACTATGTTTGTAATTAAAAGGAGTGTGTGCATATATTGTTAATTAAAGTCTTAAATGGTATATTTTTGTAATTTTCACATTTTAAACCACAAGTTATAAAAGTCTTTTTTTCTTTCTTAAACTGAATGTTAAGTCAAACTAACTCATATAAATTGAGACGGAAGGAGTAATATCTTGTTTGGTATATTTTTTCAACATATATGTAGTTAGGGGACGTTTGGTTACTGTATAAGGTACATTTTATTCATGTATAAAAAACTTCATTAGTTTTTACTATGTTTGGTAGAAGTTTTGTATTAGTTAGAAAATTCAACATAACTTATACCATGTTTGGTCGGTAGGATTCTAAATGTTGTATAAAAGTTACTCATGTATTAATTTTATACGGTGTTTGGTTGCGTTTTTTGTAGTCCTACATAATTAATACCAATATAACTTATGAGGAAATCTATAAATTAGTTATGCGGGGTAGAAGGTGGAATAAGTTATGTGGGTATTAGCTATACATGTATTAAAATAGTAAACTACACATTTACCCCTATTAATTTATTTTTAAATCTTTTTTTATAAAAAATTTTACCTAGCTGTTTTCCTAACTTTTCTCTTCTTATTTTTTATACAGGAACAACCCTCTTTTTGTTTTCATTTGAATTCAAATGTAAATATTTTATTAATATTACAAATTGGAATATATATATTTTGATGGCGCATATACTAATCATACATTAGCGTTATATATTATTAACTATATTCCACATATTTAATTAACATGTATTATTATTTTGTTTAGTACGTGAATTTATACATAATTCATATATTTTGTATATTAAAAATGTATAAGCAATATATACAACATATTGATAGAATATTTACATTATATAAAATAGGATATTATAATGTACTTGAAATATATTAATCGTATTTTATTTTTATAAGCTATAAACATTTTTAAAAAATAGCAAAATGAAAAAAACATAACTCCCAATTAAGTATAGAGGGAGAAATTTATTTTCTTTATTTTTTATTCAAAAAGAGGGAGAATTTTTACTATTTGCTTACTTATTTATTTGTAAGTAATATATATATATATATATATATATATATATATATATATATATATATATATATATATATATATATATATTCATAACAAATTCAATATTTAATAGTTAATAATTCATGTAACGTAATCTCTACATAACTAAATAATACATACATAACTAATACCTGCATAACTAAATCCAACATAACTAAACCCTGCATAACTAATATCTGCATAACTAAACATTGCATAATTAATACCTGCATAACTAAACCATCCATAACTAATACCTGCATAATTATTAAACCCTCCATAATTAATACCAGCATAACTCTAACCAGTAGCCAAACGGCCCCTTAATGTGTGCATAAATGAAAATTCATGATATTAGCAATTTAATGATTTTAATACATCCATTAGCATGGTTAAAGACATGATTGTTCCTCTAAACCTTTTTCACATTGTTTCCACCATATTTGTGGTAGACATTTTCGTAAACAAATTATCGTGAGATTATGCATTTTTAATTCATCAAGTCAAACATTGCATAAAAAAATCTATGCACAACTAATGCAAGTATAACTATTGCATGCATAACAGTAGCAACATTACTAATACACCATATTCAGCAATATTCTTATACATCCTACCAAACGACCTCTAAGGGGTTATAGAGATGAAAAATAATGCTTGTATTCGCTTTGCAGATTACTAATGTTTCATTTTATGCATTTTTTTAACCAATGCATAACTAATGCAAGCATCAATTATACACTATATTTGATATTAAGGTATTTATAATTAATACAATGAATATTCATGGTAGTAGTAATACAAAGAGTTTTAATGCATGTAGAGCGGACAATGTCAGTCCATATTTATAAAATCAGACTATTTTAATCATATTTCACTGAGTTGAATCACTTGTATTTCAGTTGGATAAATATGAGTCTCAATCTATTGTTATTCTATAAAAATATGGATAAAATATAGGTATTCACATTTTACCATGGGAGTGATCACACCCAAAACTCGTTCTAATAAGGATAAGCAGTCGCTACAAATATAATCTGAGTTTTATGTCCGAAGTTGAATCCCACAAAGAACTAAGGTTTAGCTAACTATTCAATTTCGTCAAAAAATAGGATTGAACAACTATTTAGATTTAAATAGTAAGATTTTTATTTCTAATAAATTAACTAATCTCTCTCTCTCTCTATATATATATATAGAAACTCGTCAATTGTTAAAAAGTGCTTTGAATCAAAGCCTTCCAACAAACAAAAAGAATTGTATGCATCAGGTTTGTAAGGGTAAATACATTTAAAAGGGATAAATTTTAGCAACTCATATTTCTAACAAAGATTGCCGCATGAAAAACTCATTTTTTAGGCGTTGTCCCCACTGGTTTGGGAAAGCAATGGGAAACGTGCTTCATAGACCCACCCCCCTCCTCGAGAGTTTCATCCCATGTATTCTCTTGGGCAAGGCGCCCAGGTGTGCTTAAAGTCTTATTACCTATGATGACCAGATTTCTATACCTTGCTCGTAATATTGCTAATAACTTTGCACCATCAAATATCTAAGAGAAGGAAAATATTGTAGTAATGCCAAAAATTATAGAGCGTTGGTTGTGCATCTTAGGAAATGTGGATGCGATACTTGTGCATCTTTTTTCCTCCAGCTGTTTTTAGCGTGTTTTCATTTTGGGTGGTTGTGGAAATTGCTTCAAGCTCTGCACTCTCAGGTTGCTTCAATGCATAGGATTGGGTTCTTCAGGCAGAGCTCTATTTTGATTTTTATGCCATCTTGGATGCCCACAAATTATATTGCGTCTCCTCCTAACTCGATGGTAATGTCATAACAATCAATTAGTTGATTGGAAGCATTTTAAAGAGAAGAGTTGCGACTTGCAATTTTAGAGAAGAGTCATTATTGCACCAATGGGATGTTTGGTTGATCCTTCTCAGGCCAGCCCATTTTGATTAAGTCAGTTATGCACCTATGGTCTACGAGCGACCCAGGTATTTCCATTTGTTTGGCCAAGAAACATAGCCAATAAGGCTTGGATTTTTTAATAGGGAGGCAAGTCCAGTACTTGTTGGATTTAATGGTTCAGGTTTCAATCAACAGACCCTGCGTGTTCTTTTTTACACTATAAAGCATGATTTAGCTGATCACAATGCAAGAGTGGAGTATGAATTTCGGGCCAACTGTTATATTCATGACTGTTGCAGAGAATCAGCGATCATTTGTGAAGAATTCAAGGGAGATGCCTAGACACTCAAACAGAATCAACTCAATCCCTATTCAATAGTCTGATATAGCATTTAAATAATTTTTTTCTGGCTAAAACTATGGTCATAGAGAGCTGCATTATAGACCAGTTAATAGCATCCAAATTTATCAGTACAAATGCTTAAAGGTGAAAACTAATGTTCATTGCATATAGTGA
The DNA here is from genome assembly GCA_018342035.1 of Solanum appendiculatum. Taxonomy (NCBI): domain Eukaryota; kingdom Viridiplantae; phylum Streptophyta; class Magnoliopsida; order Solanales; family Solanaceae; genus Solanum; species Solanum appendiculatum. The sequence goes on along the minus strand of JAGDQO010000696.1, from coordinate 78,350 downwards.
AACAAAGAGAACTGCATAATGTGCAACATCTGAAACCAAAAGAAATCTGTGGTCCGATCTTGAGAAAGAGAAACAATCCTATGCAGGTTTGGTTATTACTTCTTCGTGTTGTTTTCCTATTCCATTTTCAGCCGTAGAAAGAACTCATCATTGACATCATCATCATCCCAATCATCTTTCAACTGGTGGTACCTTCTTTCCGTTCCTCTTTCGCCTCCCACTTTTGATCAATTTCAAACTCTTTAGATTTGACATCGTCCTCAAACAGATCCATTTTCACATCTTCCCTTGCTGGTTTTGATTGTTCTGTTGCCATTGTCATTTAAGTATGTATGTTGTGAAAAGTGACGATTAATAGCTGGCTAATTTTGTAATGAGTTCTGAAACTATGATTCTACTCTTTGTAGTTGGCATTTGAACAATTGACGCTTAGGGGACGGTTTGTAGTTGGCGTTTGGAGATTTGATGCAAAGGGAACTCTTTCTAGTAGGCGTTTGAAGATTGAAATTTATTATATAACAAAAAGCTATCACTCCCTCAGAGATATTGGAATACAATCTCCTAAAATTATTCAATAATAATAAATTATCACTCCCTCAAAGATATTGGAATATTGCCTACAACTCAGAAGTACAGAGAATTGAAATTAGCATAAATATAAATATCTTAACAGCTTAATACTCCAGTGTGGTACTTAACTGTATCGGCAAGTGCAACATCTTGTTGTTTCTTTTACTCTTTGTCATTTCTTTCTTAAAGATATGACAATGTTGAACTTACCTTTTTGAACCAACAGATGACAAGCAACATGGTAGGCATATCTCTCAAACAAATAATCTACAATGGAATCTCCAAGTTGGAAATGGCTAACATGCATTTGTTCTAAACCAGCTTTCATGGTTTTTGCTATATGTTTACCACCGCTATAGGCATCGAAACAAATATCATCATCATTGTCCCTCTCATCTAGTGGTGGCAAATGGGCGGGTTAGGTCAAATTTGGGCGGGTTGAAAACGGGTCAACATAAAATGGGTAATAATTCAACCTGCCCATATTTGATATGAGTAAAAATGGATTGGGTAACAAATGGGTTGGGTAAAATACTAGTTTACCCATATTTTCACGAGTAAATAGTACTCTACTTAAGAATTCAACATGGAGAAAATATTTTAATCTTTTTTAGATGAAAAATGTTGAAAATACTTTATTTAGTTATATTGTATCATAAAAGTAAAAAAAAAGTCCTATAACTTTTCAATATAAAATAAATATGTAATAACAAGGGGGAATTATTTTTAATTTCAAAGTAAATGAATATTTGCACTTTAGGACTAAAACATGCTAAATGCACTTTAAGAATTGTCAATACTAATACATGATTTGCTTATTTTACACTATCATTTGTTATCCAATATAAAATTAAACAAATAAAAAATATGATTATAATTAACAAAAGATATGTACATTTAAAAAATATATTTTTTGGAGGGCCAAAGACTTCATCTTTTCAATTAGAAGAATAATTAGTTTTATAGAAGACATAAAAAGGAAGAGAAGTTAAAATATTTTCAGTGATATCATGAATTTTGAGTGAAAAAAGTTGGAAGCTTAACCCATTTGGCTAATCCATAGTTTACCCATATTCTTATGGGTTGAATATGAGTATCAACCCATATTTTACCCATATAAAAAATCACTTACCCAACCCATTAAAATATGAACGGATAAGATGAGTTACCAAAATATGGGCCCATTTTGCCAGCACCATCCCAGTTCACTTGGAAAAACATTATGGTATCAAGTTCAAATTAACCGTCCATTCGAACAATCTTTTCAACTTCATCCTTGTATGGTGCATAAAAAGGATAATTAAAATACTTGTCAGTTGTCACCTTTAAGTAGTACCAAATCAGTTGTAGCATAATTTTAAACAACTAATTCTACCAGATAGTAGTGACTTCTTTGGTAGTTGTCTTGTTATGGTCATATCATCTTTTTTCCCCGAATCTATGTACACAACCAATGAAAGCTTCATCTGCTTCATATAAATTATAATGTGTAGATTTTTTCCAATTTGAGTACTTTCAAACATGTTGTTAATCGTATCTCACCTAATACTACTTGTAGACGATATTTCTTATGTATGTCCCAGTCTTCCAATCTGGTTGTTCAGTCATAAGCAATACTTTTATTGTTAGTTGGCCATGCGAGTAAGATGTTATCAATACAGTTCATACCTTTATGACGGTGGATTCGATGTACTCTTGCACGGTGCAATCTGGTAAATATTTTGCCGAATCAAAAAGTGTGACTCGGGCACGTAGCTCTCCATCGCACACCTTTCTGTATTCTGTTGCACAAATAATAGCCTGTATATTTGTTGGCTCAAGGGTAAGCACCTATGACAATAAGTAGCCTGTACATGCTAATTTGCAACTGGAATTTGAACCATCTTTTTCAATTTTATGATAACGCTAGCTGTATCAATGTTCATGGGAGAATGCCAAAGACAGTAATAATATAAGTACAAAAGAGAAGCAGTGTGGAGGATGCCCAAGATTTTCAGCAGTTGGAGTGTTACATTACAGAGTATAAGAACGTGGATGGGGTGAAACAGGGGGTGAATAGTGTTGCTTCCAATTGCACACGCAAGTGTACGTGGTCGCAAAAGTAATAAGTGGCTCTTTAAGAACCGGAATATCGAACCCACAGAGACTTGTCAATTAACTATTTACTAAATTATACTAGTCTAATTATTTATTTAAGAGTGTCAAAAGAAATAAAAGAATGCAAAAATTAAATACTAAGATTAACTTACAGTGATTGGGACAATTCCAGGGCTGCAACATGCATAGGGTTTCATGTATCGCATCTCATGTAATGAATTAACTAAGGTTATCAAATTACTGATTTACAGGATTGATTTTATGATCATGATCTCTCGACCTCTAATCGCCTACTCCAACTAGCTGTCTAACTACATCGTTGAGCGGGGATACGCAGTCCTAATTGGCGAGCATTTATATTTCATCCTGTTTCGTAACCAAGCGAGGTGTTCGTCCGGGCGTCACTCCTGAACATGAATCTAAACAAAGTTAGAACAAGCTCTTTGCATTCTTTGGTCTATCTACCTCTTTATCTCTCGAGTCCAAGAATAGACAATAGATTTATTTCTATGGTGATCAAGCATGAAATACTAAAACAAGAATACAAAAGTAATTTAAACGATAAAACCAACATTAATTCAAAACAATCGATGTTCAACAATTACCCATGGTCGCAGTCCCAGAGCAAGGGTCTTTAGCTACTAATACCTAAGAAAAAGAAGAAGAAAAGAACCCTAAAAAGTATTGACAATTTTTCCTTACAAAGTGTCTTCCTTTACAAAGTGTCTCCCTTTACAAAGTGTCTCCTCCTAATAATTATTTCTATAGACTATTTATAAATGTAGAAAACCCTGAATAAAATAATTGAGTCCAAAACAAATTAGGAACCCAAAATCGAAACGGAATTGGATTCCTACGTGAAGTACACCGCCTCAAACTCTTCTGCCTACGTCGACTTCAACAAGGAGATGTATTCATGTTGCCACGTGGCAACTTCAGGCAGCACTTCAATTCAAATTCTTCTTTCAACTGCACTTCTATATATAATATATTATTATATTCAATTTAATCCATTAAGCTGCCTGCTTGATTTTTCTTCTAGAATCTTCTATTTTTAATTCGTTTTAGCTCCAAACTTCTTCATCTTCATACCAATTTAATCCTACACATAAAATACACTAATAAGCACAATTCGTAAAATCCATGCTCAAAAAGGACAAATATAAATAATAAATATGAGGCAATTAATGATAAGAAAATATATTTTTGGTCTCACATCAACACCCCACACTTAAACTTTTGTTCGTCCTCGAGCAAGCATTAAAACTCATCTTTTAAAAAAATCATACTAGGAAGCCATCACTTTGGTTGATACAAACAATTAGGCCATATTGAAATTTGAAAACATCAAGTACAATTCCCGCTCATTATGCAAGACATCCAAATAAACAACAAACCTCTAACCTCCTGACCTCAAGGAAAGACTTTGAACTCATCAAATTTAAGCTTGCTCACCTACTCTCATCAAAGAAAGTTAATAACATCACCTATCTATCATGAAACAAGTGCCCTCACAAGAAGAAATAGTCCACACACTCAATTCAAAAGATTGAATATAAATTAAGGACTTCACATCAAAGATCAAATCTCACACTCACCAATAAAATTCACATGTATGCTCAAAGAACCATATGCTTGCCCATTATGTACATCTCCACTAATTAAGCATGCTCGAATAGAATCAAATAGGACTTTAACGGGTTGTAATGTAGGCTAGGGGACGGGTAGGAAAACTATATAATAGTGACTTACACTTCCCTAAGCACTTTGCAATTTTAGACTTCATCACCTATTATTTTCTTCTCTTTATTTTTAGCCCTCTCTTCAACAATTATTTCACAAATAATTCTCATCATCTCAAGAATGCTTCAATCATTTTTTTTCTTTCACAATAATATGTTTTTTTCTCAAAGAATTTTTTTTTCTTTTTCTTTTTCATGTCACATTCTTTCGAATAGGGCTTTTTTCACCACTCTGTAGCCATCATTGATTTCTTTTTCATTCAACCATCCCTTTTCTTTTTCCAGATATAACAATTATAATCAGTCTATGCTACAGTGCTCAAGGAAGCAAGATGCAAAAACTAGGGATTCAACAAAATAGTTAAGGGCAAAATATGGCTACCAACAAAAGGCTACCGGCTCAAAAGGGCGAACTAGTGATATAATATCTGAAAAGGATAAAATTTACAAGGCAAATCAAAGAAAGCCTATTATCATCTCCTAAACTGAGCAACACTTTTTATTTCGCTTCAATAACATGCAGGACAAGTTCTAGACTAAGATGCAAAACATGGAATAAACAAATTCTCACCACACATGGCACAAGTATCAATCAAGATGTATCAATTCCACTTCTAAGAGAGACAAGATCATAACAAACTACAAAATAAAATAAGCTATAAACAAAGTCACGACCATGAACCTTGGTGTCAAAGAGTCTGCAATTTCAATAGCAATCAAGCATTCACAAGAAAGTATTATTCAAAATTAGGCCTAAATAGCAAGTATCACACAACTCAAAAGGGTCTTTTCTTTTCTCTAAAAAAATAAAATAAAAAGTAAAAAATTTACTCCTTATCGGTTCAAAGGGACTATCCTCAGGAAAAGTACCGAAAACAAAAGCCGAGGAACCCACCTAAAAATACAAAAAGACTCGATAAAGCAGTAAAAACTAGGAATTCATTCCTCCACCCCACACTTAAAAAAGATGCTATGTCCCCAAAGCATCAAATAAAATTTAAAACAAGGGTAAGGAAAACTCCCTGGGGCCTCTAGGCCTAGCTAGTAGCATGTTCTCTTAATTTTCATCAAGGGTCGTCACCCCACCCTTAAGCTCAAACGTGCTCCTTAGCTCCAAATTCTTGGGTACTCAGACTTCTCCAAAACCTGTAAAAACAAGACCAAAAGAAAAAATGACACTATAAAATTAAAAATAAAATAAGAAGCTACACTACCAAATGGGTTGCCTCCCAATAAGCGCCTAATTTAACGTTGCGGCACGACACAAGTAAATTCACCACTTTTCTTTCCACTTTGAACTTATGAATTGTACCCCTAACTTTGCATCAGTTTTTCTGCTCCTCTCTAGGGGCTGTGGTATAAAGATAAAGGAACCAAGTAATAAATGTTGCATCTTGCACTTCTTGGCCCTTATGTGAGGAATGTCGTTTTGCCTACGTGGACTAGAAAACTGTAGAATGTAGGGGCCTTGTTCCTCATCTAGACACTCCTCTATTAGTTCAGATGACTCGAATTTCATGTCGTCATCCAAGCATAATGTAGAAAAATGTTTAGAATGAGGTCCAATATGCCTTAACTCCAAAGCAACATTACTTACAAAATTTTCACTTTTGTACTCTTTCTCAACATTGACATTAAGGAATAAGGTATAGTTGAATGGTTGGAATTCCTCTTTTTGCTCCACCATCTCCTTCACATACTTGGCGTACTTAGGAATTCCCTGCAAAATATCAACCAAAGGAAGATTAATGTGAACTTGTTTAAGGAGAGACAGAAACTTACCGAAGCATTCGTCCTCATTCCTCTTTTTGAACTTTTGAGGAAATGGAGGGGTGGTTTTATTTGAGGAACAATCCTCTCAACATTCGCATCTTGAACCACTTTTTCGGGTTTCTTTTCTTCTCTCACCACCTCAGAACTTCTCTTCTTTGGAGCTAGTTCTTCCAGTTGTAATCCACTCCTTGTGCTCACCACATTCAGTTGCCTTGGGTTAGGATCCGTGTCACCTGGAAGACCTCCAGGAGGACGCACATTAACTGCATTAGCCAATTGTACGAACTGCCTTGCCAGACTTTTCTGCGCTAACTGGGTGCTTCTCAACTCTTCTCCCAACTTCCTATAGTGTTCTTCATTTTTGTTGTTGATTTCTGTACTTAGCTTTTGGAACAGCTCCTCATTAGTCATGCCCCCTTGCTTCGCACCTTGATTATTTGGCTGTTGAAATTGTTGTCCATTACCTTGTGGTCTGTATTGGTTCTGCCCTTGAGCCTGATTTTGGTGTTGATTCTGATTTCCACCCCATGAGAAGTTGGGGTGGTTCCTCCAACTTGAGTTATACGCGTTCCCATAATTATGCGTACCTCCACCTCTTTGGGCATTCCCCACTTCATCACCCCTGTCAACATCACAGATAACAGAAGAATCATAATATGGGGGAGGGGGAGAGGAATAAGAGTTAGGACAACCATTCCAATGACCAAATTGACCACCACATATATGACAAATAGGACACTTGATATCCAAGTGGGGTCCATTACAATAATTACAAGGATACTTCTCACCCAACCACGATTTATCCCAATCAGTCATATCAATAAGAGTACCAAATTATTCAAAGGAATTTTTTTTTAATTGTGTAGAAATTTTTTTTTTAACTAAAAAGATTAAAAATAAATAAATAAATAAAAAGAAAAAGTATAACCTAAAAGAATAGTTAATTTCTAAGTCCCCGGCAACGGCGCCAAAAACTTGTTGCTTCCAATTGCACACGCAAGTGTACGTGGTCGCAAAAGTAATAAGTGGCTCTTTAAGAACCGGAATATCGAACCCACAGAGACTTGTCAATTAACTATTTACTAAATTATACTAGTCTAATTATTTATTTAAGAGTGTCAAAAGAAATAAAAGAATGCAAAAATTAAATACTAAGATTAACTTACAGTGATTGGGACAATTCCAGGGCTGCAACATGCATAGGGTTTCATGTATCGCATCTCATGTAATGAATTAACTAAGGTTATCAAATTACTGATTTACAGGATTGATTTTATGATCATGATCTCTCGACCTCTAATCGCCTACTCCAACTAGCTGTCTAACTACATCGTTGAGCGGGGATACGCAGTCCTAATTGGCGAGCATTTATATTTCATCCTGTTTCGTAACCAAGCGAGGTGTTCGTCCGGGCGTCACTCCTGAACATGAATCTAAACAAAGTTAGAACAAGCTCTTTGCATTCTTTGGTCTATCTACCTCTTTATCTCTCGAGTCCAAGAATAGACAATAGATTTATTTCTATGGTGATCAAGCATGAAATACTAAAACAAGAATACAAAAGTAATTTAAACGATAACCAACATTAATTCAAAACAATCGATGTTCAACAATTACCCATGGTCGCAGTCCCAGAACAAGGGTCTTTAGCTACTAATACCTAAGAAAAAGAAGAAGAAAAGAACCCTAAAAAGTATTGACAATTTTTCCTTACAAAGTGTCTTCCTTTACAAAGTGTCTCCCTTTACAAAGTGTCTCCTCCTAATAATTATTTCTATAGACTATTTATAAATGTAGAAAACCCTGAATAAAATAATTGAGTCCAAAACAAATTAGGAACCCAAAATCGAAACGGAATTGGATTCCTACGTGAAGTACACCGCCTCAAACTCTTCTGCCTACGTCGACTTCAACAAGGAGATGTATTCATGTTGCCACGTGGCAACTTCAGGCAGCACTTCAATTCAAATTCTTCTTTCAACTGCACTTCTATATATAATATATTATTATATTCAATTTAATCCATTAAGCTGCCTGCTTGATTTTTCTTCTAGAATCTTCTATTTTTAATTCGTTTTAGCTCCAAACTTCTTCATCTTCATACCAATTTAATCCTACACATAAAATACACTAATAAGCACAATTCGTAAAATCCATGCTCAAAAAGGACAAATATAAATAATAAATATGAGGCAATTAATGATAAGAAAATATATTTTTGGCCTCACATCAACTAGAGTTGAATTGTTCGTAAAAATAAGCATTAAGTAATTAGGTGAGAACTTACCACTCGTTTGTCCGGGTGAGCAATTTCACCAAAGCATAAACCATTCTGTAAGTGTGTTTTGCGGGTGAAGGAAATCTGTTTTTTCTGGAAATCTGCGCGTAAAGGGAAACAAATTACATCATGAAGAGGAAGGTTTGATATGAAAGGGCATGAGTACGCTAGAATAAGCCGCTGTAACAGTATGTACCTGTTCGTCTGTGGTTGTTTGCTGGGAAACTACCATCTGCCTTTGGTTGTTTGAAAGAGAAGAAAGAGAGGGGTTGCGTCTTTTTGGAATTACTTGGGCATTGGTGACTGTTCAAAGGATGGGAGGTGGATATTGCAAGTGAAGACTCTTGTGAAGAGTTTGATGTTGTAGGGTTGTGATTAAATTTTAGTAAAAGGGTAAAATAGTAATTTAACATTCAAGTTAGGAGTTCATGTTTTTAAAGTAACTAGTTTTGATGCACGTGAAAATCAAATCATGTACTACACTATTTTTAAAAATAATGTCAATATTATTAAATAAAAAAATAAAAAAACTATTATGAATGTAATGATAAAGTATAAGTTGCTATGAATAGTGGATGTAATTTTCTTTTGATTACTACTAAAAGTTGTCAAAAGAACATTCGAAAAATAGCTATAACTATTTATAATATAAAGCTAGATAATAAGGTAATCTGACACTTCTCTATGGCCTCCAATTAAATTTATCTTTTTCCTTTTTTTTGAATTTTTTCTCATTTTAAAATTAATTGTAATATGTCAAAATAAAAAAAAGTCACTCATGAAATCTCTTAGCTACACCTCTTAAATATACTTTCTCCTCCCTCCCTTATAGTGCATTACTTAGTTATTATTGTATTGTTGAAGTTCTTACTTTGAACATAATATAATATAAATAAATATTGATATAAAATATAGAAAATATACTAAATTGGATGTTTTTAGTTCGAGTATTATATTAATTTAATATTCATGTCAGGGAGTGTTCAAATTCCATTGAACTTTGAGATTCTGAATGTCTATAAATCAAACTTGAGATTTTAAGAAGAGAAGAACAGAAACATAAAAAATCGTAGTTTAAAAATGTGAGGAATCTCCTCCATTTAAAGTTAACAAATGGTAGTATGAGTATGTGTTTATTGTGCCTTATCATAAAAGTCACCATCCTTCAAAAAAGTCACAACCCTTCGGAAAGGTCACAACTCTTTGGAAAAATAGTAAGCATTCAATGTGAAGAGGCCTTCTTTTAATATAATATAATATAAATAAATAAATATAAAATATAGAAGATATACTAAATTAGGTGTTTTAAGAAGAAGAAGAACAATAGAAAACTTTAAAAAATTGTAGTTTAAAAATGTGAGGAAATCCCTCTTTTTATAACCAACAATGGATTGTGTATGCAAAAATGCTAATTGTTCCTTATAAAAAAAAAGTCACAACCATTCAAAAAGGTCACAACTCACTGAAAAATTCATAACTCTTTGGAAGAGTCACAACCCTTCAAAAAAGTCACAATTTTTCAGAAAAGTCACAACTCTTCAGAAAAGTAAAAATCCTTCGAAAAGGTCACAACTAATAAAAAAAGTTATAGCTCTTTAGAGATGTCACAACTCTTGAATGTGAATGTAATACCTCAGATTCAAAAGGAAGGAAAATTTCTAGTTTTCAGGTCTGGTGCCAATACCAACGGCAGCCATCTACGGACCGTAGGTTGATTTACGGGCCGTAGGTGGGAACCATAGTTGGCAGAGTAAACTTTTTTAAAATTTCAAGTTTCAGGATCCCATTGAAGACTCATTAGGATGGTCCGTCATTGTTTCTACGAACCGTAGGTAGGTCTTGTAGGTCCCTCCAGACTTGGTGGAATTTTAAGGGTTCAAGATTGGACTGACGGTTGGTATGTACAATCCGTCAATGGACCAACGGACCGTACATGGGGTCCCGTCATTTGAAGGTCAAAAATAATAGTTTTTGAACTTTTCTACGGTTGACCAGGACGGTCCGTGGTTGGACCTATGGAACGTAGGTCGCTGTCACGACCCAAGGTACCCCTAGACGTGACATGGCGCACAAGACCCCAAAATGCCTCATACAAGCCACTTAGAATACATACATACAAGATCATAGAGATTAAGAGTTCAAAAGACAATGTCATATCAAAATTTTAAAGAAAAATAGTGGAAGCCTACATCTCATGTCTCAAGCCAATCTAATCATAAGAAGAGAAATAAGGTTTGGGACGTAACCCAATACAATGTCAAAAGAAAGAACATAAAAGTAAAAACAACTAGGCTATGTCCTCGAATGGATGAGGACTCACCAAGTCTTCACAATTCTTCTACTAAGCTCTAGCCACGAGTGGATGGAGAATCGCCATGCCCTACATCAACAAGTCAATGTAGGCAAGAGTATGCGTTAGTACAATCAAGTACCAAGTATGATAGCAATGCACGAAATCATTTAAAACATGCTAAAATGGGACATTTTCATAACCTGCAATGACCAAGCTAAACATGGTAAGGGTTAGAAAACATAAAACATAAGCCATGGTCAAAGCAAGCTAAACATCTTTACTTCACTTGAGAAACATCATAACAAAACTTTTGTTCATTAGTTGTGGGAAATAGCTGTAACCGACATATAAGACCATGTGAGCTATCAACATGGAATCCGGTGTGTAACCCCACATCGATAGGGCCATCCTACTTGCCAAGGTAGGACTTTTTAGAATAGCTCCTTAAGAACATGACTAATCGCCTCTTGCTCGATCAAATTCATAGTGGGAGTATTACGTGAGAAACCCTTTCACAACTCAACCATAACATCAACATATCATAGACTTTGGTGCTTCAATCTCAAAGCACGCTTAATTCATCATTAACTTCATATGAGACATGCATAATTTCATAAACTTCATCTTTACATAATACATCATGCTCATGACTTAAAAATCATAGGGTTCATATAGGTTCATGAGAATTTCTCTTAATTCATGCAAACTCATGCTTAGAAAGCCATAGATAAGTCAAGTTGACCATTATGGAAGAAACCCACATAATAGAGTAAAATCATAGTTTTAGATTGAACATGCTTGCTCTCACAAAACCATCACTAGGTCATTCATAACCCCATTCATGAAAAGTCTTAGCTTAGGAATCATAATTCATGCAGGGATTCATAGAGATTTCACGTAATTGATCACTTCATAATTCAACCCACCAACAAAGCATAATCTTCAAAATTGGGGGAAATTGGCATGGGTTCATGGGGATTCATCTCAAATCATGAAATTCGACTCAATTCATGCTTCATAGTTCATAAATCAATCAATTACATCAACATTACAAAGAATCCATATCATGGAAGAAAACCCTTAATTCAATTGAGAGCTTCTAACTTGAAAATTGGAGAATTTAGGGATTCCATGGAGGAAAGGGCTCCATGGATGAACACTATCATACCTTAGAGTCTCAATTCCTTAAGCAATTTGATGAAGAAAACTTAATTTCTTGAACCCTAGGCTGCCTTCTCCTTCTTCTTCTTCTATCTTCTAGAGAGAGAAACATTTGAGAGAGGAGGATTTGGGGAATTTTTGTAAAATGGTTGGAAAGGGTAGATTTTAGGATTGAATAGACTTATGTAGTGTTAGGGAATGGAGGAAACTGACTTAAGTTAGTAAATAAGGCATTGGGTGAAAAGACCAAAAGACCCCTTTAAAATAACTGTCGGGCCCCTTCCTACGGTGGGACTTACGGTCCGTAGGTTAGACCTACGACCCATCCTGTCCTTCCGTAGGTAGGTTAGAGACTACAAATTTGGACCCTACAACGACGGGTCCAATGTACGGCTCGTGGGTCAATCGACGGGCCATACACTGCAACCGTAGGTCAGAACTTATGGCCTAAAAATTTGACTAAGTCTGGAGGAGACCTATGAGACCTATCTACGACTTATTGATTGGACAACGGGCCGTCTTGGCAGGCCGTCGTTGGGGTTCTGAAACTTCACATTTTCAAAATCTTGGGCTTGCCACCTACGGCTCGTCAGTCCATCTACGGCCCGTAGGTGGCCTCCGTCACTGGCACAAGAACCCAGAAATCAGGAATTGTTCCACTCTTCCGAATCCGGGGTATTACATTATCTCCCCCTTGGAAACATTCATCCTCGAATGAGAATCCAGACATCATAAGGAGGGTAAGAAACAAGAACTAACAACCTAACCTAGAATGCAATCACAAAGATGCACATATCCGAGGAGGAAATACCAACTCCAGGCTAAATCAAGTTCAACACATCATTTCATGAAGACTTTATACAACTCATATTTAATGTACATAATCATAGCGAAATCAATCAAGTTAACTCATTTTCACAACATTCAGACTCTTCATGAACATGCATAAATGAGGAATAATGAGAATATCTAAGACACATGAGACCAAAAGAATGAACCATGAGGAACTAGGCACCTCAAGCTAGAGTAGGATCAGAAGGGAAGATATGAGGATATCGGGACATCATATCGGCCTCGGCCTCCCAAGTAGCACCCTCACAACTTCTTTATTTCTTAACTTTTGGACTTGCCGGTCCAAAATCTCAACCAGGACTTCTTCATAGGAAAGACTATCCTTTATGCCAAGATTCTCCAATGGCACTATAGACGTCGGATCGCCAACGCATTTCTTCAACAATGAGACATGAAAAACCGGATGTACTGATGACAAATCATTAGGCAAATCAAGTTCATAAGCAACCTTACCAATACGTCTCAAAATCTGATATGGGCCTACATAACGGGGACTTAGCTTCCCTTTCTTCCCAAATCTCATTACACCCTTCATGGGTGAAATGTTCAAGTAGACCCAATCCTTTACATCATAGCAGATCTCTCCTTCTCACTCGGCATAGGACTTTTGTCGACTTTGGGCCGTTTTCCACCTTTCTCTAATAAGTCAAACTTTCTCCATAGCTTCATTCACCAACTCGGGTCCTATCAAAGCAACCTCACCAACTTCGAACCAACCTATAGGAGATCTACACCTCCTACCATAGAGAGCCTCAAACGGAGCCATGCCAATACTATAATGGTAGCTATTGTTATAAGCAAACAGAATTAAAGGCAAGTGATCATCCCAATTACCCTTGAAATCAATTACACAAGCTCTCTACATATCTTCCAAAGTTTGGATAGTACGCTCCGCTTGCCATCGGTTTGAGGATGAAAGGCCGTACTAAGCATAACACGAGTACCAAGACCCTTTTGGAAAGATTTCCAAAATTGGGAAGTAAATTGTGCACCACGATCGGAGATAATGGATAAAGGCACTCCATGAAACCTAACCATCTCTCTCAAGTACAACTTAGCATAATCCTCCGCCGAATAAGAAACTTTGACGGGAATGAAGTGGGCTGATTTCGTCATGTGATCCACAATAACCCAAATCGAATCATATTATCGCCGAGTGCATGGTAAACCAACAATGAAGTTCATATTCACATCTTCCCACTTCCAAGTAGGAATACTAATATCCTTGGTCAAACCTCTCGGTTTTTGGTGCTCAACTTTCACTTGTTGACAATTAGGACATTTAGCCACAAACTCCGCAATATCAAGCTTCATCCCATTCCACCAATAGACCTCCCGCAGATCACGGTACATCTTGGTAGCTCCCGGGTGAATGGAATATCGAGACCTATGGGCTTCTGATAAAATTTGTCTTCTTAAGTCATCTACATTGGGAACACACAAACGACCTTGATGCCGAAGTACACCATCTACCCCTTGGGAGAAAGCCTCAGTGGACATTTTGAGCACCGTTTCCTTCAACTCAACCAAATTAGGATCAAGATCTTGTTTAGCCTTCACATCATGCACAAAGGACGATTCAGAACCATTATGGACCATAACGCCACCTTTAGTGGAATCAACCAACCGAATACCCAAGCGGGCCAACCTATGAACATCACGAACCAACTCTTTCGTACCATCCTCAACATGAGCAACACTACCCATAGATAACCGACTAAGGGCATCCACCACCACATTAGCCTTGCCAGGGTGATTGAGGACACTCATGTCATAGTCCTTTAACAACTCAAGCCACCTCATTTGGCGAAGATTCAGGTATTTTTGTTTAAACACATATTGCAAACTCTTATGGTCCGTGAAGAAGTCAACATGCACACCATATAAATAATGCCTCCAAATCTTTGAAGCAAACACAACAGCCGCTAATTCTAAATCATGAGTAGGATAGTTATTTTCATGTACCTTGAGTTGCCTTGAAGCATAAGCAATGACTTTTCCATTTTGCATAAGAACACATCCTAGTCCAATTCTTGAGGCATCACAATACACCACAAAACCATTGGACCCTTCTGGTAGAGTCAAGATTGGGGCCGAAGTAAATCTATCTTTCAATTCTTGAAAACTCTTCTCACACTCTTCGTACTAGGTGAACTTAACCTTCTTTTGAGTCAAAGCCGTCAATGGAGAATAAATCGAAGAAAACCCTTCAACAAACCTCTTATAATAATCGACTAAACCCAAGAAACTACGAATATCCGTAGGTGATAGAGGTCTAGGCCAATTTCTTACCACATCCATCTTCTTAGGATCTACTTCAATACCTTTACCAGAGACAATGTGACCAAGAAATGTCATGGGCCTTAGCCAAAAACTCACATTTACTAAACTTTGCAAAGAGTTGTTGGTCCTTGAGGACTTGTAATACAATCCTCAAATGATCGGCATGTTCACTTTCACTCCTTGAGTAAATCAAAATATCATCAATAAACACAATCACAAACATCAAGATATTGTCTAAACACCCTATTCATCAAGTCCATAAACGCGGCCGGAGCATTTGTCAACCCAAATGACATCACTAGGAATTCATAATGGCCATATCTCGTCTGAAAAGCCGTTTTCGGAATATCATCTTCCTTTACTCTCAATTGGTGATAGCCTGATTATTGTTTAAAATTGTTTTAAAATTTGTTTCCCATGAAGTGTTTGTCGAAATATCTGAATGAAAATTTGCTAGCATAAATTTGTTCTACGCGATTGTAAAGTCTAATCATGCGATCATGATGAGCTAAAAGTCCAATTTTCGTGATTGCTACATCTAATCTTGCAATCGCGATGTATTAATTTTCTGACCTTTGTGATCACAATGCACAAATCCCACGATCCCAATGAGTCATCTGCCTGACAGCAGAACTGCCTAAAAGGGTAGCTTCACCCCGCCTTCCCCATTTCCTTTTTCACTCATTTCATGCTAATACATTGTTTTATGTGTCTATACACTCATATATCGTTTGCATCTTTTATGGGTACATTATTCATCAAAATTTTCTGCAAATGCTAACCAAGTTGAGGAAAAAGTAGAGGAAAATATTGTTGAGGATGAATTCTATGAATGTGAGCGGTTTGTGTCAGTCAAGTGCAACAAATTGCATGATCGCCTGCTATCAAAAAATATTACAAAGGAGAAGGGCATTCTTTTCATGATTTTGTTGCGTCTGAAGAGCATAGAATCTGTTCTGACCCGGAGAAGAACCTGAACCAGAAGAAGCACTTGGTTGTGGCTGACAACAATCCTTACCCTTGTTAGCCTAAAGTCAATCTATAAATCTATGACCCATCTTACCACAACAAAAGAAAGCACCTGAACCGGCTAAACACTCTCCCGAATGGTTCTTCCCACACCTTTTACATAGGGCACATTCTGACCACTAGGAGTACCACCTTGAGGTCTTGGGGAAGGCACCCTATCCTTGTAGAACTTTCGAGCGGGAGCATTAGAAGAATTCTAACAGGAGAACTTTTACTGAAACTGAGAATGTCCATCTCCACTGGACCTAGCCTTAGAGAAATCACCAGTATCCGTCTATGCGCTCTTTGACTCTCTAGAATTTTAATTTAACATTTCCTCCTCGATTTGTTGGGCATGAATCATTAACCTTGAGATATACTTCTATTTGATAAACAGGGAAATTTTACAATCTTTGACCAACATCTTGGACACGCCCAAAAAAAACTTACTCATTCGTGCCCTAGAGTCGACAACCATTGTCGGAGAATACCTGGACAATTGAGTGAACTTCAATGCATACTCCTTCACAATCATGTTGCTTTGCCTCAAATTTATAAACTGTTGACATTTACCTCTGTCATCTTGATAGGAAAGAACATATCAATAAACACCTCTTTGAACATGTTCCAATCCAAGGGACCCGGATCCATTGCCCTTTCTTCCTGCAATTGAGCAAACCAAATTTTAGCAACCCGTTTCAATTGGTAAGCGGCCAAATCAACCTTTTCCACTGGAGTCACACCCATAATGCCCACAATCTTATGGATTCCCTCGATGAAATCTTGTGGATCCTCATCCCCTTTCGAGCCATTAAATTCTGAAGGATTCATCCTTGTAAAGACTCTAACCCTTGTCACAACAGTACCCACAATTGATTTTACAAGAGCTATAACTTCCCTATTTGCTTGTGCCATCATATCTTGAACCAACACTTGGAAAGTAGCCCTAAACTTGGCATGTGAGACTTGGTCAGACAAAGGATAGACCAGAGCTTGAGGAACTTCGGGTTCCACATTAGCATTTGGAGCTCTTATATGAGGCATATTCTGAAAAGCATAGAACAAGAGTTAAGAGAAAGACCCTTATAGTTCAGCTCTATCGCATGACTTTAGAATAATAAAAGAAGTGAAGTTTCCTTAATGCCTTATAGCCTACAATTCATAAATATGGTGCGCTTCACACTTATGAAGAAGACAATATTCGGTGTGGATTGTAAGACTCCTAGAACCTATAAAACCTGATTCTTTGAATACCAAGTTTGTCATGACCGCCCTAGATGTGATATGGTGAATAGGACCCCGAGAGAACCTGAACAAGCCACATGAAATAGGCATGTCACTAGGAATAAGCAATAAAAGGAGTAAGGCAAGAAAAGAGACATAAATCTCAACATAACATTATAGACGATAACAAAACTCGGAGTGAAATCATATCATAAGGGAAAACATTCTATGTCTGATAACAAGCCTCTAACATAGATATGACTAGGATAAATCCATAGCTCACAAAATAGTTTTGAATGCTAAATTACTAAAAGCAATAAAAGACTAATAATGGCCATGTCCTCAAAGCACGAGGACTCCCCAATCCAAAAGCAAAGTAGAACAATCCAACTAGCCACGACCGATGGAGGAACGTCGGATCTTATATTATGAAACAATATACACCACAAGAGTTATATGCGTCAATATTTTGAATGTATTGAGTATGAGAAACATTCATAAAGATAAACGTGATAAGTTCAAAACATTATAATGCATGACCATGTAAAAAATATTTGATCATGATAAGCTAAAGTCATAAAACACGGAACAAGGTCAATGCAATAAAAATCAAGACAAATGTATAAAACATAAGCTAAGTTGGAAATATATCTTTTGTTGGATGTTTACCACTTACCGACATACACCATTTGAGCTATAACATGGAATCTATTGTCTTACTCCCACCAGAAAAAGTGATTGTCCTTCTTTTCAAGGTAAGGACCATGTTCTAAAGCTTAGCTAGACTCACTAGCTAGTTTGGTTCAATTGGGACATCCTATAGGGGAATGCAGTTCAAGGACTTTTTTAATCACCCAAATCCACCCGGTTATAAGTATACTCCCAACGAAAATAAGAAAGTCATAATATCATATGCATATTCATTTAGTCTTGAAATGGTGAGAATCTAGTAACACCAACCCAATTATAAGACTCAAAAATCTTAAGAATAGCTCCTTTAAAATTCCATGATTTCATAGCATATTCGATGTTTAAAAGAAACGTAATCAAAAGCATCTAAATCATGATAATCTTTGATTAGTAAATTCACACTTCAATCGAAAATGACTAAATCATTGAAAACGTTCATAATGAGAATACTTCAATCAGAAGAAAACCTAATATCATAATAACATGAGATACTTTATTCATAAGTAACCTAGAATCTTAGTCACTATAGTTCCTTTATGCATGCATACTTTCAAAGCTCAATTCATGGTCAAAATAGAAAATTGGGATGGGTTCATATGGAAGACATTGGAAACATGTAGTTTAAATCAAATCGTGTAAAATTAGATCAAAGATAATCAATTGAATCATAATTAATTGAACCCACATTGAATCATATTGAAACCCTAGAAATTGGGTGAATTCATACGGAGAAATTTAGAAATCTTAGGACTCAATGGATGAAAAGGTATCCATTGATGAAGTTCCCACAGACCTTGGGTAATCAAAGCCCTAGCAATTGAGGAAGAGGCGATAAAGTTTGAAGAAGCCTAAAAATCTTTGAGAGCTTTGGGAGAGAATTTGGAGAAGATGATTTGAGGGATTTGAGTGAATGAGAGGGAATAGTATAATTTGAAGGGTACAATCAATTATAGAACTTATTTATAGGGTTATAATGAAATAGTTTAAGTGTTAGATGGGTGTGAAAAGACCAAAACACTCTTAGTTAGAAACTACATGTTGTGACCAACAACTCGACCTACGGTCTATAGGAACATCTAAGAACCATCCTGGTCATCTGTAGACCTTGTTACTAGACTAACATTTTGGTCAATTTCCACGGAACCCTTCCTACTGGTTGTTAAAACTTCTATAGCCCGTAGACCTCAGCCATGTAGACCAACATTTCCTTTCAGTTATATCACCTTTCACAAAATTTTGTTTTATGATCTGTCTAATCTTCTATGGACTATCCCGGTGGTCCAAAAGAACATATCAAGGAATTGAGATTTTCCAAAATTCCCAATCATTCCCATGACTACCTTCCTATGAAACATAGGACATTGTACGACCTGTATGTTGGCTCGTAAGAACCTTCACCAGTACAATTTCCTGCAACTTTCTTCCCAAACTCAACTATCCATTTTCTAAGATGTTACATCACCGTTTCTAGATTTATGAATGTTTCCGTAGGGATTATACTTAGCACCGAGTGGATTTTAGAGATGGATGTTTTTGTTTAGTGTCTTTTTACCTTTAGTATCAATATGAAAGTCCCAAAACTACATGCCACCATAGGATTAGTCTTTATAGACATTAGATAGTACATCCACCTTAGCTCAGATATCATGGTTCTTACCTGAAATAGCTGGACACTCTTTTTTTGGTGCGGGAAAAGTAAATTGAACTCCATGTACTGGCTCACATGTTTTATGTTGGTTTTAGTATCTTGCACAATTCTGTTTTTCCGATTATTGCTTTGACCTTACATTAAGTTATTTCAACTTCAATATCTATTAGTTGTATGATTTACTACTTGGTCATTGCATCAGTTTATCTATTTCAGTTCCATATTCAATTTAGCATCTCAGTTTCATCATGTCGAACTTTACATATTATCATACATATCTTACATACTCAGTACATTCAAAGTATTGATTGCATATCTCTTTTGTCTATATTTTTCATGTGATGTTGAATTAGGTTCTTACTATCAGGATCCTAGTTAGTCGGATCACAGTTTTTAGACCGCAAGTGACCAGTTCTCTTATTTCGGGCACTCAAGTTAGTTCTTAGTTCTAGTATGTTATTTCTATTTGCATTTATTGATAAAGGGGAGCAAGGATCATATCCCGGCTAACTATAATCAGTATTATTATAGGATTCATAGATAGTAAGTTAGAGTGGTTTTATTCTATCAATTTTATCCTAGATTGTTTTCAGATTACAATATTTGTATACAAAACCGTATTATGAAATATATTGAACTAGTATTTCATAATTATGCTTCCGCTCTGTCATTTAGTTCTTTTACATGTTCATATTTATATTTTCATGACTACGCCAGTATCAAGGGTTAGCTTGGGTTCACTTGTGACTCTAAGCACTCTATTACGACTAAGGGGTAGTTTTGGGTCTTGACAATCTTGGTATCGGAGCACAAGGTTCAAGTGTCCTAGGATGTCTATTAAGTCGTGTCTAATAGATTTTGTTTGAATGGTATGTAGACATTTGTATTTTTCCTCGGGAGGCTACAAGGCATTTAGGAAATGTTTTCCTTCTTTTAAATTCTACATTGTGCAATAGAGTTGTCCCCTAACAATGTTATGCAAATTAGTGTGTTTCTCCAATTTCTCTTCTTTGAAGTGGTAGTAATAGTAAAGCTCAAATATTTATTCAAGAGGTACTCTCAGTTGAAGCCATCAGAAAGTAAAGAGATTGCACAAGGGCTTTAGAGGAGTCATCATGTGTTTAACCTTATTTGATCCGAAAGAATGCACTCTTATTCATATGATTCGGGCTTTGAGCCAAAGTATGTTATGCTCTCAGACCCTTTTTTAACCCTTTCTATAGATGATACCTTTAAGGGGAAAGTATGTTCTAAAATGCTTGGGGTACTGTTATCACTCGAAAGATAGTGTGATTTTTGTCTTTATTAGCTATTAGTAATAAAATTTCCTATAGTTAGAAGTTTAAAGTTAGAAGTGTAGTAACCTTAAAAGAGTGGAGATAGTAGTTGTAAAGTATGTAGTTGAAGTTATGCACCTAGTAAGTTAGTGATCAGGTGATGTTCCTTTATGTTTTAGCTAAGACTTAATGAGTGTGTGTAGATGTTATGTTAGTGTCACAAAGTGAGTTATTGGTTACGGTGACTTAGAGAATTTCATTGTGTTAGTATTGATCAAGACTAGGTCGTGAGTGGATGCTAACATGTGAAGCAGTTTAGGTTGACAGGCTTGCAATGAGTGTGGTGATGCAACTAGAAAGTATACGTGCTCCATATGTGTTGTAAGTTGCGATAAAATGTTAAGGTAGAAGAGGACTTTAAGCCTTAGGATGAGAGATGTACACCTAAGATAGTATAGTATAGAGTCGTGTGAGGTTGTAAGCTTACAATTTTTTATGTGTTCTTAGTCAATATCCTCGAGTAAGGTGAATGCAGGCTAGTTAAGACAATACTAAATAATTTTACAGACTAATAATGTAAACTTTAGACCTAAGGGGGAGATGATAAGGTTATGTGTTCAAAAAGAGTTATAATGTGATAGCAGTTCATTCCCACTCTAGTTTATTCCTCGGATTTCAATTTCTATGACACTCTAATTATGTCTTGCATATCAGTGTTATATGCCCATGACCTATGTTTATGCACTTCAGACAAATTAATGACTATGCTTAGTTCCTATAATATGAAGCAAAGAATTCAGCACAACAATGCAAATCTTACTTCAGAGAACTGAGAATTTCAAGCCCTATGTTATATGAATAATGATATATATACTCATGTTTTACAATAGGCTCAGTTCCATGAACTCATGATATACCCTTAATGGCTACTGAAATCACCCTACTGATACCACTCAAATTACTCACTAAAAACAATTAAACAAGTAAGCAATAGCAAGCAATACAAATAACCAACAAAAGAGTTAAGGTCGAATCCCACGAGGAGTGATATAAATCGAATAACTCAATAAGGAAATTAAGATACAAACCAATTCATTGTAGCAATTAGAACAAATGAGTGGTTGATTTCAAAAAAATTAATATAGGGGTTTTGAAATCAACTATCACGATTCAACTAAAAAAAAAGGATTTAAACAAGTAAAACACAATCTAGGGATGTGGGAGGTGGTATCAGCATCAAATATGTGTACAAGTGCTCTCTAAGTAATGCTAAATAATCATGGATAGGATGGGTAATCATAAACGACACAATTCTTCTTTCGATCTCAATGCATCATATCATAGAATCTCATTTCGGCTCATCCATGTGAAAATACAAATTAACCCAATACCTTACTGAAAGCTCTCTTTTGAGCAGAATTGGTTATTAGAAATGGAACTACAATTTCTCTTTCAAACAAACTAGAACAATCAAATCTAATTTGTAAGTATTAAGCTATTTACCCATTTTAATTAATCTCTTTCAAGCATCAACCAAAGAAATAAGATATAAATAAGTTTGCAACCTAAGTCAACAAATTGAACCCATGTTAAATAGCTAAAATTCATGAATAAATTAGTGAAAAAGAGAGCAAGACTCTAGACCCACTAAATTAGTTAACACCCAACTCTATAATCACACCCCTAGAATTGGGGTTTTAGCCAAAAATCATAAAAGAGTAAGAAATTATACCAGTTAAGTTTTCAGCCATTAAAGTGTGGATAATCCGCAATAGTCTTCAACACCCACTTTGAATTGAACCCTCAATTGTGAATTACAAATTGTTTAAAATCCCAAAAGTAGGAAATATTCAAGAACTATTTTCTACAGATAGGATAATAAAAGATTACTAAAAAAATATACATTTTCTTTCTCCTTGGGGCTATTTATAATTTTCCAAAAATTCGTTCGAAATTCCATGCATGACCTAAAAGACGACATTAGTCGGGCTCGCCTACTCGATTGGCGGATCACCTTCAGGTGTTATACCTCAGTTTGCGAAATCGATTAAGTCAGCCTTTCACATTTAGTGAATCACATATGACCACCTTTTTGCCTAGTTTAGCCCTCATTTTAACTTAGCAGTTTGTCACCTTCGGTGATGGAATTGAGCTCGCCTTTTAACATTTGGCGGATCCTTGTTATGTTCTTTCTTTGCCTACTTGCTTTGACATTTCATCATTAAATAATGTTAACTTCAGCATAGTTCAGACATAGTGTAACACCTTAGATTTGAGAAAGGCGAGAAAGGAGTAAATCGGGCAAGTCAAGAACCCAAAATGGACCATGGACCCTTCACGGCACCCTATATGATTCGTAATGGGGACCACAACATGTTAAAGGGATCGTGAACCCTTTCCAGAACTTGCCTCATGCAAGGACCACTTGACAGTGACCCAGACGACCCGTGGTGGACTTGACGTCCCGTCAAGTGAGTTGTACAAGTCGCCTAATTGGTAGGGGTGACCCAAGGTCACTGGTCAAGGACCATGGACGTCTAAACGGCCCGTGAAACCCCTCACGGACCGTGAAGTCATCCGTGAAGGTGGTTTATCAGACATAGAGTTTAGAGTCAATTTCAAACGATCATATCTTTTAGCCCAAAATAAATTAGGTGGCCCTTGACCTATCAAATTAAATTCTTTGCGTCCTCATTCTACCTCCACCAAGTTTGCTCTATTTGAGGTTTGGAACAAAAAGTTATGCCCTTTTTAGTAGAGCATTGTTAGGTTGGTGAAGCTTCACGACCACCTATACGAGCCGTCATGCCCTAGACGGCTCGTGAAGCCTCTCTTGACAGTCACGTCATCAGTTTTTAAGTCAGGGTCATTATGGACTTTTCCCTAATTGATTAATACCTAATGTAAGTCGGTTTAGTCCTATTTATAGGAATTAAGCTCTGAAACTTTCAATTTCTATTCATTCTCCTAAATCCCCTAAACTTGACCAAATTCTTCCTCTCCAAATATTTCTCTCTCTAAAATCAAGGAAGAAGAAGAAGAATCTAGGGTTCTTCAAGTTCAAATTTCCTTTCTTCATCATTGCTTAGGGATTCAATCAAGGTACGTAGGGAGTTCATCAATGGGTTCCATTCACCCATTAAGCCCCAAGGTTTCTTCAATTCTCAAATTCGATTTCTCAAGATTTGATTAGGTTTTCACTCAATTCCTCATGGGTTCTATTGTATGGATTCAATTACGTTATTTCAACTAATTCCATGTGAACCCATGCATTGATATATGGAAGTGGACTATGAACCCTAATTTACATGAATTTATGAAGAATCTTGAATTTATGAATATGTTTTATGAAATCATGCATGTTTTTATGAAAGCAATGTTTATGACTCAAGTAAGCTTATAGATGAAGGTATCTATATGTTCTATGAAGCTTGGCCTCATGACATGAATGACATCTAGATTTCCCCTCAATGCTCTTTGGGCTATTTTCCTAAATTAGATCTTGATTTGTATGGTAGCCGGTTGTACCATCAATGATTATAGATCACACTTTTAAACTATTTCCATTAGTAGTAGGGTATTTCTAGCATGAAGTGAATGACTATGGGCCTTAAAAAGCTATTATGAAAAGGTCATGGATGGTGAAAGGTTTTCTCACACATGGTCTAAGGAGCTATTCTAAATGATGTAAGCTTTGACTAGTCCATGGAAGGTGAAAGATCTATTTTAATGAACTTTAACTTGGATTGATAACTGTAGTTGTACCTTTCCATGGATAATAAGATGAATAAGATTAAAGACTATTCCGTGGGATTTATGCTTAGCACCGAGAGGATATTGAGATGGAAGCTCTCCCATAGCTAGAGGCCGGGTTTCTAGTAGCAATCTCCTTATCCCATGCCTATGTGCCACCATAGGATGATTGTCTTAGATAGACATTAGCTAGTGGATCCACTTAAGCTAGAAGTTCATGGTCCTTACCTTGGAAAGTAGGAAAACCCCTTTTCGGTGTGGGGAGGACACCGGATTCCATGTTATAGCTCACTTGGTCTATGTCGGTTAAGGCTCACTTCCCACAAATTGAACTAATAATTACTAATGTTTTATGAAAGCTTCCTTTATTATTTAAAGATGCATTGACCATGTACATGATTTACGAATCTTCTTAAATGGCTTTACTATGTTTAAACTTGGTCATGCATTTCATGTTTTCAATTATGTCCCCTTATGTCATGTCCCATGCTTTATTGCATTCCCCTCATACTTGGTGCATTCAATGTACTTGTCACGACCCAAGGTACCCCCTAGATGTGACATGGCGTACAAGACCCTGAGAGGTCTCATACAAGCCCTTAGCATACATTACATACAAGATAATAGAGAATAAAATTTCAAAAGAGAATTTCATATCAAAGCTTTTAAAAAGAAACAGTGGAAGTCTACATCTCATGTCTCAAAGCCAATCTATCATACAAAGTAAAGTTGGGACGTAACCCAATACAATCCAAAACTAAAAGGAAATACATGAAAAAAAGAAAATAAGAGCTCGGCTATGTCCTCGGATGGATGAGGACTCACCAAGTCTTCTATCAACTCTCAAATCAAGCTCTAGCCACGAGTGGAAGGTGAATCTCCACGTCCTACACCAAAGAAGTTAATGTAGGCAAATATATGCGTTAGCACAATTAAGTACTAAGTATGATAGCAATGCACATAAACACATAAATCGTGCTAGAGATATAGACATAATCATGACATGCAATGGCCAAGCTAAAAACATGATAAACATGAAACATAAAGCATATATCAAGGCCAAAGCAAGCTAAATCATCTTTCTTTCTTTTCTTTACTTCTTCGTGAGAACGCTTGTTCATTAACTTGTGGGGAAAAGCCTTAAGCGACATATAAGACCATGTGAGCTATCAACATGGAATCCAGTGTCTAACCCACACCGAAAAGAGGTGTCCTACTTGCAAGGTAAGACCATGAACTTATTAGCTTATGTGGTTCCACTAGCTAGTATATATCATAGACCATCACCCTATGGTGGCACATAGGTAATGGGACATGGGTAATCGCCACTTGTCCACTCGGTACTAAGCATAATTCCCACGGATTAATCATAGTTCATTTTATCTTAGGTAGACATAGGTGATCACCTCTTGTCCACGTTAGTCTTAAGCTCATTATTGGTAGACTTGGGTAATCACCACTTAGTGTACATTAGGTACATGGGTAATCGCCTCTTGTCCCTTCATTCATTAGAATAGCTCCTGTAAAACATGGGTAATCGCCTCTTGTTCTTCTTTTATCATAGTGGGAGAATTATGTGAGAAAACCTTTCACTACTCAACCATAACATCCACATATCATAACTTTGGTACTTTACTCTTAAAGCACACTTAATTCATCATGCTCATATTTCATAGTTCATATGGTTTCATGCAAGTTCAATTCATATCATGCAATTTAATGCAATCTCATGCTTAGAAAGCCATAATTAGGACAATTTACCCATACTTGAAGGAACTCACATAATAGAGGAAAATCATGCTTTTGACTTAATCATGCTAAATTCATAAGATTATCCTCAATTCATTCATAAGTCATGCTTGATTTCATAAGGAATTCATAAATTTCATCATATCATAGCTCAACCCAACAACCAAAGAATAGATTATCAAATTGGGGAGAATTAGCTTGGGATCATAGGGGTTCATGCAATATTTACATCAAATCATGTAACTCACGCTAATTCATGCACTAAGTTACTTTATCACGTTAAATCGTGCACTAGGAATCATAAAATCAACAATTTGAATCATAATTGAAGAACCCACAACAATTGATCAAACCCTAGTTTACTTGAAGGGAATTGAACCTTGAAATTCATGAAGAAAAGGGAGGGCCCAATGGAGGAAACAACTCCATTGGTCAATACCATCATACCTTGGCACAGCCCACTAGAAATTGGAGGAAATTGGGTGACCTTCAATGGAGGACTTAGCTTCTTCTTCTTCCTTGAGCTAGAGAGGATTTCTTTTAGAGAGAGAAATATTTGAGAGGAGAGTTTAGGAATGAGTTAGAATGAAAGAAATTAGGCTTAGAAAGTATTTATAGGTCATAGATTAAGGGTATAACCGACTTAATCGACGGACAGGATCTACGGTCCGTACATCCATTGACGGACCGTCCTGCTCTTTCGTCAATTGATTCAGAAAGTTCATTTTGGGCTGAAAATTTGGCTAAGTCTGGAAGGCATCTATGGAACCCATCTACGGCCCATCAACTGGACTACGAACCATCCTGCTATTCCGTAGGTCAAGGTTCAGAAACTTGGAAATCCTGAAAGTTCACAGTGCCATTGACGGTCTTCACCTACGGCCCATCAATCCTTCTACGGCCCGTAGGTGGCCTCCGTAGGTCACTTTCTTCAGGTGAGTTCTGCATTTAAAATCTCTTCGAAGGTTGGGGTATTACAATATCTCCACCTTGGGAACATTTGTCCTCTAATGAGAATCAAGACATCATGAGAAGGGTAATAGACACGGACTATAAACCCAACCTAGCATGCAATCACATAAGTGCACATATCCGAGAAGGAAACATCAACTCCAAGCTAAAGCATGATCAACACAACATATCATGAAGTCTTTATGCAACTCACACTTAAATGCACATAATCATATAAGACTCTTCATGAACATGCACAATCAAGGAATCAAGGAGATCAGCTATGACACATGTTACAAAAAGAATGAACCATGAGGATCAAGATGCCTCAAGCTTGAGTAGGATCGGAAGGAAAGAGATGAGGGTATCGGGACATCATATCGCCCTCGGCCTCCCAAGTAGCACCCTCAACCAATTGATTCCTCCATAGAACTTTCACGGAAGCAACTTCTTTATTCCTTACTTTCCGGACTGGCCGGTCTAAAATCTCAACCGGAACTTCTTCATATAAAAGACTATCCTTTATGCCAAGATTCTCTAATGGCACTATAGAGGTCGGATCACCAACACACTTTTTCAACAATGAGACATGGAAAAACGGATGCACTGATGCCAAATCATTAGGCAAGTCAAGCTCATAAACAACCTTACCAACACGTCTCAAAATCTGATATGGACCTACATAACGGGGACTAAGCTTCCCTTTCTTACCAAATCTCATTACACCCTTCATGGGTGAGATTTTCAAGTAAATCCAATCATCAACATCGAATTCTAATTCTCTTCTTCTAACATCCGCATAGGACTTTTGCCAACTTTGGGCAGTTTTCAACCTTTCCCTAATAAATCTTACTTTCTCCATAGCCTCCTGCACCAACTCTGGGCCTATCAAAGCAACTTCACCAACTTCAAACCAACATATACGAGATCTACATCTCCTACCATAGAGAGCCTCAAATGGAGCCATACCAATACTAGAAGGGTAGCTATTATTATACGCAAACTCAATTAAAGGCAAGTGATCATCCCAAGTACCCTTGAAATCTTACACAAGCTCTCAACATATCTTCCAAAGTTTGAATAGTATGCTCCGCTTGCCCATCAGTTTGGGGATGAAAGGATGTACTAAGCTTAACACGAGTACTAAAGCCTCTTTAGAACGACTTCCAAAATTGAGAGGTAAAATGTGCACCACGATCAGAGATGATGGATAAAGGCACTCCATGCAGCCTAACCATCTCCCTCAAATACAACTTAGCATAATCCTCCACCGAATAAGAAGTTTAGACGGGAATGAAGTGGGCTGACTTCGTCATTCTATCAACAACAACCCAAATCGAATCGTATTGTGAGAGGCAAACACACAATAAAATCCATATTCACATCTTCCCACTTCCAAGTAGGAATACTAATATTTTGGGTCAAACATCCCGACCTTTGATGCTCAACTTTCACTTGTTGACAATTAGGGCACTTAGCCACAACTCTGCAATATCTTTCTTCATTCCGTTCCACCAATAAATTTCCCACAAATTATGGTACATTTTGGTAGCTCCTGGGTGGATGGAATATCGAGAACTATGGGCTTCCAATAAAATCTGCTCCCTTAGACCCTCTACATTGGGAACACACAAGCGACCTTGATATCGAAGCACGCCATCTCCCCCTTGGGAGAAAACCTCTATGGACTTCTTGAGTACCGCTTCCTTTAGTTCAACCAAGTTAGGATCAAGACCTTGCTAAGCTTTCAAATCATGCACAAAAGAGGATTCGAAACCCTTGTGAACCATAACACCACATTTAGTAGAGTCAACCAATCTAACACCCAATCGAGTCAATCAATGGACATCACGAACCAACTCTTTCTTACCATTCTCAACATGGGTAACACAACCCATAGATAATTGACTAAGAGCATCCGCCACCACGTTAGCCTTACTGGGGTGATAGAGAACACTCATATCATAGTCTTTTAACAACTCCAGCCACCTTCTTTGGCGGAGATTCAAATCCTTCTATTTAAACACATATTGCAAACTCTTATGGTCGGTGAATACATCTACATGTACCCCATACAAATAATGTCGCCATATTTTCAAATCAAACACAATTGCCGCTAATTCCAAGTCATGAGTAGGATAGTTCTTTTCGTGCACCGTAAGTTGCCTTGAAGCATAAGCAATGACTTTCTCATTTTTCATAAGAACACATCCTAGCCCAATTCTTGAGGCATCACAATAAACCAATAAACCATCGGATCCTTCTGGTATAGTCAATATCAGAGCCGAAGTAAGTCGATCTTTCAATTCTTTGAAACTCTTCTCACCAGCCGTACATTTGGGTTCATGGGAGCCATCACCTCTCTATTGGCTTGGACCGTTACGACTTGAGCCAACACTTGGAAAGCAGCCCTAAACTCCGCATTAGTCACTTGTTCCGCCAAAGGGTCGGCCGAAACTTGAGGAGCTTGAAGGGAGCTTCTTGTTCCACATTCTCTCCCATGTTTCTTCTAGCATAAGCTCTTCGGGTCGCCATATCCTGAAACACATAGGATAGGGATTACGAGAGAGATATATAGAGTTCAACTCTATGGCACGACTTAAGAGTAATGAAAGAAGTGGAATTTCGTAAAGGTCTTATAGCCTCTCATTCATAAATGTGGCGTTCTTCACATTCATGAACAAGACTCTACTTGACGCGGCTTATTAGACATCCTAGGATCTTTCTAAAACCTTGCGCTCTGAATACCAAGTTTGTCACGATCCAAGGTACCCTCTAAATGTGACATGGCATACAAGACCCCGAGAACCAATTGATTCCTCCAAAGAACTTTCATGGAAGCAACTTCCTTATTCCATAACTTCCAAACTTGCATGTTTAAAATCTCAACCGGAACCTCTTCATAAGAAAGACTATTCTTTATGCCAAGATTCTCCAATTGCACTATAGAGGTCGGATCACCAACACACTTCTTCAATAATGATAAATGGAAAATCGGATGCACAGATGCCAAATCATTAGGCAAGTCAAGCTCATAAGCAACCTTACCAACACATCTCAAAATCTGATATGGGCCTACATAACGGGGACTATGCTTCCCTTTCTTCCCAAATCTCATTACACCCTTCATGGGTGAGATTTTCAAGTAAACCCAATCATCCACATCGAATTCTAATTCTCTTCTTCTAACATCGTCATAGGACTTTTGTCGACTTTGAGCCATTTTCAACCTCTCCCTAATAAGTCGAACTTTCTCCATAGCCTCATGCACCAACTCCGGGCCTATCAAAGCAACTTTACCAACTTCAAACCAACCTATAGGAGATCTACACCTCCTACCATAGAGAGCCTCAAATGGAGCCATACGAATACTAAAATGGTAGCTATTGTTATAGGCAAACTCAATCAAAGGCAAGTGATCATCCCAAGTACCCTTGAAATTGATTACACAGGCTCTCAACATATCTTCCAAGGTTTGAATAGTACGCTTCGCTTGCCCATCGGTTTGGGGATGAAAGGCTGTACAAAGCTTAACACGAGTACCAAGACCTTTTTGGAACGACTTCCAAAATTGAGAAGTAAATTGTGCACCACGATCGGAGATAATGGATAAAGGCACTCCATGCAGCCTAACCATCTCCCTCAAATACAACTTAGCATAATCCTCCGCCGAATAAGAAGTCTTGACGGGAATGAAATGGGCTGACTTGGTCATTCTATCCACAACAACTCAAATCAAATCATATTGTCGCCTCGTGCGAGGGAAACCCACAATAAAATCCATATTCACATCCTCCCACTTCCAAGTAGGAATACTAATATATTGGGTCAAACCTCCCGGCCTTTGATGCTCAACTTTCACTTGTTGGCAATTAGGACACTTAGCCACAAATTCCGCAATATCTTTCTTCATTCTGTTCCACCAAAAAATTTCCCGCAAATCATGGTACATTTTGGTAGCTCCTGGGTGGATGGAATATTGAGAACTATAGGCTTCCGATAAAATTTGCTCCCTTAAGCTCTCTGCATTGGGAACACACAAATGACCTTGATATCGAAGAACTCTCCCCCTTGGAAGAAAACCTCTATGGACTTCTTAAATACCGCTTCCTTTAGTTCAACCAAGTTAAGATCAAGACCTTGCTTAGCTTTCACATCATGCACAAAACAGGATTCAGAACCCTTGTGAACCGTAAAACCACCTTTAGTATAATCAACCAATCTAACACCCAATCGAGCCAATCTATGGACATTGCGAACCAACTCTTTCTTACCATCCTCAACATGAGCAACACTACCCATACATAATAGACTAAGAACATCCGCCACCACGTTAGCCTTACTGGGGTGATAGAGAACACTCATATCATAGTCTTTTAACAACTCGAGCCACCTGCTTTGGCGGAGATTCAAATCTTTCTATTTAAACACATATTGCAAACTCTTATGGTCGGTGAAGACATCTACATGTACTCCATACAAATAAAGTCGCCATATTTTCAAAGCAAACACATTTGCCGCTAATTCCAAGTCATGAGTAGGATAGTTCTTTTCATGCACCTTAAGTTGTCTTGAAGCATAAGCAATGATTTTCTCATTTTACATAGGAACACATCCTAGCCCAATTCTCGAGGCATCACAATAAACCATAAAATCATCGGATCCTTCTGGTAGAGTCAATATCGGAGCCGAAGTAAGTCGATCCTTCAACTCTTGAAAACTCTTCTCACATGCCTCGGACCATGCAAATTTAACCTTCATTTAAGTCAAAGCCGTCAATGGAGAAGCAATGGATGAAAACCCTTCAACAAACCTCCTATAATAACCGCCTAAGCCCAAGAAACTACAGATATCCGAAGGTGATAAAGGTCTAGGCCAATTCACCTAGCCTAGGTGTCAACGCCTGGGTTGATGTTCCCTATCTGATGGTGCAGGCCTTGGCCGATTTCTTCTGGCAATGGCCAACGTCGCCTCTCTAATGCACACCGGCCTTGGTGCATGCCACCTAGCTTAGGCGTGCAAATCCTGGCTGATGTCGCCTGGCCTTGATTGACGTCGCATTGCCTCGGTGTGCAAGCCTTGGCTGAAGTTGCCTGTCCTCAACTGACATTGTCGATTCGATACACGTAGGCCTTGGCTAATTCCTCCTTTTCTTTATCGACGTCGCCTGTCCGATGCGCGTAGGCCTTGGCCGATGTCGCCTTGCCTAGTCCAACTTCAGCTAGCCGATGCGCATAGGCCTTGGCAATTGTTGCCTAGCCTCGGCCGACATTCTCTTTCAAATGCGTGCAAGCCTTTGGCGATGTCGCCAGTCCTAAGACGATGTCGCATGTCTTATGTGGGTAGACCTTGGTTCATATAGCCTGGCTGTAATACCCCAGCTTTCCAAGGAATGAAAATGCAGAATTAATCTGTAGGCAGTGACCTACGGAGGCTACTTACGGGCCTTAGTCAGGTTGTCGGGCCATAGGCCGTAGAAAGTAACCGTAGATGTCCCCCAGACTTGGTTAAATTCTTAAATCTCAGGCTGTAACCTACGGTTGAGGTGTACGGTCTGTATATGGACCTACCAACCATAGATTGAACCGTCCTTGCAGGGTCCCCTGATACCAACTCTCTGAATCTTTTGACAGTTCAACAGGACGGTCCGTCAATGGATGTACGGGCCGTATGTCCTGACCGTAGATGGGGCTCGAGAGTTTTAATTAAGGGCTTTTTGATCTTTTCCCTTGTTAATTCCCTAATTAACTAACTCGGTTTTACCCTTAATGAAGGTCCTATATATAGTTCTCTATACCTAAATCACTTCATTCTAACTCATTCCCTAAATTCACCTCTCAAATATTTCTCTCTCTAAAAGAAATCCTCTCTAGCTCAAGGAAGAAGAAGCTAATTCCTCCATTGAAGGTAACCCAATTTCGTCCAATTTCTAGTGGGCTTTGCTAAGGTATGATGGTATTGACCAATCGAGTTGCTTCTTCCATTGGGCCCTCCCTTTTCTTCATGAATTTCAAGGTTCAATTCCCTTCAAGTAAGCTAGGGTTTGATCAATTTTATGGGTTCTTCTAGTATGAGTTCATTTACCGATTTAATACTTTGTAGTGCACGATCTAGCGTGGGAAAAGTAATTTAGTGCACGATCTAGCGTGGGAAAAGTAATTTAGTGCACGATCTAGCGTGGAAAAAGTAATTGAATGCACGATCTAGCGTGAATTACATGTCTAATTGTAATTATTGCATGAACCCCTATGATCCCAAGTAAATTCTCCCCAAATTTGATAATATATGCCTTGATTATTGGGTTGAGATATGAATTGATGAAATTGATGGATCATCTATGAAACTAAGCATGAATTAAGTATGAATTGGGGTTAATTGCATGAATTTAGCATGTTCAAGTAAAAAGCATGATTTTCCTCTTTTATGTGGGTTACTTCAAGTATGACTAAATTGCCTTTATTATAACTTTTAAGAGCTAGCTTGCATTGAATTGTATGGTTTAAAATAAAGGCAATATGAACCCATTAGCTATGAAGAAAAAGCATGATAGAATCATGAAGAAAGAGGTTTATAGAATCAAGCTTGTTTTATATGCAATCTATGATATGTTGATGTTGAGTCTTGAAAGGGTTTTCTCATATAATGCTCAACCTAAGCTTGTGAAAGGTTTTGTCACATGTAAAGGATTCATAACTTGTTAAAAGGTTTGCTTAACTAAAATTGAATCAAGAGCTTAAAGAATCTATTCTAGGGGTGTAAGCTTGGACAAGTCCATGGAAGAAGAAGCACTCAATGAAGTAAGCTTGGACTAGTCCATGGTATGTGAAGTCATGTTTAGCTTTGATTAGCAATCCCATTTTTGCCTTTCCATGGTTATCAATATTTATGATTGTATAGTGGGATTATGCATAGAACCGAGTGGACGGGTGACAAGTCCCCATATGTCCTATGCCTATGTGCCCCCATAGGTGGTCTTTAACAAACCCATATTATATCAACTTAGCTAGTGGATCCACGTAGGCTATGGTTCAGGATTCTACCTTGGCAAGTAGAATGGCCCTTTTTCGGTGTAGGGGAGACACCGGATTCCATGGTCTACAGATCGATTTAAGGCTTTTCCCACACTTCAGCTTGAACAATGGTGCATGGGTTACTAAAAGTAAAGTAAAGAAAAGAAAGATGATTTAGCTTGCTTTGGCCATGGTTTATAATTTATGCTATTTGCTGATATGCCTTATCATGTTTACCTTGGCCAATTGCATGTCATGTTTATATCTCAGTTTCTAGCATGTTTTACGAGTTTATATGCATTGTTATCACACTTAGTACTTTATTTTGCTAACGCATACTCTTGCCTGCATCAACTTCTTTGGTGTAGGACGTGTTAGTTCTCCTACTCGTGGCTAGAGCATTGACTTAGAGTTGAGAAGAAGACATGGTGAGTCCTCATCCAACCAAGGACATAGCCTTGTTGGATTTTACTTTGATGTCTTTCTTATGTTGGATACTGTATTGGGCTGCGTCCCTATCACTTTTATTCGTATTCGATGATATTAGAAGGCTTTGAGACATGAGTTGTAGACATCCGCTATTTTGAGTAAAGCTTTGATATAAAATGCTCTTTTGAACTCTTATTTCTCTATTATCTTGTATGTTATGTAAGCTAAGGGCTTGTCTGAGGCCTCTCAGGGTCTTGTACTCCTTGTTATATCTAGGGGCTACCCTGGGTTGTGACAAAAGCCTTGGCCGATATCGCCTGGCCTTAGCCGATGTTGCCTGTTCGATGTGCCCAGGCCTTGGTCGATGTAATCTAAACTCGATGCGCTGGCCTCGGTTGATGTATGTTGGCCTTGACCAAAGTTACCGGTCTGATGGGCACATTCCATTGCCAACGTTGCCTATCCTTGTCTTACAGATGCGTGCAAGCCATGAACGATGTCGGCAGGTCAATGCGCGCAGGTCATGGCTGATGTCTCCTTACTTTGGTCAACATTGTTTGGCCTTGATGCGCAGGGCTTGTACAATGTCACCAGACCTCTGTGCGCAGGCCTTGGATGATGTGGCCTTGCCTCGGCAGTCGTCGCCTGGCCTTAGCTCGCAGGCCATGGCTAATTTCATCTGTCCTAATTCGACGTTGCTTGTCCGATGCAAACAAGCCTTGGTTGATGCCCCTTGGCCTCGGCCATCTTCGCCCATCTGGAGTGCAGGCCTTGGCCAATATCGCCTTG
Source organism: Solanum appendiculatum (assembly GCA_018342035.1). Taxonomy (NCBI): domain Eukaryota; kingdom Viridiplantae; phylum Streptophyta; class Magnoliopsida; order Solanales; family Solanaceae; genus Solanum; species Solanum appendiculatum. The sequence goes on along the minus strand of JAGDQO010000696.1, from coordinate 42,773 downwards.
TCTCGTACGAGATCGCCTCTCCCATGCACATAGGCCTTGGCTGATTTCGCATGGCCTTGGCGCACAGGCCTTATCTGATGTCACCTGTTTGATGCATACAGACCTTGGCAAATGCAACCTGGCCTCGACCGACGTCGCTTGTTCGATGCATGCAAGCCTTGGACGATGCCGCTTGGACTCATCCGACGTCACCTTGCCGATGCACGCAGGCCTTGGCTAATGTTGCCTGTCTTCGACCAAAATCGCATGTCTAATGTGTGCTGTCTTGAGCTCATGTCGCCTGGCCTCGGTCGACGTCGCCTGTCCGATCTGCGCAAGACTTGGGCATGTCACCTACCCTCAACCGACATCGCCTTTTCTCGGTGCGCAGGCCTTGGTTGATATCACATGGCCTTGTCTGATGTCGCTTGTCCAATGCACGTAGGACATGGTTATGGCCACCTATCCTCAACCAACGTTGTCTATTTGATGCATGCAGACCTTTGCTGATGTAACCTTGCCTCAATCGATATCGCCTATTTGATGTGCACAGGCATTGGCTGATGTAGCCTGTTCTGGGCAACGTCACATGTTCGATGCACGCAGGACTTGTGTCACGGAATAAGACTTCTTCTAACACTCTATGCGGTGGTTGACAACTTACTCACGATTCTTTCACGTTCCTGTAAGCTAAAGTAAGCCTTTTCGAAACTAAGATCGCTAAGAGAATGATAGAAAGACTAATAGAGCTTTTTAAAGAAAGATTTGTATTTCTTGGAGGAAGATTGGTTACAACTTCGCTTGATTCCTTTGCAAATGAGAGGCCCTCCGTTTATACTACTTCCTAGGGGCCAAAGTGTAAAAATAATTTACTACACAACTCCCTAAAGATTTACAACTTAGTCCCTATACTTGAATTCTCTACAAGTCTAGAGAATTCCAAAGCCTTCTAAGAAAATATCTAGGATGTTCTAGAGTCTTCCATAAACCTCTTGAACACTCTAGCTCCTTCTCCCTTAGGCAAGCTTTTTATACTTCAATTTCCTGCCTAAGTGAGATGTCAAAGTGGTGGGTCATGACACTCTCTTCCACCTGATGATGCGATGACCGCGACACATTCCTGTGGCATGAATTCCCATATTTGGTCTTTGAATTTCCATAAGTCATCATACAGTTCCCATGTGTCCTCCTCTGGAGCTTGTTCCTTCCAATGAATGAGAAACATGGCACTGGGTTGATTGACCACACTTTCACTTCGCTTGACAGTGAATGATAGCTTCAATTTCTCTATCATGCGAGGCTGTGACAGTGATTAGTGTCCGTTTTGATATGTTTTAGCTCGGATCATCCTTGTCTTCATGATATGGTTTGAGCACACTAGCATGGAAGACTGGATGAATCTTGAAGTGTGGAGGCAATTCCACATAGTAAGAGATCCTTCCTACCTTTGCAATGATCCTCAGTGGGCCCTCATACTTGCACTCTAAATTTTGATGTACGCCCCTTAGTGCCTTGAACTGTCTTGGATTGAACTTCACCAAGACCATATCTCTGACTTTATTGTCCGTGGGATGACGCTTGCGCTCGGCGAACTTCTTCATCTTCTTATCTTCCTTGTCCATGTAGGACTTGGCAGCATCAAGCTGCACTTCCCATCCATTGTCATTATGGTAAGCTCCCAAACTCTTCCTTTGAAAAGCGGCTGGTAGCGAATGTGGAGTTTTGGGTTGTTGGCCAGTTGCCAACTCAAAGGGAGTGCACCCGATGGACTCGCTGTGTTGCAAGTTGTAAGAAAATTTTGCCATATCTAGAAGCCTTGCCCAATCTTTCTAATTCACAATGACGTAGTGCCTTATGTTGAATTCCAACAAGCATTGACGAACTCGGTCTAGCCATCTTTCTATGGGTGGAGACTTGTGGAGAAGTGCAACTCCGTACCAAGTATTTCAAATAACTCTATCAAGAATTTTCCAATGAAGTGGGGGTCTCGATCATTGAAAATATGCCTTGGCAGCCCCCAATACTTCACTACGTTCTTAATGAACAACATGGCAGCCTTCTTTGTGGTTTAACGGACCGTGGGGGGCATGAAGGTACCATACATTGAAAATCTATCCACCATGACCATTATCGTTCCGTACCCAATGAAATTCGCCAATGAAGTGATGAAGTCCATTATCACACTTTACCATGGGCAATCCGCTACGGGCAGTGGCTCCAATTTGTCTTGTTGGCACCATAAGACATGTCTGCATATAGACCTCGATGTCATCATACATGCGTGGCCAGTAATAAATTACCTCGATCTATGCCCTCATATGTTGCTGCCACGTATGCCCAGCCCGCGGTGTGTCATGGCTTTCGTTAATGATTTGCCACATGATAGACCCCTACTATGGTACTAGGTTCTCCCACCGGCAGTGAGCAATAGACCATCTTCTAACCAAAAGCGTCTTTTCTTGCCTTGGGCTGCTAGCTCCATAAACTTCTTCACCTCTTCATCCTGTTTCATGCCATCCTTGATAGCATCTTGGATCTCAAAGTGAGCAGTGGTTATGGCAGGAAGCTCGACTTTCCTACTCAGTGCGTCAGCTACTACATTGCCCCTTCTTGCTTATACTCTAGCACATAATCAAGTTCGGGCAAGAAGTCCAGCTACCTTACTTGTTTCGGAGTGATCTTCTTTTGTGACTGGAAGTAGCTAGTGGCCACAGTGTCAATCTTGGTAATAAACTTGGAGCCTAGAAAGTAGTGTCTCCACGTGCGTAGTAAGTGCACTATGGCCATCATCTCCTTTTCCTCCACGGTGTACCATCATTCGGTCTCATTTAATTTGTGGCTCTCGAACGCTATGGGGTGTCTATCTTGCAATAAGAGTCCCCCAATTGCGAAGTCCGAAACATCCGTATGGACTTCAAATGTTTTTGAGAAGTTAGGCAGCGTCAAGACCGGCTCTTCAGTCACAGCAGCCTCGAGATCATCAAACGCTCTTTGGCACTCCTCGCTCCTAACCGACGGCTTATTCTACTTCAAAATCTCAGTTAGTGGAGCGGCATTTTCTGGGATAGCCACTTATGAACCATCGATAGTAGTTCGCAAGTCCAAGGAAAGACCTCAGCTCGGTCACCTTTGTGGGTGCCTCCCATTCTTTTATCGCCTGTATCTTAGCCTCGTCCATTCGTAATTCGCCTTGGCTAATAATATGCCTTGAGAAGTGTACCTCATGCTGGGAGAACTCACATATCTGCCGCGTGATATAGGTGGTTCTCCTGTAAGACTTTGAAAACCTTCCTGAGGTTCTTCATATGCTCCTCCAAGTGTTGATGTAGATGACGATGCCATCTAAATACACTACCACGAACTGGTCCAAGTAGGTATGAAAGATTTAGTTCATCAACGTGCAAAAGGTGGCAGGTGTTTTGGTCAAGCCGAAGCGCATCACCAACCACTCGTAAGCTGACTATCTTGTCACGCACGCTATCTTTCGTTAATCCCCTGCTGCTATACGTACATTGTAGTAGCCTTTTTAGAGATCCACCTTGGTGATGTACTTGGCCTGTCAAAGCTTGTTGAACAGGTCAACAATAAGTGGGGGGGGGGGTACTTGCTCTTGATCGTTACCTTCTTGAGCGCCCGGTAGTCGATCAATAAGCGCAATGACCCATCTTTGTTCTTTTGAAATAGAACCGGCGTGTCATAAGATGCTTTGGTCGGGCAAATGTGATCGTCTTCGAGGAGCTCTTTCAACTTTTTTCTTAGCAGCTCTAACTCGGGTGGATCCACCCGATAGGGAGCATATGCGCGTCACTTGGATCGAAGCTCCAACTCGATCTTGTGAGCTACCTCACTCCCGGGAGGTAAGTGTGTTGGCAGCTTGTCCGACATCACATTTTTGTTCTCCTTGAGAACCTTTTATATGACCGGTGACAGTGACTCCTTGGAACCATTGTCTTCTCCCAAATATGCAATAGTGGCTATGAACGTCAAACCTCATTTTTTGAGGCCCTTCACAAGTTGCATGGCCGATAGTTGGGCTTGTCCTTCTTTCTTTTGCCCCTTGACCAGAGGCGCCGCATGTCCCTTCTCGCTCCACGATCAAGAGTCTTTGGAGGTAAGGATCGATCATCGTGTGCCACTTTTGGAAGAACTCTTGCCCAAGCATGAGCTGGTCTTCCATTAATGGAGATGTCTACATTCTGCGTGCTTAATCTTCCAGCTTATCCGTTTATTTGGCAATAGCACCACATAGTCCAACCATGCCCAACTGCGTCGATGCCGCATCTTGTGCTTGTTCATGTGCATCCGTCTCCTTTCGCTCCCACGGGATAACACCAACTTTCTTCAATTTGGGACTCTTGGCATAGTCATGCGGTCCCCCGCATCTTGTGCTCTTTCCTGAACTCATGCATGTTTTTATGATTTCAAAAGCTATGATTCATGATGAAATTTATGAATGATGAAAAATGAGTTTGATGAAGTATGCATGTTCAACTATGGAAATTATGATGATTTATGAATTACTTTAAGATTGAAGCTTAATTGAAGATGTTGAATTGTGAAAGGCTTTCTCACATGTAAAGGATTCATAACTTGTTGAAAGGTTTTCTCAACTAAAGTTGAATCAAAGGTTTAAGGAGCTATTTTAATGACGTAAGCCTGATCTTTTCCATGGAATATGAAACCTCAATACACATGATTTTGCTTGGATTGGTGTTCCTTGATTTACCTTTCTATGGATGAATAATATGATCACATACTATTCCGTGTGATTTAAGCTTAGCACCGAGTGGAAAAGAGGAGATCCCTCACGTCCTATACATATGTGCCCCCATTGAATGTCTTAAATAGACCTTTTATTTCCTAGTGGATCCACGTAAGCTAGATGTTATGGGTCCTACCTTGGCAAGTAGGATGGCCTTTTCGATGTAGGGAGTATGTCGGATTTCATGTTGATAGCTCACATGGTCTTAAATCTCGGCTAAGGCTAACTTCCCACAACAATGAACTAAAGTTCTTTTAAGATTTTCCTCAAGTAAAGTAAAGATGTTTAGCGTGCATTGACCATGGTTTATGGTTCATGTTTTCTAACCCTTATCATGTTGTAGCTTGGTCATTGCATGTCATGAAAATGTACCATTTTAGCATGTTTTAAATGATTTTGTCCATTGCAATCATACTTGGTACTTGATTGTACTCATACATACTTTTGCCTACATTGACTTGTTCATGTAGGGCCCGGCGATTCTCCATCTATTCATGGCTAGAGCTTAGTAGAAGGATTGTTGAAAACTAGGTAAGTCCTCATCCATTCGAGGACATAGCCTAGTTGTTATTTCTTTTGTGTTTCTTTCATCTTTGCATTGTATTGGGTTACGTCTCAAACTTTATTTTTTATTCTTATGATAGATTGGCTTTGAGACATGAAATGTAAACTTCCACTCTTTTTTCTTAAAAGCTTTGTTATGATATTGTTTTTTAACTCTTAAATCTATATGATTTTGTATATATGCATGCTAAGTGGCTTGTATGAGGCCTTTCGGGGTCTTGTACGCCATTTCACGTCTAGGAGGTTCCTTTGGTCGTGAAAGACTTGGTATTCAGAGAACAAGGTTTTAGAAAAGATCCTCGAATGTCTCATAAGCCGCGTCGAGTAGAGTCTTGTTCATGAGTGTGAAGCGCGCCACATTTATGAATGAGAGGCTATAAGATGTTTAAAAAACTTCACTTCTTTTATTACTTTTAAGTCGTGCCATAGAGTTTAACTCTATATGTCTCTCTCCTAATCCCTATCCTATGCGTTTCAGGATATGGCTACCCGAAGAGTTCATGCTAGAAGAAATGCGTGAGAGAATATGGAACAACAAGCTCCTCCTCATGCTCCTCAAGTTCATGCCGACCCTTTGGCCGAACAAGTGTCCAATGTGGAGTTTAGGGCTGCTTTACAAGTGTTGGCTCAAGCCATGACGGCTCAAGCCAATAAAAAGGCTGTGGCTCCCATAAACCAAAATGCGGGTAAGGCGGCATCAAGGGTGAGGGATTTAACAAGAATGAACCCTCCGGAATATCATGGTTCTAAGGTGGAGGAAGATCCTCAAGAGTTCATAGATGAAGTGTACAAGGTGCGAACGATCATGGGTGTGACGCCGGAAGAAAAGGTGGAGTTAGCCGCTTATTAACTTAAGAATGTTGCTCAAGTTTTGTTCAACCAATGGAATACTGAGAGGGTAGATGATACGGGTTCTCTTGATTGGGAGAAATTCAAGGCTGCTTTTCTTGATAGGTTCTTTCCCCTTGAGATGAGGGAGGCAAGGGTGCTTGAGTTTATTAACCTTCATCAATGAAAGATGAGTGTGAAAGAGTATGCTTTAAAGTTCACACAATTGTCTCGATATGCTCCTTCTATGGTTGCCAATCATGGGGCAAGAATGAGTAAGTTTGTTTTGGGAGTGTCCGAAATGGTGGTCAAGAAATGTTGTACCGCTATGCTTATCCATGATATGGATATTTCTCATCTTATGGTTTATGCTCAACAAATAGAAGAGGAAAAGCCTAAGGAAAGGTCTAGAGAGGCAAGAGGGCTAAGACCGGTGATGGTAATTTCTCACATTCAAGGTTTGATGGACATGGTCGTTCTAGATTTCTACAAAGGTCTTCTGGTCAAGGTTCCTCCCATGCTCCTCCGAAGATCAACAAAGATAGGGTGCCTAACCCTAAGCCTCAAGGAGGAAATGGTGGTGTATTTTCATCGGCTACTAGTGCTAGGTGTGGGAAGAAACATGAGGGCAAATGCTTAGCTGGTACGGATGGTTGTTTCGGATGTGGTAAAAGTTGTCATAAGATAAAGGATTGTCCATCTCTCATTCCTAAGGGAAGAGAAGGTAAGCAAGCTCCACCTAGTGGTTTGAGTTTGCTCCCAAGCAAAACCGATTATATGCACTTCAAGCTCGCCATGAGCAAGAGGGTTCTCCCGATGTGGTTACCGGTATGTTGAAAGTCTTTTCTTTTGATGTTTATGCCTTGCTTGATTCCGGTGCTACTTTGTCGTTTGTGACGCCATATATGGCCATGAGGTTTGAAGTTGTTCCAGATGTGTTGTTAGATCTTTTTCATGTCTCTACTCCGATTGGTGAATACATTGTGGCTAGGAGAATCTATAGAAATTGTTCCGTCATAGAGTCACTTATGTTGATCTTGTAGAGCTTGATATGTTAGATTTTGATGTTATTCTTGGGATGGATTGGTTGCATTCTTTTTATGCTTCTATTGATTGTAGGACCCGAATGGTTAAGTTTCAATTCCCAAATGAGCCTATCCTAGAGTGGAAGGGGGGATATTCCATGCCTAAAGGTCAATTTGTGTCATGTCTTAAAGCTAGGAAGATGATTTCTAAGGGTTGCATTTACCATTTTTGTAGGGTGAGGGATGTGGATTTCGAAACCCCTACTCTTGAGTCGGTCCCCATTTTTAATGAGTTTCTCGATGATTTACCGGGTATTCTTTCCGAAAGGAAAATAGGCTTAGGTATTGACCTTCTCCCGGATACGCAACCTATCTCTATTCCTCCATGTAGAATGGGTCTGGTGGAACCTAAGGAACTAAAAGCGCAATTGAAAGACTTGTTGGATAAGGGCTTCATCCGACCAAGTATTTCTCCATGGGGTGCTCCTGTCTTTTTTGTGAAGAAGAAGGATAAGCCACTTCGTATGTGCATTGACTACCGCCAATTGAACAAGGTTACCATTAAGAATAAGTATCCTCTTCCAAGAATAGATGACCTGTTTGACCAACTTCAAGGGGCTAGTTACTTTTCTACGAACAACCTTCGTTCGGGTTATCACCAATTGAGGGTGAAAGAAGATGATATTCCAAAAATGGCTTTCCGGACTAGATATGGCCACTATAAATTCCTAGTGATGTCGTTTGGGTTGATAAATGCTCCGGCGGCGTTTATGGATTTGATGACTAGGGTGTTTAGACAATACCTTGACATGTTTGTGAATGTATTCATAGATGATATTTTTATTTACTCAAGAAGTGAAGGTTATCATTCCGATCATTTGAGGATTGTATTGCAAGTTCTCAAGGACTAAGAACTCTTTACGAAGTTTAGTAAATGTGAGTTTTGGCTAAGGTCCGTGGCTTTTCTTTGTCACACTGTCTCCGGTAAGGGTATTGAGGTAGATCCTAAGAAGACGGATGTAGTTATGAATTGGCCTAGACCTCTATCACCTTGGATATTCTTAGTTTCTTGGGTTTAGCCGGTTATTATAGCACGTTTGTTGAAAGGTTTTCTACGGTTGCTTCCCCATTGACGGCTTTGATACAAAAGAAGGTTAAGTTCACTTGGTTCGACTCATGTGAGAAGAGTTTTCAAGAATTGAAAGATTGACTTACCTCTGACTCTACCGGAAGGGTCCAATGGTTTATTGTGATGCCTCAAGAATAGGGCGAGGATGTTTTCTTATGCAGAATGGGAAAGTTATTGCTTATGCTTCAACGCAACTCAAGGTTCATGAAAAGAACTATCCTACTCATGACTTAGAATTAGCGGCGGTTGTGTTTTCTTTAAAGATTTGGAGGCATTATTTGTATGGTGTGCATGTTGACATCTTCACCGACCATAAGAGTTTGCAATATGTGCTCAAACAAAAAGATCTGAATCTTCGCAAAATGAGGTGGCTTGAGTTGTTAAAAGACTATGACATGAGTGTCCTCTATCACCTCGGCAAGGCTAATGTGGTTGCAGATGCATGTTGAGGATAGTAAGAAAGAGTTGGTTCGTTATCTTCATAGATTGGACCGATTGGGTGTTCGGTTGGTTGATTCTAGTAAAGGTGGTGTCATGGTTCACAATGGTTCCAAATCGTCCTTTGTGCATGATGTGAAGGCTAAACAAGATCTTGATCCTAATTTGGTTGAGTGGAATGAAGCGGTGCTCAAAACGTCAATTGAGGCTTTCTCCCAAAGGGGAGATGGTGTGCTTTGATATCAGGTCATTTGTGTGTTCTCGATGTAGATGACTTTAAAGGACAAATTTTGTCGGAAGCCCATAGTTCTCGATATTCCATTCCCCCGGGAGCTACCAAGATGTACCGTGATTTGCGGGAAATATATTGGTGGAATAGGATGAAGAAAGATATTGTGGAATTTGTGGCTAAGTGTCCTAATTGTCAACAAGTGAAGGTTGAGCATCAAAAGCAGGGAGGTTTGTTCCAAGATATTATTATTCCGACTTGGAAGTGGGAAGATTTGAATATGGACTTTGTTGTTGGTTTACCACGTACCCCGTGACAATTTGATTCGATTTGGGTTGTTGTGGATCGTGTGAGGAAATAAGCCCATTTCATTCTCGCCAAGGTTTCTTATTCGGCGGAGGATTATTATAAGTTGTACTTGAAGGAAATGGTTAGATTGCATGGAGTGCCTTTATCCATTATCTCCCATCGTGGTGCACAATTTACTTCTCGATTTTGGAAAACTTTTCAAAAGGGGCTTGGTACTCGTGTTAAGCTTAGTATGGCCTTTCATCCTCAAATCGATGGGCAAGCAGAGCGTACTATCAAAACTTTGGAAGATATGTTGAGGGCTTGTGTAATTGATTCAAGGGTAATTAGGATGACCATTTGCCTTTGACTGAGTTTGCATATAATAATAGCTACCATTCTAGTATTGGCATGGCTCCGTTTGAGGTTCTCTATGGAAGGCGGTGTAGATATCCTATAGGTTGGTTCGAAGTATGTGATGTCACTTTGATAGGTCCCGAGTTGGTACATGAGGCTATGGAGAATGTTTGTCTTATTAGAGAAAGGTTGAAAATGGCTCAAAGTCGACAAAATTCCTATGCTGATGTTAGAATAAGAGATTTAGAATTTGACGTTGATGATTGGGTTTACTTGAAAATTTCACCCATGAAGGGTTTAATGAGATTTTTGAAGAAAGGGAAGCTTAGTCCCCGTTATGTAGGCCCAATCAAATTTTGGAACGTGTTGGTAAGGTTGCTTATTAACTTGACTTGCCTAATGATTTTGCATCGGTGCATCCGTTTTTCCATGTCACATTGTTAAAGAAATGTGTCGGTGATCCGACGTCTATAGTGCCATTGGAGAATCTTGGCATAAAGGATAGTCTCTCCTATGAACAAGTTCAGGTTGAGATTTTAGACTGGCAAGTCCGTATCTTAAGAAATAAAGAAGTTGCTTCCGTGAATGTTCTTTGGAGGAATCTATTAGTTGAGGGTGCTACTTGGGAGATCGAGGCCGATATGATGTCCCGATATCCTCATCTCTTTCCCTCCGATCCTACTCTAGCTTGAGGTATCTAGTTCCTCATGGTTCATTCTTTGATTTGATGTATCTTTGTTATCTCCATGATTCCTTGATTATGCATGTTTATGAAGAGTCTAAGTTGTGAAAATGAGCTCTGTTATTATGTGCATTATATATATGTTGCATAAAGTCTTGATGAAATTATGTATTGAACATGCTTTAAATTGGAGTTGCGTTTCCTCCTCGGATATGTGCATTTATGTGATTGCATTTTAGGTTGGGTTGTTAGTTCTTGTTTCTTACCCTCCTTATGATGTCTTGATTCTCATTCGAGGATGAATTTTCCCAAAGGGGAGATAATGTAATACCCCGGATTCGAAAAAGGCAAACAAATTTCAATTTTTGGGAACTTTGGTGACCTACCACTTGACCTACTAACCGTTGGTGGACTTACCAACAGTAGGTCAAGGGGGTAGGAGTCGTTGGTAAGGCTGCCTTGGGGAAAAAGTTTGATAAAAATTCTAAGTAGTGACCTACTACATGACTTACTGATGGTCATTTGACTTACTAACCGTAGGTCAAAAGGGGGGGGGGGAGGTCATGGATGCTACTGGTTTGGGGGACAAATTATATTAATTTTTGGGGCTAAGGCAGTCTGATCTACAGTTTGTCAACTACGGGCAGTAGGTTAACCTACCAACCATAGGTCAGGTCGTTGGCAGGGTCGTTGGTGGATTTTTAAAGAGGTGTCGTTTGGTCTTTTCACCTAATGGACTATTTACTAAGCTAAGTCGGTTATTAACCTTTCCTAACACTATGTAAAGCCTTTTGATCCTAAAATCTACCGTTTCCAATCACTTTACAAGATTTCCACAAATTCTTCCACCTCATATATTTCTCTCTCTAGAAGTTAGAAGAAGAAGAAGAGAACAAGCTAGGGTTCAAGAAATCAAGCTTTTCTTCATCAGGTTCTTAAGGAATCAAGACCCTAAGGTATGATAGTGTTCATCCATGGAGCCCTTTACTCCATGGAATCCCCAAAACCTCCAATTTTCAAAGTAGCAAATCCCCAATTTGATTTAAGGGTTTCCTTCTATGATGTGGGTTCTTTCAATTATGATCAAAGTACTTTCAATTATGGTTTTCTAACTATGAATTGAGTTGAATTACATGTTTTAAGATGAATCCCCATGAACCCACAGGAATTTCCCTAATTTTTACAATTATGCATTGATGATGGGTTGAATTATGAAGAAGATAGAATTTACGAAATTTATATGAACTCATGAATGTTTTTATGATTTCAAAATCTATGATTCATGATTAAATTGATGAATGATGAAAAATGGGTTTTATGAAGTATGCATGTTAAACTATGGAAATTATGATGATTTAAGAATTACTTTAAGATTGAAGCTTAATTGAAGATGTTGTTGAATTGTGAAAGGTTTTCTCACATGTAAAGGATTCGTAACTTGGTGAAAGTTTTTCTCAACTAAAGTTGAGTAAAAGTTTTAAGGAGCTATTCTAATGACGTAAGCTTGGACTTGTCCATGGGATATGAAATGTCTATACACATGATTTAGCTTTGATGGGTATTCCTTGATGTACCTTTCCATGGATTAATAATATGATCAAGGACTATTCTTCGGGATTGAAGGTTAGCACCGAGTGGACAAGAGGAGATCCATCATGTCCTATACCTATATGCCCCCGTAGGATGTCTTATATAGTCCTTTTATTATCTAGTGGATCCATGTACGTTATATGTTATGGGTCCTACCTTGGCAAGTAGGATGGCCCTTCCGATGAAAACAGTATGTCGGATTCCATGTTGATAGCTCACATGGTCTTAAATGTCGGTTAAGGCTAACTTCCCACAACAATGAACAAAAGTCCTTTTAAGATGTTCCTCAAGTACAGTAAAGATGTTTAGCTTGCTTTTGCCATGGTTTATGTTTCATGTTTTCTAACCCTTATCATGTTTTATCTTGGTCATTGCATGTCATGAAAATGTCCCATTTTAGCATGTTTTAAATTATTTCGTGCATTGCTATCATACTTGGTACTTGATTGTACTAACGCATAATCTTTCCTACATTGACTTTTTAATGTAGGGCCCAGCGATTTTCCATCTATTCGTGGCTAGAGCTTAGTAGAAGGATTATTGAAGAGTTGGTGAGTCCTCATCCATTCGAGGACATAGCCTAGTTGTAATCTCTTATGTTTCTTTCATCTTGGCATTGTATTGGGTTACGTTCCAAACTTTATTTCTCATTCTTATGATAGATTGGCTTTGAGACATGAAATGTAGACTTCCGCTATTTTTTTCTTCAAAGCTTTGATATGATATTATTTTTGAACTTTGAAATGTCTATGATCTTGTATGAATGCATGCTAAGTGGCTTGTATGAGGCCTTTCAGGGTCTTGTGCGCCATGCCACATCTAGGGGGTACCTTGGGTCATGACAACTTCACTATAGGATCTCAACCGACATCCTAAAAAACATATGTTAGCGACATCGTTATTGGACCCTTGATACTTCATTAGACATGAGAAATGAACTCATCGTCACGGAAACCTATCAATGCGAAATTGGTTTTGGACCACTTTTTGGTCAGCATAGAAGATATAGTTCAACACTTAGCATCAAAGTAATACTTTGCATGTACAATGTTATTCTCGTTACTTATTTTTCAACACTTAATGTTCTATCTCCTTACAAGGAAGTAAGCAATAATTAAGCCTCCCTTTCAAAAATTTAGAAATAATTAGATTCGAGGTGTGGAGGGGGACGAATCGGAACGACAAAGGGCTGAATCTCAGTGGATTGTGGCAGCAGGGCCACTCTGACACTTACAATACCTGTTGGGTATTTTAACTCATCTACAAAGGATTCTACCCGCCACTCGATGGAAATTTCACTTCAAGGTTGTCTCTGCGATGCTTCTGTCGTGACGACTTAGCCACCAACACGAGCCCTTTGGGGCCATAGGCCCCTACTGTAGGTCGGAGAGCAGATTGTGGGTGCATTCCATGCCTCTAGCCTTGATTCTGACTTAGAGGCGTTAAATCATAGCCCAGCACACGGTTGCTTTGCACCACTAGCTTTCAACTAAGCGCGATGACGAATTGTGTAAATCAATGATTCCTCTCGTACTAGGTTGAATTACTATTGTGACACAGTCATCACTAGGGTACAACTAATTTGTCTAACGATGTTCTAAACCAAGCTCATGTTCCCAATAGGTGGGTGAACAATCCAACACTTTGTAAATTTTTCTTGACAATGATAGGAAGAGCCTACATCGAAGGATCAAAAAGCAACGTCGCTATGAACGCTTGGATTCCAAAAGCAAGTTATCCCGGTGGTAACTCTTCTAACACCTCTAGCTTCGAATACTTAAGGTCTAAAGGATCGTTAGGCACACTTTCACTCTTCTTACTTGTACTATAAATCAGAATCAAATGACCTTTTACCCTTTTTTTCCACACGAGATTTCTATACTCGTTAAGCTCATCTTAGGACACCTGTGATATCTTTTAACAAATGTGCCGCTCCAGCCTTACTCCCCCCTGACAATGTATTCCGTATGGATCGGCCCGTGAAGTGAGCCTTTGCCAAAAAAGTGGGATAATGCCCCCCTTGAAATCGACGGAATAAGTAAAATAACGTTAAAATTAGTGGTACTTCACTTTCACCTTTCGGCTCCAACTTATACTACACATCTCAAGTCATTTTACAAAGTCAGACAAGAGTCAATCTCATCAGGGTCTTCTTTCCTCGTTGATTCTGCCAAGCCCATTCCCTTGGTTGTGGTTTTGCAGGATAGTAGACAAGGACAGTGGGAATCTCATTAATAAATTCATGTGCTTCACTAATTAGATGACGAGGCATTTGGCTATCTTAAGAGAGTTGTAGCTACTCCAGCCATTTACCCGCGCTTGGTTGAATTTCTTCACTTTGACATTCAGAGCACTAGACAAAAATCACATTGCATAAACATCCCTTTGTATGATCCCAATGCTTTGTTCCAGATTCCACTTGTCCGTTACAAGCTCTGAAGTGGATGTTCGACACTTGGGAAAGGCCCCCGAAGGAACCCTTCCTACTTGGACCCCCAGCTAGCACACGGTGACCCGATCTCACTGCGAGAATAGTTTGAGCAGTCGACCGATGTCCGATAGGTTTGGGACTGGGACCCCAGTGCCAAGCCCTCAGAACAAATCCTTTTCCTGAAGTTATGGATCCATTTTGCCGACTTCCCTTGCCTAAATTGTTTCATCGACCAAAGGTTATTCACCTTAGAGACCTGATATGGTTATGAGTATGACTGGGCGTGGATGGCATTCGGTCCTCTTGATTTTCATGGACCATCGGGAGTGCACCATACACCACGCAACGTGCAGTTCTCTTCCAGTCGCTTGACCCTACCTCTGGTTGAGCTGATTCCAAGGTGGGCAGGCTGTTAAACAGAAAAGATAACTCTTCCTGAGGTTCCTGCCGATGTCTCTGAAATTCCTAACGTTGTTGTCAACCGCCACATCCTGGTTATGAAATTTTAACTCAATTTTCTTTTGGAGTACGGATGAAATACGCTATCTATCGGGGTTCCCCCGACCATTAGGATCAACTAACCCATGTGCAAGTGTCATTAGCATGGAACCTTTCCCCTCTTCGGCCTTCAAAGTTCTCATTTTAATATTTGATACCACCACAAAAATCTGCATTGACGGCCACTCTGCTGAGGCTCGTGCCCAAGGTTTTGCAGCGACCACCATGCCCTCCTACTCATCGGGGCCTAGAAATTTCCCCAAAGGGCAGGTGTAGGTAGAACGCTTAAGTGCCATACATTTTCGAGGCTAGTTTATTCAGCATGTGAGTTGTTACACAATCGTTAGCAGATATGGACTTCCATGAACCCCTTTCTGCTTCTCTTAATCGACCAACAACTTTTGTGGGATTTAGGTAAGCAAAAAAATTGGCACCATAACCAAACTTTTGGTTTATCCCACATCGCCAGTTCTGCTTACCAAAAAAGGGCCACTTGGAGCTCATTCTTTCGTGGCACGGATCAACAAAAAAGTTGTGCCATCCTACCTATTTAAAGTTTGAGAAAAGATTGGGGGTGTTGCACACCTGAGACCTCTAATCATTGGCTTTACCCAATAGAACTCGACGCGAGCTCAAGCTATCCTAAGGGAAACTTCTGAGTGAACCAGCTACTAGACTGTTCGATTATTCTTTCGCCCCTATACCCAAATCAGACAAACAATTTGCATGCCAGTATCGCTGCGGGCCTCCACTTGAGCTTTATCTGTCTTAGCCCTCCTCAGGAATAGTTCACCATCTTTTGGGTCAGGACAGGTATGCTAATACTAAAACCTTTCTCAGAAGATGAAGGTTGGTTAGCGGTACCCCCTAGGGGGATCCCAAAAATAAGCTTCCTTACGCCTTACGAGTTTACTTGCCCGTTGACTCACACACATGCAAGACTCCTTGGTCCTTGTTTCAAGACAAGTATAATAGAGAGACCACATACCAGTGTCCAGAGTGCCCAGAGGCTCAAGTACGCCAAAGGCATTCACTGCCAACAACAATAAAGGAGACGTCGTTCCATGGGCATATAAAGAGCCTGAGATTTGGCTGTAATACCCCGGATTCAAGAGGGTGGAAAATTTCTGATTTTTCTTGGTTGGGCTAGTAATGACGAAGGACACTTACTGACCATAGGTCGACTTACGGGCCGTAGGTGGGAACCATAGGAAGCAAGCCTATGTTTTCAAAATGTCAAGTTTCAGGACCTCAACAATGAATTGCCAGGATGGGCCGTAGTTAATTATACGTGTCGTAGATTGGACCCGTCGTTGCAGGGTCCAAAATGGTAGTCTCTAAATCTACCTATGAAAGGACAGGATGGGTCGTAGGTCTACCTACAGACCGCAGGTCCAACCGTAGGTAGGGGCCCGATAGTTATTTTAAAGGGGTCGTTTAACCTTTTTACCTAATGGCTTAGTTACTAATTAATGTCGGTTCCCTTCATTCCTTACACACTATATAAGTCTATTCAATCCTAAAATCTACCCTTTTCCAACCACTTTACGAATTCCCCAAACCCTCCTCTCTCAAATATTTCTCTCTATAGAAGTTAGAAGAAGAAGAAGAAGAAGACAAGCTAGGGTTAAAGAAATCAAGCTTTCTTCATCAAATTGCTTAAGGAATTGAGACCCTAAAGTATTATAGTGTTCATCCATGGAGCCCTTTCCTCCATGGAATCCCTAAAATCTCCAATTTTCCAGTTATAAGTCTTCAATTGAATTAGGGGTTTTCCTTCCATGTCATGGGTTCATTGCAATGATGATTGAATTGATTGATTTATGAACTTAAGAGTATAAATTAAATTGAATTTCATGAATTTATATGAACCCCCATGAACCCATGCCAAATCCCCCAATTTCGAAATTATGCTTTTGTTGGTGGGTTGAATTATGAAGTGAAGAATGTTATGAAATCTCTATGAATCCATGTTGAAATATAATTCCTAAGCTAAGACTTTTTATGATAAGATTATGAATGAACTAAGAATGATTTTATGGAAGTAAGCATGTTCAATCAAAAACTATGATTTTCCTCTATTATGTGGGTTCCTTCAATTATGGTCTAATTGCCTTGTTTATCGTTTTTTAAGCATGAGTTTGCATTGAATTGCATGATTTAAGAAGAATTCTCATGAGTCTATGTGAACCATATGATTTTTAAGTTATGGGCATGATGAACTATGTGGAGAGGAAGTTTATGAAATCATGCATGTCTCTTATGAAGCTAATGATGAATTAAGGGTGTTATAAGATTTAAGCATCAAAGTTTATGTTATGATAATATTGTTGTTGAGTTGTGAAATGAAATTCTCATATATTACTCAACCCATGAATGTGTAAGGTTTTGTCAAATGTAATAATTCATAACTTGTTGAAAGGTTTGCACAACTAACTTTGAATTGATGATTAAGGAGCTATTCTAATGAAGGGACAAGAGGCGATCACCCATGTTCCCTAGTGTAGAAAAGGGCTGACTACCCATGTCTATTTACGATAATTGAACTATCTCTAATCCGTGGGAATTATGCCTAGCACCGAGTGGACAAGTGGTAATTACCCATATCCCATAAACTATGTGCCACAATAGGATAATGGCTATGATAGACGCTATCTAGTGTATCCACGTAAGCTATATGTTAACTAAAGGGTCCTACCTTGGCAAGTAGAATGGCCCAATCGGTGTAGGTTAGCCAACGGATTCCATGTTGATTGCTCACATGGTCTTATATGTCGGTTAAGGGTAATTCCCACAACTAATTAATTAAAGTGTCCTAAAGATATTTCTCAAGTAAAGTGTAGATCTTTAGCTTGCTTGACCATGGTTTATGCTTTATGTTCTATAATCTTTATCATGTTTAGCTTGGTCATTGCATGTCATGAAAATGTCCCGTTTTAGCATGTTTTAAGTGTTTTGTGCATTGCTATCTTACTTGGTACTTGATTGTACTAACACATACTCTTGCCTACATTGACTTGTTAATGTAGGGCTTGGCGATTCTCCATCTACTCGTGGCTAGAGCTTAGAAGATGGATTGTTGAAGACTTGCTGAGTCCTCATCCATTCGTGGACATAACCTACTTGTTCTCACTTTTATGTTCTTTCATTTTGACATTGTATTGGGTTACGTCCCAAATATTATTTCTCATTCTTATGTTAGATTGGCTTTGAGGCATTTGCTGTAGACTTCAGCTATTTTCCTTAAAAGATTTGATATGACATTGTCTTTTGAACTCTTAAAATCTCTATGATCTTGTATGCATATATTCTAAGTGGCTTGTACGAGGCCTTTCGGTGTCGTGTACGCCATGTCACGTCTAGGGGTACCTTGGATCGTGACAAACTTAGTATTCAGAGCACAAGGTTTTAGAAAGATCCTAGGATGTCTCATAAGCCACGTCAAGTAGAGTGTTGTTCATGAGTGTGAAGCGCGCCACATTTATGAATGAGAGGCTATAAGGCGTTTAAGAAACTTCACTTCTTTCATTATTCCTAAGTCGTGCCATAATTTAACTCTATATGTCTCTCTCTCCTAATCCCTATCCTATGCATTTCAGGATATGGCGACTCGAAGGACAAAAGGAATGCAGGAGAGAATATGGAACACAATCTCCTCCTAAAGCTCCTCAAGTTTCGGCCGACCCTTTGGCCGAACAAGTGAATAACGTGGAGTTTAGGGGCTACTTTTCAAGCATTGGCTCAGACCGTGACGGCTCAAGCCAATAGAGAGGTTGTGGCTCCCGTGAACCCAAATGTAAGTACGGCGGCATCAAGGGTAAAGGACTTCACTAGGATGAACCCTCTAGAATTTCATGGCTCTAAGGTTGAGGAAGATCCTTAAGAGTTCATTGATGAAGTGCACAAGGTGCTAATGATCATGGGTGTGACGCCAGAGGAAATGGCGGAGTTAACTACTTATAAACTTAAGGGTGTTGCTCCAATTTGGCTCAACCAATGGAAGAGTGAGAGGGAGGTTAACGAGGGTCCTCTTGATTGGGAGAAATTCAAGGATGCCTTCCTTGATAGGTTCTTTCCCCTTGAGATGAGGGAGGCAAGGGTGCTTGAGTTCATCTACCTTCATCAAGGAAACATGAGTGTGAAAGAGTATGCTTTGAAGTTGACACAATTGTCTCGATATGCTACTTCTATGGTTGCAGATCCTGGGGCAAGAATGAGTAAGTTTGTTTCCGGAGTGTTCGAGATGGTGGTTAAAGAGTGTCGTACAACCATACTTGTCAATGACATGGATCTCGTCTCATGGTGTACGCCCAACAAATAGAAGAGGAGAAACTAAAGGAAAGGTCTAGAGAGGCTAAGAGGGCTCGGACCGGTGATGGTAACTTTTCACACTCAAGATCCAATGGATATGGTGATTCTAGATTCCGAAAAAAGTTCTCCGGTCAAGGTTCCACCAATGCTCCTCCTAAGTTCAACAAAGATAGGGTGCCTAACCTAAGCCTCAAGGTGGAAATGGTGGTGGATCCTTTTTAGCTACTTGTGTTAAGTGTGGAAAAAGGCATAAGGGCAAATGTCTAGCCGGTTCAAATGCATGTTTTGATTGTGGCAAGATGGATCACAAGATAAGGGATTGCTCATTAGTTGCTAAAAGTGAAGGGGATAACCGTCGATGAACTCAACCTCAACAGCCATCGAACTCTAGTGGAAATCATAAGCAAAACCGATTCTATGCACTTCAAGCTCGTCAAGAGCAAGAGAGTTCTCCCGATGTGGTTAACGGTATGTTGAAAGTTTTTCACCTTGATGTTTATGCCTTACTTGATCCCGGTGCTAGTCTTTTGTGATACCTTATGTGGCTATAAGGTTTGATGTTGTTCTGGATGTGTTATTAGACCGTTTTCATGTCTCTACTCCGATTGGTGATCTATCATGGCTAAGAGACTCTATAGAAATTGTCCCGTCTCCTTATCCCATAGAATCATTCATGTCGATCTTGTAGAGCTTAATATGTTTGATTTTGATGTCATTCTTTGGATGGATTGGTTGCACTCTTGTTATGCTTTTATTGATTGTAGGACCCGAATGGTCAAGTTTCAATTCCCGAATGAGCCTATGCTAGAGTGGAAGGGGGGAAGTTCTATGTTTAGAGGCCAATTTGTTTCTTGTCTAAAAGCTAGAAAGATGATTTATAAGGTTGCATATACCATCTTTTTAGGGTGAGGGATGTGGATTGCGAAATCCCTACTCTTGAGTCAATCCCTGTTGTTAATGAAGTTTCAGAAGTGTTTCCCGACGATTTGCCTGGTATTCCTCCCGAAAGGAAAATAGACTTCGGTATTGACCTTCTCCCGGATAAGTAACCTATCTCTATTCCTCCTTACAGAATGACTCCGGCAGAACTTAAGGAACTAAAAGAGCAATTGAAGGATTTGTTGGATAAGCATCCGACCAAGTGTTTCTCCATGGGGTGCTCCGGTCTTGTTGTAAGGAAGAAAGATGGTTCACTCCGTATGTGCATTAACTACCGTCAATTAAACAAGGTTACCATTAAGAATAAGTATACTCTTCATAGGATAGATGACTTGTTTGATCAGCTTCAAGGGGCTAGTTACTTCTCTAAGATCGACCTTCGCTCAGGTTATTACCAATTGAGGGTGAAATAAGATGATATTCTTAAAACGGCTTTTCGGACTAGTATGACCATTACGAATTTTTAGTGATATTGTTTGGATTATCAAATGCTCAGGCCGCGTTTATGGATTTGACGAACAGAGTATTTAGACAATTTTTTGACATGTTTGTGATCGTGATCATAGATGATATCTTGATTTACTCAAGGAGTGAGGATGAGCATGCCGATCATTTCAGGACTGTATTACAAGTCCTCAAGGACCAATAACTCTTTGCGAAGTTTAGTAAATGTGAGTTTTTGCTAAGGTCCGTGGCTTTTCTTTGTCACATTGTCTCCGGTAAAGGTATTGAGGTAGATCCTAAGAAGACAGATGTGGTTAAGAATTGGCCTAGACCTCTATCACCTTTGGATATTCTTAGTTTCTTGGGTTTAGCAGGTTATTATAGGAGGTTTGTTGAAGGGTTTTCTTCAATTTCTTCCCCATTGACGGCTTTGACTCAAAAGAAGGTTAAGTTCACTTGGTCCGAAGCGTGCGAGAAGAGTTTTCAAGAATTGAAAGATAGACTTACTTCGGCTCCAGTGTTGACTTTATCGGAAGGGTCCGATGGGTTTGTGGTTTATTCTAATGCCTCTAGAATTGGGCTAGGATGTGTTCTTATGCAAAACGGAAAAGCTATTGCTTATGCTTCAAGGCAACTAAGGGTACATGAAAAGAACTATCCTACTCATGACTTAGAATTAGCGGTTGTTGTGTTTGCCTTAAAGATTAGGAGGCATTATTTGTATGGTGTGCATGTTGACATTTTCACCAACCACAAGAGTTTGCAATATGTATTTAAACAAAAAGATCTGAATCTTCGCCAAAGGAGGTGGCTTGAGTTGTTAAAAGACTATGACATGAGTGTCCTCTATCACTCCGGCAAGGCTAATGTGATGGCGGATGCTCTTAGTCTGTTGTCTACGGGTAGTGCTGCTCATGTTGAGGATGGTAAGAAAGAGTTGGTTCGTGATGTTCATAGCTTGGTTCGATTGGGTGTTCGGTTGATTGATTCCGCTAATGGTGGTTTTATGGTTCACAAGGGTTCTGAATCATCCTTTGTGCGTGATGTAAAGGCTAAACAAGATCTTGATCCATATTTGGTTGAGTTGAAGGAAGCGGTCCTCAAAACGTCCGTTGAGGTTTTCTCCCAAGGGGAAGATGGTGTACTCCGATATCAAGGTCGTTTGTGTGTTCCCGATGTAGATGACATAAGGGGACAAATTTTATCGAAAGCCATAGTTCTCGATATTCCATTCATCTGGGAGATACCAAGATGTACCGTGATTTGCGGGAGATCTATTGGTGGAATGGGATGAAGAAAGATATTGCGGAGTTTGTGGCTAAGTGCCCTAATTTTCAACAAGTGAAGGTTGAGCATCAAAAGCTGGGAGGTTTATCCCAAGATATTAGTATTCCTACTTGGAAGTGGGAAGATTTGAATATGGACTTTATTGTTGGTTTACCACGTACCCGGCGACAATATGATTCGATTTGGGTTATTGTGAATCGTATGATGAAACCAGCCCATTTCATTCCAGTTAAGATTTCTTATTCGGCGGAGGATTATGCTAAAATATACTTGAAGGAAATGGATAAGTTGCATTGAGTGCCTTTATCCATCATCTCCGATCGTGGTGCACAATTCACTTCTAAATTTTGGAAATCCTTCCAAAAATGTCTTGGTACTCGTGTTAAGCTTAGTATGGCCTTTCATCCTCAAACCGATGGGCAAGCGGAGAGTACTATCAAAACTTTGGAAGATATGTTGAGAGCTTGTGTAATTGATTTCAAGGGTAATTGGGGTGATCATTTTCCTTTGATTGAATTTGTTTATAATAATAGCTAACATTATAGTATTGTCATGGCTCCATTTGACGCTCTTTATGGTAGGAGGTGTAGATCTCCTGTAGTTTGGTTCAAATGTAGTGAAGTTGCTTTGTTAGGTCCCGAGCTAGTACATGATGCTATGGCGAAAGTTCGTCTTATCAGAGTAAGGTTGAAAATGGCTCAAAGTCAACAAAAGTCCTATGCCGATGATAGAAGGGGAGATTTAAAATTTGATGTTGATGATTGGGTTTACTTGAAAATTTCACCCATGAATGGTGTAATGAGATTCGGGAAGAAAGGGAGGTTTAGTCCCTGCTATGTAGGCCCATATCAAATTTTGAGACGTGTTGGTAAGGTTGCTTATGAACTTGACTTGCCTAATGATTTGGCATCAGTGCATATGGTTTTCCATGTCTCGTTGTCGAAGAAGTGTGTTGTTGATCCAACATCTATAGTGCCATTAGAGAATCTTGCCATAAAGGATAGTCTTTCCTATGAAGAAGTTCCGATTGAGAGTTTAGACCGACACGGGTCATTGTTCTTTACAGATTTTGAAAATGATCCTTTTGTAGGTTCACCTACGGAAACCTTGTTATGACTTGTCCTTCCTCTTAATGATAAGGTTTAATGGACTTCTTGCGATGGCGTGGGCAGCAAACCCACCACATCGCTGCGATCCAAACATTTCATCGGATCACTCAATCTGTAGGAGCGACTGACGGTGTGTATAAAGGCCCATAGTCAAAGCGAGCTAATGACTCACACTTACTAGGAATTACTCATTAAAGATCGACAATTCCAATTAACTATCCCCATCGCGATGAAATTTCAACTATTACTCGGGCCTATTGGCCATGTCTAAAAACTCATTGAATACAACAGAGTAGTGCACGTGTGGCCAAGAATATCTAAGGGCATCAAAAACCTATTATTACCTCAAACTTCTATGGCCAAAAGGTCGTAGTCCCTCTAAAAAGCTGGTCGTGAAGGGATACCTCTGTATAGCTAATTGGAAGGCTGAGGTCTCGTTCGATTACAGAATGAATAAGAGTAATTGCTCCACCAACTAAGAACAGCCATGCACCACCACCCATAGAATCAAAAAAGAGCTCCTCGTCTGTCAATCCTTTCTATGTCTGGACCTGGTAAGTTTCTTCGTGTTGAGTCAAATTGAGTCGCAGGCTCCACTCGTGGTGGTGCCCTTTCGTCAATTTCATTAAGTTTCAGCCTTGCGACCATACTCCCCCGGAACCCAAACACTTCTATTTATCATAAGGCGACGGCGAAGTCCTAAAAGTAACATCCGCCAATCCCTGGTAGGTATCATTTATGGTTGAGGCTAGGAGGTATCTGATCGTCTTTGATCCCACAACTTTCATTCTTGATTAATGAAAACATCATTGGAAAATGCTTTTGCAGTTATTCATCTTTCCTCAATCAAGGAATTTCACCTCTGGCTATGAAATACGAATGCCCCCGACTGTCCGTATTAATCATTACTCCGATCCTAAAGGCCAACATAATAGGATCAAAGTCCTATAATGTTATCCCATGCTAATGTATACAAAGTGTAGGATTTCATTGAGCACTCTAATTTCTTCAAAGTAACAGCGTCGAAGGCACCACCCTGACAATTAAGGCCAGGGCACATCGCCGACATAAGGGACGAGACGACCTGTGCACATCTAGGGTGGACCGACAAGCCCATCCAAATGTCCAACTACGAGATTTTTAACTGCAACAATTTAAATATACGCGATTCGAGCTTGAGTTACCGTGATTCCTTGCACTAGAAATGCCCTCCAATGAATCCTCGTTAAGGAATTTAGATTGGAGTCGTTCCAATTACCAGAATCATAGAGCCTGGTATTGTTATTTATTGTCACTACCTCCCCGTGTCAGGACTGAGTAATTGGCATGCCTTCTGCCTTCCTTGGATGTGGTAGCCGTTTCTAAAGCTCCCTCTCAAAAATAGAACCCTAATTATCCATAACCCGTCACCAACATGCACTACAAGAAAAATCACTTTTAGCTAGAGGAAATTTGGTCGCTAAAGGTCCTATTCTGGTCGTTATTAATCTATAAGGACCAAGATGAAAACGGTCTTCAATGATCGTTAAAAGCTTCATTGTTAAAAGTTAACGACCGGATTTCAAATTCGGTCATTAAAAACCTTTACCAACAGTAAGAAATCCAGTCGTTATATATCTTTAAGTGACCAACATTTCCTTTCGCTAATTGTCATTCTGATTGTTAATAATAATATATTACAATAGTGAATCTCTTTGTTTATAGTTCTTTTAGTGAAAAACTATGACATTCATTAATTATTTTTAATCTGTCAACACAAGATTTAATTATTGTTTGATTATTTTAACAAATATGTACAAAAAGATAATCAAAATCTTTAGTGAATTTTTCTATTCATATAAATTTTCATAGTAAATTAGAATTAAATAAATCATCACATTACCAAAAGTATATCAATCAAATCTATAATATTTATTTTATACCTAAAAATAATATAATATTATGTACCAATAAAATATCTTTAAACAAATCCTAGAAAAATATATATAGAATAGGTCTCTCTAGTCTTCATTAGTTTTTAAATATTTTTAGTTGTGAATAGTTGATCTGCACTTTCTTCATAGATAGTGTTTCTTAGACTCAAAATTCTTGATCTGTAAAAAGAATAAGTTCATGTTAGTTTAGTAATAGATGCTATTTAATAACAAGAAAGTATTTCACATGCTTGACCTATGAAAAGATCAGGTCCACACATAAGAACATGAGATAATGTACTGAAACGTAACTAGAACAACAATAACAACAACATCATGTTGAGTGAAATTCTACAAGTGGGGTTTGAGAAGAGTCTGGTATACGCAGACCTTACAACTACTCCATGAAAGAGGATATTTTTGAAAGACCCCCGGCTCAAGTGCAACAAATCCAACAAAAAGAAGAAGAAAACAATAGGCAATCTTATTATTTTAGCTAAACAAGAGCTAGATGGCACAAAACAATAAAGATTATTGGATCTAAAATTAAAGTAACGGATTCAAGTTTAGCAATTAAAGGACTCAAGGTCCCAGAAAGATTAGACATAGGCAAGTTTATGAAACTAACTTCTAGATTATTATCACAGTTTATTCCTACCAACTTCCATCGCAAGGCTTGTTTCCAAACCAAGTTTCAACAAGTCTCGAAGGAACTCACCCCATCAAAAAACTCTTACAATACCAAATATTATTTCACTTGTTTCTTTCAATTATTTTCTTTTTATTTACTCCCTCAAGTCCATTTTAGTTTATATTTAACCTAAATTGATGATTTGTTTAAATACTTTTATTTAGTGTTTGATTTTCAATTTAATAGTAAACTTACTTTCATCATTTTATTTTCTAATCAAATATGTCATCAAGGTAAAGATAATAGTTGGCGGAAAATTACTTTTATCTTAATTTTTTAAAATAACAAATACTGCGAATAATTATTTTAGTTACAACAATAGGTAAATTGGATTGTAGAAATATTTGTTATACCATAGGTGTTGTTTTTTACGAGAGATTTTCATTTTTACATATACTGAAAAGAACATTTTGTTCCATTCAAATTGTAAAAAGATCTAAAATAATCTCTAGGAAAAAAAAGAAAATTCATAAGGTTAATGTATAAAGGACAAGGCACTAGTAGACCTTTTGACTTGTTAATATTTAACACATGAATAGAGCTAAATAAAAGATATAAATATCAAATCCAATATCCAATCTAAACTCAATTCATAATTAAAAAAATTAACAAAATATTCAAAAAAGAATTGAATTTCAATTCAGATTTGGAGTTCCACAAACTACGTCAACCCCTAGATATAAATTATAATGAAGGGAAGAATCCAAACAAAAAAAATGGGGAAAAACAAAAGTGTCACACAAAAAGTCTATTAGACACGGCTAACAGATTAATTGTTGGTTTTTCATATCTTGCTAAACATTCTTTTAGAAAATGAGACATTATTATGTCAATGTAATGATGCCAACACTAAAGTTGTAGCTTTTTCTGCAACAAAAAAGAGCCCACTTCATAAAATTGTAACACATAAAAAATCTGAACTAGGAATTTAACTAGAGAGAAAGGCAAACCACGGAGGGGTCCACGGGCCATGAAGACGACCACGATCCTTCACCCTACTCGTGGTGTTGCTCCCAGCAACTGTGGGTGACCACGGGCGCCAAGACGGTCCGTAAAGCATCACACAGATCATAAGGTCATACATTAAAAGAGACACAGAACCCCCAAGGCCACACTGAAGGACCATGGACGCCTCGATGGTCTGTAAAGCTTCACACAGACCATGAAGTCGTCCGCTAAAGAGACTTACCAGACTTTGAGTTTTGGGTCAACTTCAAACGATCATATCTTTCAGTACAAAAAGAATAAGGTGGCCAATGTCAAATTAAAGATCTTTAAGTCTTCTTTCCAACACCCAAAAGTTTGTCCCATTTGAAGTTAAGAGTAAAAAGTTATGCCTGTTTTTGTGAAGCACTATCAGACAGATGAAGCTTCACCACCCACTAGATGGGCCATCCTACCTTAGATGGCCCGTGAAGCCTTTCTTGACAACCAACTCATCGATTTTAAGTGAGGGTCGTATTGGTCTTTTGCCCTATGTGTTGGGGACTTAAACTACATCGTTTGATAGTTAAAATACGTCGTTTTACTTCGTCTAAGCCTAATTAACTAGTCAAAAACTATCAATAACTTTCTTTCTCCTAAAATCATCAGACTAAGAAAGAAAATAAGAGAAAGAGGCGACATTTTTCTCTCAAGAACAAGCAGAACTCCTCTTCAAGTTCAGCCCCGAAATCAAAAGGATTTCTCTATAGTTTTCGTCACCAGGTATGTGGGATTTTACTAGTGGGTTCCTTTCATCCATTAGGTCCCTAGAGTTCAACCAATTCTTCAATTTCTCCATAAATCGTTCAGACCCAGGGTTCCTAAATCTTAGGGATCCATTGCAATTCAGCTATTATAGTCCCTATAATTTTATTTACATGTTTCATGAAGAGTTAGTGTAGTCCCATGTATAGAACTCAGAAACCCTAGCTTGTGTATTATACTTGCTAGGCAGATTAGTCAGACAATCATGCTTCATAATTTGTATGCCATATCTTTCAGTATATGTATGTTGCATTCTCATATAATTATCATTATTTTGAGCTACTCTGTATTATAGGTGCATTTTAGCTTTATATTCAGTTGGGAGAAGACTTAGCACTGAATTGGACCAGGGTTCAGCGTACCCTAAAGTCCCAGAACTATGTACCCACGTAGGTTTTTAAGTCCTCTCCGTTGAGCATCAGTTTTAGTGATCAGGCCACAGTCGTGCCTTTTTACTCTTGCAAGGTATATAGGGTCCTCTCAATGGGGTGTGTACATCGAACTCCACGATTTGCTCTCATGGTTTATAACTTTTAATAGTATCTCCCACAGTAAGATTCATGTTGCATTGACTATGTATTCAGTATTTATTTTAGTATTTACTTCAGCATGTTATGTCTTCATGATTAGTACTTGGTCATTGCATCCAGCTCAAATTTCAGTTATGTTTCAGTTTATCTTTTTCCATGTTAAGTTTTCATATTGTTTAGCTTAGCATATATCCCGCATGATCAATACATTAAAAGTATTGACGCATACCTTTGCGCTACATCGTTACATGATGTAGGTTCAGGCACTCAGCATCCACACCGCGCTTAGCTCGACTTCCTGTCCATAT
This sequence comes from Solanum appendiculatum, assembly GCA_018342035.1. NCBI lineage: Eukaryota > Viridiplantae > Streptophyta > Magnoliopsida > Solanales > Solanaceae > Solanum > Solanum appendiculatum. Next base: position 14,692 of record JAGDQO010000696.1, on the reverse strand, counting down.
TCAACAGCTTCGGTTCTAAGCCCTCATAGTCGAGGACAATAGACATGCTTTACTTTTCACTATTTACTTTTCAGTTTCAGAGTTATTAGAGTTAGTTAGGGATTTGTCCAAGCAGCTCATTAGTATTAGAGGCTTTCAGACATATAGTCAAACATAGTATTTGGGTAGTTCAATATTTGAACTCAGTTATATTCTCAATTGAACTTCAACTTTTAGTTATGCTTCCACTTATATAGAACTATTTCAGTATTCTTTTGATATGCCAGATTCAGAGTTAGCATGAGGTCACTTGTGACACTAAGCACCTTGTTGATCTTAGGGTGTACCCTCGGGGCGTGACAAACTTGGTATAATATCATCAGGTTCAAGAGTCCTAAGGTGTGTGAAATCCGCACTAAGTAGAGTTTCTGGCAAGGGTGTGGAGCACGCCAAATCTATAAGGGGGAGGCTACGAGGTGTTCTAAGAAAAACTTAACTTCTTTTTCTATCTTTATCGTGCCCTGGAGTGTGATTCAACTTCTCCCTACTAATCCGTCGTTAGGCTTTTCAGATCATGCCTCATCACAGAGCGAATGCACGTTATGCTAACGTAGTTCCTCCTTTCTCGGACCATGTGATTACAAGTCTTCTCTTTAGATGTTTATGCATTGATAGATATAGGGGCTACACTTTCTTTTGTAACTCCTTATATAACAGTAAGCATCGGTGTCACTCCAGAAACTCTCTCTGAACCTTTCTCAGTCTCTACTCCAGTTGGTGATCAAGTTATAGCTACACGGGTATACAGATATTGCCCTGTTACATTTCCCAAAAAATCACCGTAGTAGACCTTGTAGACTTAGAAATGATAGGTTTTGATATCATTCTAGGCATGGATTGGTACATTCTTGTTATGCCTCAGTTGATTGTTGAACTAGGATTGTTCAGTTTCAGTTTCCAAATGAGCCAGTCTTAGAGTGGAATGGTAGTAATAACTCAGTGCCTATAGGTTGATTTATCTCTTACCTTAAGGCAAGTAAAATGATTTCCAAGGGGTATGTCTATCATCTTTTTCGTGTTAACAACTCAAACTCCAAAACCCCAACTCTTAAGTCAGTCCCAGTGGTGAATGAGTTTCAAGTACTGTTTCTAGAAGATCTTCCCGATGTTTCTCCCGAGAGAGAAATCAAATAAGGAATAGATCTCCTTCAAGATACCTAGCCTATTTCGATTCCTCCTCACAAAATGGCTCTAGTAGAGTTTAAGAAATTTAAAGAACAGTTGAAAAACCTTCTAGATCAGGGCTTCAAAGGACCCAACATCTCTCCATGGGGTGCTCTAGTGTTATCCGTGTTTGAGAAAGACGGTTCTCTCAGGATGTGCATTGACTATCATTAGTTGAACAAAGTCACAATCAAGAATAAATATCCCATCTCCAGGATTGATGACTTGTTCGACCAGCTTCAGGGGGCTAGTTGCTTTTCTAAGATAGACCTCAGATCCCACTATCATCAGCTCAGAGTCAGAGATAGTGACATTTCAAAAATAGCCTTCAGAACTCGGTATGGTTACTATGAATTCGTAGTTATGTCTTTTGGACAAACAAATGCTCTTGCAGCTTTAATGGACTTAATTAACATGGTTTTCAAATAGTATTTGGACTTATTCATCATCCTCCATATTGATGATTTCCTTGTTTATTCTCGGATTGAGGAAGAACATGCGACTCAACTGAGAGTTATTCTGCAAACCCTCAAAGATTGCTAGTTATTCGCTATGTTCAGCAAATGTGAATTCTGGTTACAGTTTGTCGCTTTCCTTTGTCATGTGGTATCCAGCAAAAGGATCTGAGTGGATTCGAAAAAATTGAGGCAGTAAAGCACTAGCCCAGACCCACCTCTCCGACTGATATCAAAAATTTCTTGGGTTTGGACGGTTAATAGAGGAAGTTGTTGAAGGATTTTAATCCATAGTTGCCCCATTGACCAAGCCGACTCAGAAAAAGGTAAAGTTTCAGTGGTAAGATTATCGTGTGAGAAAAGCTTCTTAGAACTGAAGACTAGGTTGACTACAACTCCTGTCTTTACTCTACCAGAGGGTTAAGGCAGTTATGTGGTTTATTGCGATGCATTCACAGTCGGCCTAGGTTGTGTGTTGATGCAGAAGTGTATGGTCATAACTTATGCTTCCAAACAGCTTAAGGTCCATGAGAAAAACTACCCGAATCATGACCTCGAGCTTGCAGCCGCCGTGTTTTCCATAAAGATTTAGAGTCACTACTTGTATGGTGTTCATGTTCATGTGTTCACCAAGAAAGAGTTGAATCTTCATCAGAGGAGATGGCTTGAATTCCTCAAGGACTATGAAATGAATATGCTCTACCATCCAAATAAGGCCAATGTAGCGGCTGACGCCCTCATCAAACTATCCATGGCAGTGTGGCACATGTTGAGGAAGAGAAGAAGGAATTAGCTAGAGATGTTCACCGGCTTGCTCGCTTAGGAGTTTTCCTTATGGACACGTCAGATGGTGTTGTGATAGTCCATAATGGATAAGAATCTTCATTCGTAGCAGAGGTTAAGGAGAAACATGATAATGATCCTCTATTGCTTCAGTTGAAAGGTGCAGTTCATCAGCAGAGAGTTAAGGTTTTCTCCCAAAGGGGAGATGGTGTGCTTCGTTACCAGGGTCGCTTATGTGTCCATAATGTGGGTGAGTTGAGGCAGCAGATCCTCAAAGAAGCCCATAATTCCAGATATTCAGTTCATCCGGGGGCCACTAAAATGTACAGTGATCTACGGGAAGTCTATTGGTAGAACGACATGAAGAGGGACATCGCATATTTTGTGGCTTAGTGTCCCAAATGTAAGCAAGTTAAAGTAGAACATCAGAAACCAGGAGGTTTGACTCAGGAGATTAGCATTCCTACTTGGAAGTGGGAAATAGTAAACATGGATTACATTATGGTTTTACCTCGTACTCGCAGATAGCATGACTCCATTTGTGTGATAGTAGACAGAGTCACTAAGTCAGCTCACTTCTTGGCAGTCTAGACTACAAACTCAGCGGAGAACTACACCTGATTCTACATCAACGAGATAGTCAGGTTGCATGGGGTTCCTTTGTCTATCATCTCAGAGAGAGGTCCTAGGTTTACCTTAATTTTGTGGAGATCGTTTCATAAAGGTCTTGGTACTAAGGTAAATATTAGTACAACATTTAATCGGCATACGAATGGTTAGGTAGAGCGTATAATTCAGACCTTAGAAGACATGTTGTGAGCTTGTGTGATCCATTTCAAGGGTATTTGGGATGATCACCTACCTCTCATAGAGTTCGCCTATAATAATATTTTCCATTCCAGTATTCAGATGGCCCCTTATGAGGCACTATATGGGCGTAGATGCAGGTCTCCGGTTGGTTGGTTCAAAGTAGGTGAAGCAGCCTTGGTTAGGCAAGATTTGGTTCATGAGGCTATGGAGAAAGTTCAGTTCATCAGAGATAGACTAAAGACAGCTCAGAGTCCTCAGAAATCCTATGCAAAGGCAAGGAGAAGGGACTTCGAGTTTGAAATCATCGATTGGGTTTGTCTGAAAGTGTAACCCATAAAAGGGGTGATGAGATTTGGCAAGAAAGGGAAGCTCAGTCCCAGTTATGTAGGTCCTCATAAAATCGTGAAAATGTTTTGTAATGTAGCTTATGAGTTAGAGTTGCCAGAAGAACTAGCGGCGGTTCATCAAATCTTTCACATTTCCTAGTTGAAGAAGTGTGTGGGTGATCCAGCATCGATAATACCTTTAGAGAGTGTGGCTGTGAATTATAGCCTCACCTATTAGGAGGTTCCAGTTGAGATTTTTGACCGTAAGGTTCGTAGGTTGAGAAATAAGAAAGTCACTTTAGCAAAGGTTTTGTGGAAGAATCAGTCCGTAGAGGGAGCTACTTTGGAAGTAGAAGCAGCAATGATGGCCATGTATCCTCATCTTTTTCCCTCCGATTCAGTTTCAGCTTGAGCTAATAGTTCCTCTCCAGACTCTCAGTTTACTCTTATGTAATTCAGTCTCAGTGTCTTGTCCCTTCAATTATCCTTTCATTTCAGCATATTTGAATGTTCATGAAACCCAGTTCTGTTAGACATCAGTTTCTAGTACTCAGAAGGTAGGGATTGCAGCTCTTTCCCTCAAAATTCAGCTTGCTTTGTCTTTATTCGAGGACGAATGATCATAATGGGGAGATATTGTAACACCTCAAAAATCTGAAATAGCAATTTAACAAGAGAGAAGGGCGAACCACGGAGGGGTCCATGGGCCGTGAAGCCGACCACGACCCGTCACCCTACTCGTTGTGTTGTACCCAGCCATTGTGGATGACCACAGGTGCCTAGTCTCATGACCCAAGGTATCCCCTAGACGTGATATGGCGTACAAGACCCCGAAAGGCTTCATACAAGCCATTTAGCATACCTACATGCAAGATCATAGAGATTTAAGAGTTCAAAAACAAATATACAAATCGAGATCGACCCATGCTAGGGTTTTAGCCCCTGGGATGCCACCCATAATAATACAAATCGGGATCGACCCATGCTAGGTATTTTAACCCCTAAGCAGCCACCCTTAAGTACAAGAATTAGGATCGGCCCATGCTTGGTATTTTAACCCCTGAGCTGCCACCTATAATTACAAGAATTAGGATCGGCCCATGCTAGTTATTTTAACCTCTGGGCTGCCACCTATAATTTTATGGATTCACCTTAACTTGTCTCTTTAATCTTTGTGATCATTCTTTTGATGTTCATAACTCTTTTGAGATTTAGGACTATATACCAGTGACGTAGACATGTGAATAAATTAATTGAGCAGAAACAATGATAGAGGAAGCATATGTAACTTTATTGCGATACTTAGGAACTCATATGACTCATGAACTTCATTGGGCACAAATAATATATACAGATGATCCATAAAGGTGTGTGGCAAGTAAGGACCTGTAGCAAATGAGTCATTAAGGTTTATAACCAGTGAGCAAGTTATTTTGCTTAGAAGATGCTTCATTTAAAACACATTTGGACCTTTCACATGGGGCATACATGCATTTGTAATAGAGACGTAACTCCTCAATGGAGAGGCAAGGACTGTATAAGATGATATGATATAGATGATGTCAACTGAGAGAGTGCATAAACATCTGAACTAATGAAGCACATGACATAACCCAAATAAGTGTTGTATATTCCATCTAAGGACATATAAAATGAATAATGGACATAATGCGTATTTGACATATAAATACTTATAACATGTATAGTGTGGATCTTATTGCCTCAATGAACCTCATTTGACTTGGTTGATAACTCATGAAACTCACTGTTTAAAGTACCTTTGTCAACATAATACATTGGAAGTATAAACACACCAATATTAGATAATGAACACGTATAGAAGTAGTTTGACAGACTTTTGAAAATTGGGATAGTATAAGGAAGTTCATTAGCTACATTAAAGATTGTACACCCTCACATCGTATCTTTTACCATGAGGATCACTTAGAGATCTCAATTTGTTGGTACACAGAATATAGGACTTCACGCCAAAAGATATGGAATCATATAGCCTTACATACCTCAATTCCCAATTCATATAGTTTACCAAGTGTCAACCTGTCATTTAACGTGATAATCTTAATCTACAACAAATGTAAATTAATATGGCTAATATTAGGAGCTAACCAACCAACTCGGGATATTTCAACTCATCAAAACTGTAGCCGGACAGCAAGCCCATAATCCTTCTAATTAAGAGTGTTCTTTTCACGCATTCTGTCCGCTATAGTTATTTACATGAAACGACCTTCCATGAGATTTTTTTTGGCACTCCCCGGGCTTCATAATATATATATGAAGCGGGCAGTATGCTTACAACAATTTCAACTTTAATGGTGTATCACCACAGCCTATGAATCTGCCCCGTAACAGTTATACCCAATTACTCTCTAAGTTCATCCACGAACTCCCATAAATAAAGCAATACAATAATACAGTACTCAACATCCCAAAATAACCAAAAGACTTGAATTCACGGCTTTCAATCACTATCCCATGAGTTCCAATTAACAAGTATGTCTAGAATTATCAAATGAACTAACAATTAGAGGTTGTGGCAGCGCCTTACCTTGGGCTATCTTAATCTGTTATTCTCCTTCAATTACTCTTTTTGTAACCTTTTCTTAATCTTTGAAAGAGAGTGGTAGAACCTTGGCTGCCAACACATATATCTATCTCTATTTCACTCCCCTTGGAAGAACTGTCCAATATACTTGAAGCCATGGAGGAGAGAAGGTGATCTTGTGGCTGCTTTGGAAGAGACAAGAAGAAAAATACTTAGAACCCTTGTGGGAAAATTGGGTTGCTGTTTCATCTTGAGAGAGAGAAATATATGAACTTGAGAGCTAAAAATTTTGATGAGAGGAAAAAATGAGATATTTGTATCAGATTTTTGCTTTAATAGATTCTCTTTTGCCACCTTTCTTGTACTTCATTTGTAGCCACCATGTGTCTTTAATTTAGGCCACAAATTTAAGTAGGTGATGCACCTACTTTTCCATTCAAATTATTTCTTGTGGGCTTGGACAAATTGGGCCTTGGACTGCCATTCATTTTCATTTTTTTCCTTTTCGTGGACAGATTGGGCCATAAATTAATCACTTAATGTAGGCCTCCATATGGCCCATAAGTCAAAGCAGGTGATGCACCTACTTGTCACCCAATAGCTTAATTTAGTCAAGCAAGCACCTCAATTATTTTACACCTTTTTCCAGATATTAGTTTCTTTACAAGACCTTAACACTAATAAACACTTGACCACTTGTGACTTTAACATCAAATACCATGTTTTACTGTCTCGCGTTCAAATATATTTTTTTTCACGCTCACTTAGTTGTAAAGTGCTGGAAGGTGCGGGGTCTTACAAGTCCGTGATGCCCTTAGATGTTCTGGGCGTTTGGCGCTCTACACTGATGTTTTCAACAAGTTTACAGCCTTGGACGATAGGCCCGGGTAATCGTTGCAATTTCATCGTGATGGGGATAGAGCATTGGAATTGTTGTTCTTCAACGAGGATTTCCTAATAAGCGCGAGTATGCTAGATTTTGATGTTATTCTTGGGATGGATTGGTTGAATGCTTTCTATGCCTCTATTGATTGTTGGACCCGAATTGTCAAATTTCAATTCCCGAATGAGCCTATTCTAGAGTTGAAGGGGGAAATTCCATTTATAGAGGTCAATTTTTTTCTTATCTAAAAGCTAGAAGGATGATCTCTAAGGGTTGCATTTACCATCTTGTTAGGATGAAGGATATAGATTCCGAAACCCCTACTCTAGTGTCGGTCCCCGTTGTTAATGAGTTTCCAGAAGTGTTTCCCGATGATTTACCCGGTATTCCTCCCGAAAGGGAAATAGACTTCGGTATTGACCTTCTCCCGGATATGCAACCTATTTCTATTCCTCCTTATAGAATGGCCCCGGCGGAACTTAAAGAACTAAAGGAGCAATTAAAAGACTTGTTGGATAAGGGTTTCATCCGACCAACTGTTTCTCCATGGGGTGCTCCGGTCTTGTTTTGTGAGGAAGAAGGATGGTTTACTTCGTATGTGCATTGACTATCACCAATTGAACAAGGTTACAATTATGAATAAGTATCCTCTTCCAAGGATAGATGACTAGTTTGATCAACTTCAAGGGGCTAATTATTTCTCTAAGATTGACCTTCGTTCTGGTTATCACCAATTAAGGGTGAAAGAAGATGATATTCCGAACACATCTTTCCGGACTAGGTATGGTCAGTACGAGTTCTTGGTAATGTCGTTTGGATTGACAAATGCTCCGGCCGCATTTATGGACTTGATGAATAGGGTGTTTAAGCAATACCTTGACATGTCCGTGATTGTATTTATTGATGACATCTTGATCTACTCAGGGAATGAGGATGAGCATACTAATTATTTGAGGATTGTGTTGCAAGTCCTCAAGGACCAACAACTCTTTGCGAAGTTTAGTAAATGTGAGTTTTGGTTAAGGTCCGTGGCTTTTCTTGGTCACATTGTTTTCGGTAAGGGTATTGAGGTAGATCCTAAGAAGATGGAAGCGGTTAAGAATTGGCCTAGACCTTTATCACCTTCGGATATCCGTAGTTTCTTGGGCTTAACAGATTATTATAGGTGGTTGGTTGAAGGGTTTTCCTCCATTGCTTCTCCATTAATGGCTTTGACTTAAAAGAAGGTTAAATTTGTATGGTCCAAGGCATGTGAGAAGAGTTTCCAAGAGTTAAAGGATAAACTTACTTCGGCTCCGATATTGACTCTACCGGAAGGATCCGATAGTTTTGTGGTTTATTGTGATGCTTCGAGAGTTGAATTGGGATGTGTTCTTATGAAAAATGGGAAAGTTATTGCTTATGCTTCAAGGCAACTTAAGATGCATGAAAAGAACTATCCAACTCATGATTTGGAATTAGCGGCGGTTGTGATTGCTTTGAAAATATGGCAGTATTATTTTTATGGGGTGCATGTAGATGTCTTCACCGATAATAAGAGTTTGCAATATGTGTTTAAACAAAAAGATTTGAATCTTCGCCAAAGAAGGTGGCTTGAGTTGTTGAAAGACTATGATATGAGTGTTCTCTATCACTCCGGTAAGGCTAATGTGGTGGCGGATGCTCTTAGTCGACTATCTATGGGTAGTGTAGCGCATGTTGAGGATGGTAAGAAAGAGTTGGTTCGTGATGTTCATAGTTTGGCCCGATTGGGTGTTCGTTGATTGATTCCGCTAAAGGTGGTGTTACGGTTCACAATGATTCCGAATCCTCTTTTGTGCATGATGTGAAGACTAAACAAGATCTTGATCCTAACTTGGTTGAATTGAAGGAAGTGGTACTCAAAACGTATACAGAGGTTTTCTCCCAAGGGGGAGATGGTGTGCTTCGATATCAAGGTCGTTTGTGTGTTCCTGATGTAGATGACTTAAGAGGACAGATTTTAGCGGAAGCCTATAGTTCTCGATATTCCATACTCCTAAGAGCTACCAAAATGTACCATGATTTGAGGGAGATTTATTGGGGGAATGGGATGAAGAAGGACATTGCGGAATTCGTGGCTAAGTGTCCTAATTGCCAACAAGTGAAAGTTGAGCATCAAAGGCCAGGAGGTTTGACCCAAGATATTAGTATTCCTACTTGGAAGTGGGAAGATGTGAATATGGATTTTATTGTTGGTTCACCTCGCACGAGGTGACACTATGATTCGATTTGGGTTGTTGTTGATAGAATGACGAAGTTAGCGCGTTTCATACCCGTCAAGACTTCTTATTCGGCAGAGGATTATGCTAAGTTGTACTTGAGGGAAATGGTTAGGCTACATGGAGTGCCTTTATCCATTATCTTCGATCGTGGTGCACAATTCACTTTTCAATCTTGGTACTCATGTTAAGCTTAGTACGACCTTTCATCCCCAAGCCAATGGGCAAGCGGAGCGTACTATTCAAACTTTGGAAGATATGTTGAGAGCTTGTGTAATTGATTTCAAGGGTACTTGGGAAGATCACTTGCCTTTGATTGAGTTTGCTTATAATAATACCTACCATTCAAGCATTGGTATGGCTCCATTTGAGGCTCTCTATGGTAAGAGGTGTAGATCTCCTATAGGCTTGTTTGAAGTTGGTGAAGTTGCTTTGATTGGCCCCGAGTTGGTGCATGAGGCTATGGAGAAAGTTCGGCTTATTAGAGAAAAGTTGAGAGCGTCCCAAAGTCGACAAAAGTCCTGTGTCGATGTTAGAAAGAGAGAATTAGAATTTGATGTTGATGATTGGGTTTACTTGAAAATTTCTCCCATGAAGGGTGTAATGATATTTGGGAAGAAAGGGAAGCTTAGTTCCCATTATATAGGCCCATATCAGATTTTTAGACGTGTTGGTAAGGTTGTTTATGAGCTTGACTTGCCTAATGATTTGGCATCCGTGCATCCGGTTTTCCATGTCTCCTTGTTGAAGAAATGTGTTGGGGATCCGACATCTATAGTTCCATTACAGAATCTTGGTATAAAGGATAGTCTTTCCGATGAAGAAGTTCCAGTTGAGATTTTACACCGGCAAGTCCGGAAGTTAAGGAATAAAGAAGTTGCTTCCGTTAAAGTTCTATGGAGGAATCAATTAGTTGAGGGTTCTACTTGGGATGCCGAAGCCGATATGATGTCCCGATATCCTCATCTCTTTCCTTCCGATCCTACTCTAGCTTGAGGTATCTAGTTCCTCATGGTTCATTCTTTTGGTCTTATGTGACATAGTTGACTTCCATGATTCCTTGAATATGCATGTTCATGAAGAGTCTTATATGATTATGTGCATTTTTGTATGAGTTGCATAAAGTCTTGATGATATGATGTGTTGATCATGCTTTAGCTTGGAGTTGATGTTTCCTCCTCGGATATGTGCATTTATGTGATTGCATTCTAGGTTGGGTTGCTAGTCCGTGTCTTCTACCCTCCTCATGATCTCCTAATTCTCATTCGAGGACGAATTCTCCCAAGGGGGAGATATTGTAACACCCCAAGTTTTCTAAGAAAGGAAAGTGCAGTTTTTACCTGTAGACAGTGACCGTAGGTGGAATGACGGGCCATAGGTGGGGACCGTCGATTGCACTGTGAACCTTCAGGATTTCCAAGTTTCTGAACCTTGACCTACGGAGCAACAGGACGGGTCATCGTTCAGTTGACGGTCAGTAGATAGCTTCCATAGATGCCTTCCAGACTTAGTCAAATTTTTCAGTTCTAAGGTCTGACCTACGATGGCCATGTATGGACCGTAGGTCCAACGACGGGCCGTACATGGGTGTCGTCATTGCAGGGTCCAATTATGTAGTTTCTGAATCTTTAGATGGAAGGATAGTACGGTCCGTCAACTGAGTTACGAACCGTAGGTCCCATCCGTCGATGGGCCTCGACAGTTATTAATTTAAGGGCTTTTTGGTCTTTTCCCCAATTGATTATCTATTAATCTAAGTCTGTCTTTATGATCATTCCTAAATTCTCCCCTCTCAAATATTTCTCTCTCTAAGAAGAACTCTCTCAAGCTTCAAGGAAGAAGAAAGCTAGGATCCTCCATTGAAGACCATCAATTTTCTTCAATTTCTTAAGGGCCTTGTTGAGGTATGATAGTGTTCACCATTAGGAGTCCTTTCCTCCAATGGGTCCTCCCTTTTTCCTTCAAGGTTTTCAAGGTTTAATATTGCCTAATTGAATTAGGGTTTTTGGATTAATTCCTATGTGTTCTCCAATTTTGATTTCAATTGTTGATTTTATGATTCCTAGTGCACGATCTAGCATGATAAAGTAACTTAGTGCACGAATTAGCATGAATTACATGATTGGATGTAAATATTGCATGAACCACCATGATCCCAAGCTAATGCTCCCCAATTTGATAATCTATTCTTTGATTGTTGGGTTGTGCTATGAATTGATGAAGTTTATGAAATTTCTATAAAATTATGCATGAATTATGAATGAATTGAGGATGATCTTATGAATTTAGCATGATCAAGTCAAAAGCATGATTTTCCTCTATTATGTGAGTTCCTTCAAGTATGGGTAAATTGTATTAATTATGGCTTTCTAAGCATGAGCTTGCATTGAATTGCATGATTTGAGTTGAACTAGTATGTACCCATAACTCTATGATCCATGAATAATGAGCATGATGAACTAAGAAAAGATAAAGCCTATGAACTTATGCATGTCTCATGTGAAGCGTAATGATGAATTAAGGGTTCTTTGAGAGTAAGGTACAAAAGTCATGATATGATGATGTTATGGTTGAGTTGTGAAAGGTTTTCTCACGTAATTCTCACATTAAGAATTAAAAGAACAAGCGGCGATTACCCATATTCTTAAGGAGCTATTCTAATGAAGGGGCAAGTGGCGATTACCCAAGTCTAGCGATAATGAGCTTATGACTAATGTAGACAAGTGGCGATTACCCATGTCTACCTAAGATTAACTGAACTATGATTAATCCGTGGGAAGTATGCTTTGTACCGAGTACCAAGTGGACAAGTGGCGATTACCCATGTCCCATAACCTATGTGCCACCATAGGGTGATGGTCTATGATAGACACTAGCTAGTGGATCCATGTAGGCTAAGAAGTTATGGTCCTACCTTGGCAAGTAGGGCAACCCTCTTTCATTGTAGGGTAGACACCGGATTCCATGTTGATAGCTCACATGGTCTTATATGTCGGTTAAGGCTTTTCCCCATAACTAAAGAACAAAGTGTTCTTATGAAGAAGTAAAGAAAGTAAAGAAAGGTGATTTAGCTTTCTTTGGCCATGATTTATGTTTCATGCTTATTATGTTTTATCTGTTTTTAGCTTGGCCATTGTATGTCATTATTATGTCTCTCTCTCTAGCATGATTTATGTGTTTATGTGCATTGCTATCATATTTGGTACTTGATTGTACTAACTCATACTCTGGCCTACATTAACTTCTTTGGTGTAGGACTTGACGATTCACCTTCCACTCGTGGCTAGAGCATTATAGTACAAGATTGATAGAAGACTTGGTGAGTCCACATCCATTCGAGGACATAGCCTAGTTGTTCTTATTTTCATGTCATTTCTTTTAAGTTTTCGGATTTTATTGGGTTATGTCCCAAACTTTACTTTCTATGTGTGAAATCCTTTCACAACCCAATAACAATCAACATTTATGCTTCACTCTCAAAGCAAGTCTTAAATCATGATAATTTAATAATTGAACATACATATTTTCATAAAATTCATCTTTTGATCATTCATAAACTTCATCATAGAATCCTAGCTTGAAAACCATAAATCATGCATGAGCTCATGTAATTTCATCTTAAAATCATCGAATTAACTCAATTCACGCATAAACAACTTCTATTTAATCAATTAAATCATAATTCGAAAGAACCCATGAGATAGAAGAAAACCCTAATTTCAATTGGAGAATTCTAACTTTGCTAATTGATGAATTTGGGAGCCCTTTGGAGGAAAGGACTCCATAGGTGAAAGCTATCATACATCAATGCCAAAAGCTTGAAATTAATGGATAACTTATGAGACCTGAATGAAAACCCTAGAACCTTCTTCTTCTTCAATCTTCTAGAGAGTGAATTATTTAGGGAAAGACATTTGAGAGAGTTACAATTAGGCTTAGAAGCCTTATATAGGGCCTAGGATTAGGGCTTAACCGACCTAAATTAGGAATATATCAATTAGGGAATAGACCAAAAAGCCCTTAAAAATTAACTGCCGGCTTCGACCTACGGTCCGTAGGTCCAACCACGGACCGTCCTGGTCAACCTGGGAAAGTTCAGAGACTCTAGTTTTGGACCTTTAAACGACGGGACCCCATATATGGTTCGTAGGTCCATTGACGGACCCGTACATGGAAACCATCAGCCCACCCCTTAACCCTCAAACTTTCACTAAGTCTGGAGAAACCTACAAGACCTTTCCTACGACTCGTTTATGGAATGACAGGTCGTCCTGGAAAATCATCAATGTGATCCTAAAACTTGACACTTTCTTAAATTTACCTTGCCACCTACGGTTACTATCTACGGTCCGTAAGTCAACCTAAGGCTCGTATATAGCTTTCGTTGATACTGGCACCAGACCTGAAAAAACAAGAAATTTCAACCTTTCAAATCCGAGGTGATACAAGGTTACATTGGCCAAGGCCTGCACGCCGAGACTAGGCACCGTCAGCCGAGGCTAGGCGACCTCGGCCACAGCTTTCGTACCAAGGATAGGTGAAGTCGCTTGAGGCCAAGCGACATCGGCCAAGGCCTCCGTGCATCTTACATGCGACGTCAGCCGAGGCCAGATGGCATTGACCAAGACCCGCGTGAATCAGACAGGTAACGTCGGCCAAGTTCATCTACATCAGCCAAGGCTTGCGTGCCGAGGCCAAGCTACGTCAGCTGAGGCAAGGCGAAATCGACACTAACCTTCAAGCATCGGCCAGCTGACATCGACCGAGGCAAGGTGACATCATCCATGGCTCGCGTGCATCAATCAACTTACATTGGCCGAGGCCATGTGACATCAGCCATGGCTTGCATAATTCTATAGGCAATGCTGGCTGAGATGAGGCGGCATCATTCGTGGCCTACGCGTATAAGACAGGCGATGTCGACCGCGGTGACTCGGCCGAGGTCTAGTCGACAACATGTGGATGCCCATGCCGTAAAAATCAAAAGAGTGTGAAACACCCTTCATGCATAACTACGTCTTATATTCAGGCATCTCTATCTATTTTCCATCCTCTATTCTCAATGCTTCCGCCCCACATGGTTCATTCGTACCAATTTTCACTACTTTTACGATTCATACGATATTTAAACATTTTTATTTGTACAAATATGTACTCTATCAGTAGTTTCACATATTCAAAAGTGTTTTTAATTTTTCTTATTTTTTGATATTTATTATTAATATTATTATTAATTTATTTTTACGTTTTAATATTTTAACGTCTCATTTTAAAAACAAAAATGTACTCAATTGTTGGAAGGTTTCTACATCTATTAGTAATTTTTGGTGTTAATTTTATATTTCTTTTTCATATTTTTCCTTTTTTTAATTTATTAATTATTTTTTGAAATTTCTCCAAAAAAATTAGAATAAAGATTTTCCTAG
>JAGDQO010000694.1:0-179382 GCA_018342035.1 Solanum appendiculatum | reverse complement strand
GTATTGACTTCATGGGTCCCTTCCCACCATCGTGTGGAAACCAATATATTCTTGTGGCTATTGATTATGTGTCCAAATAGGTTGAGGTTGTAGCTCTTCCCACGAATGACTCAAAACTGGTGATTAAATTCATCAAGAAGCACATTTTCATGTGTTTTGGTACTCCAAGGGCGATCATAAGTGATGGAGGTAAGCACTTCATTAACCACCTAATGAAAAATCTTCTTTCTAAGTATGGTATACGGCATAAGGTAGCTACGGTTTATCACCCCAAACTAGTAGTCAAGTCGAAGTGTCAAATCATGAGGTGATGCAAATACTATAGAAAATGGTCAATGTGCAGCGCAAAGATTGGTCTGAGAAGCTTGATGATGCATAATGGGCGGATAGGACTGCATATAAAACACCAATAGAGACTTCTCCTTATCACATGGTGTTCGAAAAAGCATGTCATCTTCTGGTAGAGTTAGAGCACCAAGCATACTAGGCGATAAAGAAGTTAAATCTTAACCCTGAGCTAGCCGGTAGGAAGAGAATTGGTCAATTGCATGAACTTGAGGAGTTTAGGCTCCACGCTTATGAAAATGCTAAGATATACAGAGAGAAGACCAAGAGATGGCATGACAAGCATATAATCCCTCACACTTTCACTCCAGGCCAAAAGGTACTACTTTTTAACTCTAGATTTAGATTATTCCCTGGAAAAATAAGGTCTAAATGGAGTGGGCCCTTCGAAGTGGTGAGGATGACTCAACATGGTGTGTTAGAGCTTAAAGGCAAGAATGCCCCGTCGTTCTTGGTGAATGGGCAAAGGGTTAAACATTACTTTGATGAGGATACGGATCGAGATCAAGAAGTCCTTGAGCTCAATGATAATTGATCCAAGCTGAGTCGAGCCGCGACATTAAACCAGGCACTCCACGGGAGGCAACCCGTGAAAATATGTAATATTTAATTAGTTTGTGTATAAATTTGATTTTTATTTTTTAGTTTAGTTTGAGTTTTCTTGGATTTTAGTCAAAGTTGATTCATTTGTAATAGTTAGGAACTATAAACGAGAAAAATACAAAAAGAGGAGTCGTGCCACGATAAAAACAAAGGCGTTGGGTGGGAGGCAACCCAGCCACCATTAACGTAGTTTTGTTAATGCACATGACTTGAAGGGTGGACCATGCGAAAAAATAAAACGGTTGTGCAAGAAAAATGGTGAACGACCTCCGGTCAAGGCCGGGGGCAGGCCAGGCGTGCCGCGCTAGGCTCAAAAGTCAAGAGACTCATTTCAGGCACAGTGCAGGGACGTCACCTCCCCATTGTGCCAGGCCAGCACCAAGGCAGCGATTCAGGCGCTACTCAGGCATATCGCGCCAGGCCTCAAAGTTCAGAGGCCCATTTTTGGCATACTGCAGGGGCAGTGCCCCCGAACGCGCCCAACCCCCCTTGCCCGAATTTTTTTTAAAAAATTGGTTGGACCCACTCAAAATTCACCCTTAAATATTTTACCTACCCAAAACCCAACTCACTTACACTCCTCCTTTCTCTCTCTACCCGACCCCTCTCCTCCAATTCTCTCAACTTCCCCAAATTTTTCTTCTTCTTCTCCACCAACTTTCTTCCCCAAATCTCCAATTCCTCCATTAAAGCTTCACAAAACCTTCTTCCCATCACTTTTTGTCCATCCCCAACCACCAAGAACCACTATTTTCCAAAGAAAAATCAAAACCCACAAAAAACCCACCCCCCACAGCCTACCCGACCCAACCCCACCCTCACTCAATTTTTTTCTTTTTCTATTTTATTCTTCTTTGGTATGTTTAATGGCTACTAAAGGAAAGCAATTTGAGGTTAGTGCCGGAAGTAAGCGAAGTTGCAAGGATTCTACCACCGGAAATTCTAGTCAGGCACCTACCGGCTTGTCACAAAAAAAATTCAGTAAGCAAGCGGTAGTACACTATGGAGAGGAGTGGTATGATTGTCAAAAAAAAGTGAATTACTTGGATGATGAGCATGTCAATGAGGGGCGGTTGCGAGCTGAATTTCCTCGAATTCATGCCAAAGTTCACGCGTTGGGACTTCAGTACATCTTTATTGATCAAGGTGAGTGTAATTTATGACTTGTACGTGAATTTTATGCTAATTGGAATATGTACCATTTGAATCGTAGTCAGGGTGTTATTCGAGGCAATCGTGTGGGATTTTTGGTGGAAGCTTTAAAGGATTTTTTGGGGTCCCCTAACTATGACCATTCTGAGTTTCAAACAATGATAGAGCGACCCCCTTATCATGATATCCATCATACTTTTTGTGTGGTGACCTCTATTTCTAGGTTGGAAAGGACTAAAGATACGGGGTGACATTCAACTCTTCATTATGCCCACTTGAACCAAGAGGCACGGGTTTGGTTGAAAATTATGTCAAGTACTTTGTTGCCATGCAAGCATACGTCTGAAGTTACTAGGGAACGAGTCATACTTATCTACCGTCTTATGAAAGAGCTTCCAGTGAATATGGGTGCCATTTGCGCAAAAATATGCTAAAATTTTGAAGTAATTAGAGATGGCTCTTTTGTTACGGCAGCCTACTAACTAGGTACCTACGTGCATTCGAGATTAAGGAGGAGGTTCATGATATATGTCCACCCCGTGCCCCTCATTTGGTGTGCCATGTGGTTGATGTTACTAAAACTAAAGTGCACGATGTGTCCTATGGGCAAGTGTTATCTATTACGGATAGGCAAGCACAAGATGATAGTTGGATGAGATAAATGTAAGGGATGACCGAGCTTCAACTGCGGATTGGTGGCCGTCCGGTGACTGAGGATGAATTGGCAACATTGGCTGAGCGTTACCCTTTGACAGATAGCGCGTTGTATATGTGTCGTATGGGCCTGACATTCCAAGAGCCCATTGATGATGATGATGCCACTGCGGATGAGGAGGAGGGTTCTGAGGAGGATGAGTTGGAGGATGATGCTAATAATGGAGATGATGACACCGGTACTGATGATGGTGATACGACTGTAATAACTATGGATTTTGCCACGAATGTGGCGACTGTGGATTGAGAGCGCGAGACCTAGAGGCCAAACAGGGAGTTGTCTTTCACTCTTACTTTGTTTTTAATTGCGCACTGGGGACAGTGCAATCTTTATGTGTGGGGTGGGGGATGAACTCCCTTGTATATATTTTATCGCTTTATCCAGTTTTTTTATATTTTAGGTGGGTTCTTTGGCTTTTTTTTTCGGTTCTTTTCCTGAGGATAGTCCCATTGAACTGACTAGGACTAGTATTTTGTTTAATACTGTTGAGTCTTAGAGTCATCATAGAAGTGATAGTTCCCAATGATGGATGGATGACAACCGTCTTAAGGGAAAATTAGTCACTAGGAGTAGGAGATTGAGAAACCGACCCTTTGGTGCTTTGAAACCTTGTCTTAAAAGTTAGCCAGACGTCATGGGTAGTCACACGTGTATGCAACTTGAAATGAAGTGGTAACCTTGAAATAAACATAGGCTCTTTGTTTTGACTCTAAATAAACGAAGTTGGGCTTAATTGTGCGAAAACACCATAATGTGAGCTATATAAGCATGCTAAATTGATTATGTCGTAATGTATGTCGTGATGCCATGTGTGGTGCGCAATTGCTTAGTTCTTGCATTGAATGACATCTAGAACTTTCCCCGTGTGTGCTTAATAAGTAACTTGTATGAATTATGGAACATGATTGAGGCGTTTCTTTGAATAGCCAATTCTCACTCTTTTGTATACTTCCAAACGAATGATCCTTAGTTAATCCCCTTTGATCCTTTTAGCCTCTATTTTTTTTATTAAACCACATATTGAGTGTCACGACCCAAGCCTAGGGCCTAGATGTGACCGGCGAATGGGGAACCCGAAGGAACCCCAAACAAGCCTCATAGCGTATCATTACACATCCTTGATCGCGGAAGCAATTAAATGACCATAAGCGATAAGCATAATCAAGGGGAAATCGGGACTAAGGGAGCAAGAAAGAAAAAAAAGAAATGATACATAAATACCATAGATGAGTCAAGCTCAAGCATAATACACGACTTGTCCAACACCACCTCTAAACATGAGTACTTAGCGGGGGCCAAGACAAACTACCGGGCTCACCCTCATAGTCAAAACATAACTAGAAAGGAAAAGTTTTATACATAGCAAAAGATCATGAGCAACGTCCCCGAAATGGAGGACTCACCAATAACCACTATAGAAAATCGTACTAGCCACGCGGAGGAGGATGGTCAAGCGGTGCTCCGGTCCCTACATGGTGACATCATGTAGGCATAGAGTATGCGTTAGTACATTTGAATGTACTAAGTATATGGGATGCAATGCAATGCTACATTAGATGGACATCATAGGAAAAATGCGTAATCATACCCAATAGATAGCATATTAATGAAATGATATGTATAATGATGCTTACATAAAAATCATATTTAGTGGGACGTAGTACATGTGTGGCGAGTGACCATCAATATAGTATTTCCAAGGCCTACCACCCCCTTGGAGAGGCGAAAGAGGTACAAACCCCTCAATATGGTTACACGGGCCTACCACCCCCCGAGCTAGGGACCAAGGTACAAACCCCTCGATATGGTTATACGGGCCTACTACCCCCCGTACTAGGCAACCAAGGTACCAACCCCTCGATACGGTTATACGGGTCTACTACCCCCCGTACTAGGCTTGGTCGACTCACAACACTTATTTAGAGAAAATCATATACATGTGTCCATTTCATCATCATTTCAGTAATTACATAACCATCCGACTCATAGGACGTACCTTGGACCTTCCCTTTCCTAAGAATTCTATAAATGGGCATTTTATCAAACACAAGGTGGGCAATTGTTCATGTAAATGAAATCATGTATTTCAAGAATACTAAGTCCAACCAATTCCAAAATCCATATAAATCAGCCCACCAACAACATACATATATATATCAACCTTCATAATTTGATCATGGAAGCATGTAAACCATAAACATCACATAATAATTCCATTTCATGATAATATGCAAAATGGACCATAATAGGGTGTGTAGTAGTAATTCCATAATTCAAGAGTTCATAAATAATCATAAGGACCCATAAACTTGAAGTAGAATAGAGGATAAATGGTTGGACTTGTGGAAAGGAAGGTTTCCACAATCAAACCCACATACCTCAACTTTGGAGAATCCTTGATGAAGATTGGAATGGAGAATCGAAGCTTGAGATTGAGTCTTGAATCCGGAATTAGAGCTTGAGATGTTTGAATTTGGTTGAAGATCTTGGTGGAATTTTTGGAGAGGGCTTAGAGAGTGTTTTTGGAGTTAAGAAAAATGACTAAGTATGGGACATATCCCCTTTTTATTAAAAAAAAACGTCTCCAACCCGCCTAAAAAAATAGCTCACTGGAAATTGCAAATCTGCACAGACAGGTTTTACGAAAATGGTCATAACTCCCTCATCCTAACTCGGAATGAGGTGAAACCAAGTGCGTTGGAAAGCTAACTCAAAGAGCTTTAATTTAATAGTTTGCAGCCCTTCCAGTTCCTTGTGTGCTAAGAGATATGCCCCTTTAAAGTTGACCCTCCAAATCGCAATTTTTGCGATTTTCGAATTTTGATACGGTTGCTCTAAAATTCGGGTTAGACCCATTCTCCCACTCAATTTGACCCCACAAATAAGAATATGAAGTCGAATTTCCGAAATCATGCACGGATTTTGAGATATGTTTCCGAAAGCACATTTTCGGGCATTTTTGGGGTCGTTTCAATATCTCCCCCTTGGGAACATTCGTCCCCGAATGTTAAAGAAACGTACATGAGAGACACAAACATGGCAATTTCAGCCCACATAAGGATGCAACAATGCACTTACACCTTATTTCAAAACCTCAACATAGTTGTAAAACCACAATGAACTTGTCAACTTAAACATGAATGTATGCAATGACATGGGGGCTGAACTTAAGACCTGAGATTTTATAAAGGGCTTAGATCAATACCTTAGGCTCGAGTGGAGTGGAAAAGATAAAGATATCGCCTTTGCATGTCCGCTTCGGCCTCCCAAGTAGCACTTTCAACTTGTTGATTTCTCCAAAGGACTTTAATGGAAGCCACATCTTTGTTTCTCAACCTCTTCACTTGTCTATCTAAAATCTGAACCGGAACCTCTTCATAGGTCAAATTATCTTCAACAACACCCACAACATCAAGAGACACAATGGCATTCGGATCACCCACACACTTCCTCAACATAGACACATGAAATACCGGATGAACCAAATCCATCTCGCTAGGCAATTCCAATTCTCCTCATCACCTTATAAGGACCCACGTATCTTGGGCTCAACTTGCCCTTCTTACGAAAATGAACCACACCCTTCATGGGTGTCACCTTCAAATAAACCCAATCACCAACTCGGAATTCAAGAGCCCTTCTCCTCACATCGGCATAGGACTTTTGGCGACTTTGGGCCATCTTCAACCTTTCTCTAATCATCCTAACCTTCTCAAGAGCCTCCATAACTAGGTCTGGTCCTAACAAGGCCACCTCACCAACCTCAAACCACCCAACCGGTGATCTACAACGCCTCCCATAGAGAGCCTCAAAAGGAGCCATACCGATGCTAGAATGATAGCTATTGTTATAGGCAAACTCAATCAATGGAAGATGATCATCCCAACTACCCTTAAGCTCCAATACACAAGCCCTAAGCATATCCTCAAGTGTTTGGATAGTCCTTTCGGCTTGTCCATCCGTTTGCGGGTGAAAGGCCGTAGTAAGCTTAACTCTCGTACCTAGACCCCTTTGAAAAGACTTCCAAAAGTGTGAAGTAAATTGGAGTTTACCACGTGCCGATATGATGGATAGAGGAATCCCATGCAACCTTTACAAGTTCAGAATTATTATAACCTTGCTAACTTCCGCCCCATATGTTGTCTTTACCGGTAGAAAATGAGCCGATTTTGTCATCCTATCAACCACCACCCAAATAGAATCAAAACCTTTTTTAGTCTTGGGTAAACCAACTACAAAATCCATATTAATTTCTTCCCACTTCCAAGTAGGAATATCTATGTCTTGGGTTAGACCACCCGGCCTTTGATGTTCGGCCTTGACTTGTTGACAACTATGACAACCGGAGAAGAATTTGGCAATGTCCTTCTTCATGCCTCCCCACCAATACACATCCCTCAAATCTCTATACATTTTGGTGGAACCGGGGTGGATGGAGTAGGAAGAATTATGAGCCTCCTCAAGAATTATCTCCCTCAAACCATCAACACAAGGCACACACAACCTACCTTGGTACCTAAGGGCACCATCTCCCCTGGGAAGAAAACTTCCACCTTGCCCTCTTTCACCAAGGCCATTCAATTCAAACAGGAAGAATCAAAGATTCTTGGTTTGCTATCACCTCATCAAACCAAGGAAGACCTAGCACCAATCACAACGACCACCACCACCATTACAACCTCTCTCCAACCTAACCCCCAACCTAGCCAACCGAGTGTACCTCCCTAGCCATTTCCCTATCACCAATGATCAACATGAGCTAGGCTACCCATTAGACACCCTACTCTAAAAGCATCCGCACCACATTAGCTTTACGGGATGCATTAATGCACACTCATATCATAATCTTTAGAATTTCTAGCCACCTTTCTTTGTCTCAAGTTGAGATCTTATTTGGGTGAAGACATATTGGAGGCTCATATGATCGGTGAACACATCGATATGTACCCCATACAAATAATGACGCCAAATCTTTAAAGCAAAAACCACCGCGGCTAATTCAAGATCATGCGTAGGATAGTTCTTTTCATACACTTTGAGTTGTCTAGAAGCATAGGCTATCACCTTACCATTTTGCATTAGGACACAACCAAAGCCAACTCTAGAAGCATCACAATACACAACAAATCCCTCAAGCCCATCTGGTAGTGACAATATAGGAGCGGACACAAGTTTATCTTTCAAGGTTTGAAAACTCCTTTCCGCACTCCTGTCGGTCCACTCAAACTTAGCCTTCTTTTGTGTCAACTTAGTTCATGGGAGAAGCAATAGAAGAAAACCCATTCACAAATCTCCGGTAGTAACCCGCTAAGCCCAAGAAGCTCCTAATATCCGACGGGGTCAATGGCCTAGGCCAATTTCTAATCGCATCGGTCTTCTTAGGGTCTACCTTAATACCATCCCCCGACACCACATGACCTAGGAAGGAAACCTCCCTCAACCAAAATTCACACTTTTCATACTTGGCATACAACTTTTCCTCTCTTAATCTTTGCAACACAACCCTCAAGTGACCCGTATGTTCTTCCTCGCTATGCGAATAGATTAAAATATCATCAATGAAGACCACAACAAAGGAATCAAAGTAGGGTTTAAAGACCCTATTCATTAGGTCCATGAAGGTAGCCGGTGCATTGGTCAACCCAAAGGACATGACCACAAATTCATAATGTCCATACCTAGTCCGGAAGGTCTGTCTTGGGATGTCACCCTCCCTCACCTTCACTTGACTGATACCCGGACCGAAGATCAATCTTGAGAGAATGGCTAGCCTTGCAATTGGTCGAACAGTCCAATCAAAATCCTAGGAAGACGGAATATTTATTCTTGACGGTGACCTATTAGTTTGCCGGTAATCGATACACATCCTAAGGGACCCATCTTTCTTCTTCACAAACAACACCGGTGCACCCCATGGTGATTGGCTAGGCCTAATAAAACCCTTCTCCAACAAGTCCCTCAATTGTTCTTTCAACTCCTTTAACTCCGTCGAGGCCATACGGTAAGGGGGAATAGAAATGGGTTGAGTATCGAGGAGGAGGTCTAAGCCAAAATCTATTTCCCTTTCGGGAGGAACATCGGGAAGGTCATTAGGAAAGACATCAAGGAATTCATTTACGACCGGAACCGACTCTATAAGAAGGGTTTTGGACTCCACATCCCTAACCCTCACAAGGTGATAGAGACACCCCTTAGAGATCAACTTACGGGCTTTAATGCAAGAGATGAATCTACCCTTGACTACCACATTTTGGCTTTCCCACTCAAGAATGGGTTCACTTGGGAATTGGAACTTGACCCTATGGGTTCTACAATCAATAGAAGCAGAGTATGCATGCAACCAATCCATCCCAAGAACCACATCAAAATCGACCATGTTCAATTCAACAAGATCACAAGGCAATATTTTATGCAAGATGCAAATAGGACAATTTCTATAGACCTTCCTAGCAACAATATATGCACCAATAGGAGTAGACACCTTATATGACTCACGCAACAAGTCGGGCTCAACATGAAACTTTTTGGCAACAAGGGGGGTGACAAAAGAAAGAGAGGCACCCGGATCAATTAGTGCATATACATCCAAGTCAAAGATTTTCAACATACCGGTAACGACATCGGGGACTTCATCGACCCCTTGCCTCCCATGCAAAGCATTAAATCGATTGTGCCTTGGGGCACCATCTTGTCGGCCCCCTCTCCCCAAAGGAACCGCATTGGCATCTTGTGGACGGACCTCCTTACCCTTGTTGCGATTTCGGGGACAATCCATTGCCTTGTGCCCCATTTCCCCACAACTGTAGCAAGCACCGGTATTTCTCAAACACGGGCCACCATGGCCCTTACCACACTTCGGACATACATCACTAGGACCCATACCACCAACACCTTGGGCCCTTGGAAAGTCATTGGCAAACCCCCTATGGGGCGCATGAGAAGACCCTTGGCCTTGATGAAATCGGCCTCCCCTTCGACTTTGGAACTTGCCCTCAAAACGGGCCCTTTTGGCCTCATGACCCCTCCTCTTCCTCAACTTCTCCTCCTCCATTTGTTCGGCATAGACCATCAAGCGGGACAAGTCCATGTCACTAATCAACATTGCGGGCCGGCATTCTTCACTCACTAGGTCGGACACACCCATCACGAATTTATTCATTCTAGACCGTGAGTCGGCAACCAAGTGTGGAGCATATCTTGAAAGTTGGTTAAACTTGAGGGCATACTCCCTCACATTCATAGATCCTTGTTTTAAATTCATGAACTCCACCAATTTGGCTTCCCTAAGCTCTAGAGGAAAGAATCGATTCAGGAAAGCCGTTTTGAACTCTTCCCAAGGCACCACATAGTTTGCCCCCTTCTCTCTCTTCCATTGGTTGTACCATATTTGGGCCACTCCTTTTAGTTGGTAGGCCGCCAACTCCGCCTTATTTTCTGACCTCACGCCCATGATAGCTAATATCTTGTGGACTTCATCAATGAAATCTTGAGGGTCTTCATCTAACTTAGACCCATAGAATTCTGGGGGATTCATCCGCACGAAGTCTCTCACCCGAGATGCCGGGGTAGGAGCCTGAGGGGCTTGGGTCCCGTGGTTGGCTTGATTAGCCATAGCTTGTGCAAATAACGTAAGGGCATCACGAAGATCCCCATTGGTCGGTTGTTCCTCGGGTGCGCGGGCTCGTCTTCCTCTTGTATTAGGCATGATCTAACATAACAAAGAACAACCGTTAGGGAAGAACTTAATTCAACTTCTACAGCACGACTTAGAACATGGAAAAGGGAAACATTTCCTAAAACGTCTCATAGCCTCCTACTCATAGTTGTGGTGCACAACACAACCATGAATCGGACTCTAATCAACGCGGTGTGTTGGACTCCAAGGATCATTCAACCTAGGGCTCTGATACCAAGTTTGTCACGACCCAAGCCTAGGGCCTAGGTGTGACCGGCGAATGGGGACCCCGAAGGAACCCCAAACAAGCCTCATAGTGTATCATTACACATTCTTGGTCGCGGAAGCAATTAAATGACCATAAACGATAAGCATAATCAAGGGGAAATCGGGACTAAGGGAGCAAGAAAAAAAAAAGAAATGATACATAAATACCATAGATGAGTCAAGCTCAAGCATAAAACACAACTTGTCCAACACCACCTCTAAACATGAGTACTTAGCGGGGGCCAAGACAAACTACCGGGCTCACCCTCATAGTCAAAACATAACTAGAAAGGAAAAAGTTTTATACATAGCAAAAGATCATGAGCAACGTCCCCGAAATGGAGGACTCACCAACAGCCACTATAGAAAATCGTACTAGCCACGCGGAGGAGGATGGTCCAGCGGTGCTCCGGTTCCTACATGGTGACATCATGTAGGCATAGAGTATGCGTTAGTACATTTGAATGTACTAAGTATATGGGATGCAATGCAATGCTACATTAGATGGACATCATAGAAAAAATGTGTAATCATACCCAATAGATAGCATATTAATGAAATGATATGTTAATAATGATGCTTATCATTAAAAATCAATATTTAGTGGGACGTAGTACATGTGTGGCGAGGATCCACAATATAGTATTTCCAAGGCCTACCACCCCCCCGAGCTAGGGACCAAGGTACAAACCCCTCGATACGGTTATACGGGCCTACTACCCCCTGTACTAGGCAACCAAGGTACCAACCCCTCGATACGGTATACGGGCCTACTACCCCCCGTACTAGGCAACCAAGGTACCAACCCCTCGATACGGTTATACGGGCCTACTACCCCCCGTACTAGGCTTGGTCGACTCACAACACTTATATAGAGAAAATCGTATACATGTGTCCATTTCATCATCATTTCAGTAATTACATAACCATCCGTCTCATAGGACGTACCTTGGACCTTCCCTTTCCTAAGAATTCTATAATGGGCATTTTATCAAACACAAGGTGGGCAATTGTTCATATAAATGAAATCATGTATTCCAAGAATACTAATTCCAACCAATTCCAAAATCCATATAAATCAGCCCACCAACAACATACATATATATATCAACCTTCATAATTTGATCATGGAAGCATGTAAACCATAAACCTCACATAATAATTCCATTTCATGATAATATGCAAAATGGACCATAATAGGGTGTGTAGTAGTAATTCCATAATTCAAGAGTTCATAAATAATCATAAGGACCCATAAACTTGAAGTAGAAATAGAGGATAAATGGTTGGACTTGTGGAAAGGAAGGTTTCCACAATCAAACCCAAATACCTCAACTTTGGAGAATCCTTGATGAAGATTGGAATGGAGAATCGAAGCTTGAGATTGAGTCTTGAATCCGGAATTAGAGCTTGAGATGTTTGAATTTGGTTGAAGATCTTGGTGGAATTTTTGGAGAGGGCTTAGAGAGTGTTTTTTGGAGTTAAGAAAAATGACTAAGTATGGGACATATCCCCTTTTTATAAAAAAAAACGTCTCCAACCCGCCTAAAAAATAGCTCACTGGAAATTGCAAATCTGCACAGACAGGTTTTACGAAAATGGTCATAACTCCCTCATCCTAACTCGGACTAAGGTGAAACCAAGTGCGTTGGAAAGCTAACTCAAAGAGCTTTAATTTGATATGTTGCAGCCTTTCCAGTTCCTTGTGTGCTAAGAGATATGCCCCTTTAAAGTTGACCCTCCAAATCGCAATTTTTTGCGATTTTCGAATTTTGATACGGTTGCTCTAAAATTCGGGTTAGACCCATTTCCCACTCAATTTGACCCCAAAAATAAGAATATGAAGTCGAATTTCCGAAATCATGCACGGATTTTGAGATATATGGAAATTACAATTATAGGTGTTTCCGAAGCACATTTTCGGGCATTTTTGGGGTCGTTTCAGGTATACTTTGGTTCGTGACAATATTAGGGATTTTCAACATAGAAGAAAACCAGATGATGTACATCAGTAGGTGCAACCCATCTTTTCCCTTCATGTTTGCATTCCTCAGGCCGTGTTAGTGATGACAAGTGGTCATGGTGTCTGCGTTCACGACGCATGTACCACGTTCATGGAGGCCTTGCGGGCTTGAACCTTTGCATTCAGGGGCTATCACTGTGTTTGTGATGCCTTGGGGTCCCAACCATTCGCGATAGTGGACTAGGTCCCCTGTTCACGGAGGTCATTTAACTTGTCTTTTAAATAAAGACCAGATGTGATTCGAACTAATGTTTTAAGTTTTTATAGTGAATATCTCGAGCTAGGAGACTCCAATTGAGGTGATTCAAATTGTGTGTCGAGAATTTTTCAAGGCATTGTATGGGGTCATCGGGGAAAGTTCACATTTCCAAGGTAAATTCCCAACAAGCAGGACTACCCGAACCTCTTTTATGGTTTCTTTTGTGATAAATTCTTGCATGATCTGATTTTGGCTGATTCCAATCTTGAGTTGTGCCCAATTTTAGGCCACATGTTCAGTAAGCTATTTCGGACCCATTGACGGAGTCAATTTTGGGATTCGGATGCAGGTCCCATCTTGACATAGTGATCATGTTTTCGATAGCGTGAGATAGATTGGAGGTCATTCGTAATGCTAAATCTCCAAAATTGTGATTTTTGAAGTGCACGTAATGTACATTAAGGTAGGCTACGACTTTCAAATCCTTAGTTTGAGTTTGTAAATGTAAATTCATGTTGAATAGCTTGTATTGGGGTGGTTGGTAGTTGAACCACGTTTAATTTCTAGAAATCTTTTCATAGGTGTAGTTTACAGTATTCGAGAGTTTTAGAATAATTAATCTCGTATATGTGTTTGCCTTACCTCATAATCATCATGTTGAGGTGATAGCTTTTTATTGGCCTTATCCTTGGTTGAGGCTAGTGTTTGCCTTAGACTTGCGTTTTGGAGCCGATAGCTCTTAGAAATTCTTTGACGTTGCTTTAGACGGGTTAGTTCTTTGTAGGCTGATATAGTAGACTAGGGTATGATAGTGTGATCCTTAGCTAGGTGAAAACTTACTTATATGACCTTTCACCCACAATTCCCCCTTATGGTTTGACTCAAGCAAGTTCATCGGTGATTTTGGTACTATATTTGTTGTTTGGGGTCTAGTCTTGGATTTAGAGCTAGAATGTGTCCATGACAACTCTGAAGATGGTTCATCTCTAGGGTATGGACCAGTTTGAGAGATAGCAAAGGATTTTTCATTTTGGAGTGCTTTTTCCATGGTTCAAGGTGTATGTGTATACTTGTTACCCTAGGTTCAAAGGCCTATGTGTGCTTTTTTTAAACACAGTGCAAGGCCTTGTCATATCACTTAACCATGATTTGAGGCTCAGAAAATCTCTATTAGCCTCGGCTATAGTCCAAGAGACACCTCAATTAGTTGGGTTTAACACCTGATTTGGTGCTTTTACTAGGTTCTTGTGTTGCCTTTACCAATATCCGGTTTTTGGATGGCTGTCGTTGTTCCGATGCACTCTTAAACTTATCTAGTAGATCCTTAGCTTTTCTCTGTAACCATCAGGCTTATGGTGGGTCTGTTTTGGTTATTTACTTTCCATTGCGCATGAGTGTACCTTCTTGGTACTGTGTGGGGTAAATTTAGGTTATAGTTAGTTATTTACTTTACTGTTCGATCTTTCTTTGGCTCGTGTGCTTCATAGTTAGGTTTTCCTTTACCGTTTCATTCAATGACCTCTAGTTGTTTTCCTTCCCGCTTTTCATTATTATTAGTACTTTCCAATCTCAGTAGGCCTATGATGCCTACCAGGTACTTCTTGTTTTTTTACTCATACTATGCTCTGTATCTATTTTCATAATTTAGGTATGTGTGCTTGTCGCCAACGTTGAGTGACCTCACAGCGTCCAAGATCAACTTCTCTCCTTCTATTTTTAGCTTTTGACTAGTCTTTTGTATTTGATACAAGTTTGATTTTAGTCCACTTTTGGGACTTGTACCCTTTTAGTAGCTCTGTACTTTTTACTACCAATTTTGGGGTTTGATCGCTCTTTTTGATTGTAAATATATATCCTCCATTGCTCTTATTTCTGATGTTTTTCCTTTAAATTTTTCCTTATATATTGTTGCTTGTTGTTGGTACCCAACATGCATGTTACTTGTTTTTCCGAGATTTGAGTTGGCTTACCTAAAGGTGGATTATGGTAGGTGCCATCATGAGTCAAGGTGGGTCATGACAAGTTTGTGTCAGAGCCCCTGGTTCACCATTGTCACCTGTGCAAAGCTAATGTCTAGTGTAGTATAATATGATATAATTACTACTTAATATTTAATTAATTAGATGTTTTATAACATTTTTAGTTTGATATAGGGGTAATTTGGTACTCCAACTTTATGTTTTTGAAGCTTCCCACTTATATATATACTAATCTCTGGGAACTTGCATTGCACGTTTGTCCCATATTATTATTATAAAACTTCTTTATATTATAAAAATTGAATTATAAAATAGAAAATCTTGAAATTTAAAATATCAATTCACTTTCCATATTTTATGATAGGCACATTGGTTATGTTTTCAAATGCTTCACATCTTAAAATTTATGTCATGACTTTTAGAAATTGGGACTTCCTCCTCTTATAGTCGTATGTATAGCAAGAAGTTGTAGTCGAATGAAAGTAGTATTTTGTAAATGTTGAACAAAAAGTTGATTAAGATAGGTCTTCTTTAATATGGCTAGAGTATTGTAACGACCCTCTTAGTCATTTTATGAATTTTACTTGTACTTCTAATTTTAACCCTTCTAGTAGCTTTTATAAATAATTTATGACTTGTGAAAATGAGTGATATATTTTTTTTTAGATTAAATAAAGGATTATTTTTGTTGCTAAGAAAAATAGATAATAATAATAATAATAATAATAATAATAATAATAATAATAATAATAATAATAATTAAATATATATATAATAATAATAAGGGAAAAAAGCCCTAAACTGTTAAAGTCAGCATAGCTGACGAAACATAGGAAAAACACACGAAGGGAACAGAGGAGAAAATACGCAGAAGAAGAAAGGAAAAGAAGGGAAAAGGGAAGAAAAAAATTGGGATTTTCATCCCAAAATAATAAGGTAATGATTCTCGTCCTTCCAATAAATTTCTCCGCAAAAGAAGAAAGGAAAAGAAGGGAAAAGGGAAGAAAAAAATTGGCATTTTCATCCCAAAATAATAAGGTAATGATTCTCGTCCTTCCAATAAACTTTTATGTGATTATGAATAGATTGTTATGGTAGAAACGTGTAGAATTTGGGCTGAATTAAGAAAATATAGCCCTAGGATTCTTAGTATAAAATCTTGATTTAGCGGTCGAATAATGATCTATTTTTTCTAAAATTTTGCATGCGAGTTTATTTTATCATGGGTGAACATAATCTGAAAGAAAAATTCATATTCAAATTTGGTAGCTCAGGATGACTTGTTGACCCGATTTTTGAGCCAAAACTAAATATCATAATATGGGTGCCATTGGATTCGTATTCTTATGAGGATTATACATTCAATAGATTAGAAGAGCTTTGAAGCTTTATCAAAGGGAATTGCAAGATCTTGAGAATTCCTGATATGTGTTCAGCATTCAAGGTATGTTAAGACTTCATAGACTTTGTTAAGGGACATTTTCTAATGAAGGATTTAAAATAGAATGGACAGTGGGTAAGGGCGAAAGATGGGGGTGTCATACCAATAGTGTGACTGACATTGGTACGAGTACAGGTGTTATTAAAGGGAATATTTATTTTTGTAGTATGATAGATTGTAATCTAAGAATGCTAAAACATATGGGCATTAGCTGATGTATTAGTGACTTGGTTTCTTTTGTGTGGTTGTGTTTCTTTATTGAACCCATTGATTTGTGATAATTGAGGTGATTATATGTCATAGCAAAATTTGATTTATTGAAATGCTTCATCATCTCCTTTTGTTGATATTATATTGTACACATGCAATGACATGAGATTGAGTATGAGTAAAGGTCTGACACGTGGAGATCGTCCATATTGAGATCAATTTATGATTATAAGTTGGGCACATGGAGACCGTCCGTGCTGGGAATTGTTTGATTTTATGATAGTTCATTGAGATCGTCCACACAGACACGTGGAGATTGTCCATTTGGTATATGAACCTCGTGAGTCCCCCATGGATCACAAACTCTTGATGTATTTCCTAGAAGTATCTTGTATATACAGCTGAAAGAGAGTACTTGTCATTTGAAACATCATTTAATGGTGTTGCATTGCATTGCATTTCATTACATCTGCAATTCTTGTTTGATTATATGTTTCATTAGTGTTTGGATATTTTGTGAGATTTGATTATTTTTGTTTGATGAAATTTGGATGATAAGTGTAACATAAACTTTTAAAATAAAAGGATGATTTTTTATACTCCTGTCACTACTTCTTCATTGTCGGTCTATGATACATACTGGGCACACATGGTTTTATACTCATACTACACTTGCTGCACTCCTTTGTGGTGAAGATTGGATTTCGAATTCAAACGCATTTCGTGGAGCTTTTAGAGTTGAGCTTGAGTTACCCTGGAGTTATGGTGAGCTGCTTCGTTGTTTTATGGCCCACACCTCCTTCTATATCTTTAGTTATTATTTTGTTTTAATATTTTGATAGGATTTCCTTATGTCTAGGTTTGTCATTTTGTTCCAGACTTGTATCGTAGTTTAGAAGCTCTTGTACTTGTGACATTAAATCTTTGGTGGTAGTTTAGTTTTGTGCATTTTATACTTATGAAAGACTTAGTTGTTGGGATATTCTACTTGTCGCTTTGTTTTTCCATTATTAATGTTGAATAGAATTGGTAAAATTGTTGGTTGGCTTACCTATTAGTTGGGGTCATAGGTGCCATCACGACTTGTGATCTTAGGTTGTGACAAAGTTGGTATCATAATTCTAGGTTCATCGGTCTCACGAGTACAAGAGCTGAGTCTAGTAGAGTCTTACGAATCGATGTGGAGATGTCCATTACTTATCTTCGAGAGGCTATGGGACTTTAGAAAACTTTCATTCATTCATTCTTTATCGTGCATATGTGATTAAGATTAAGATCTAAACTCCATTGTTTCATTCTCTCACCAATAGTGACGATACGTTCTCGAATTTGTATGTCAATGATATTAATGATGTTATGTGGCATAGTGTGAGATATTGTGATACGTCTAGCAAGATGACTACATTATAAGCATTGAGACTTTGAATAATTCAATTGAGAAGGTTAGTAATAGTAAGAATGACTTGCTCGAGGTGTGATTTTGACAAGAATATTTCGAATTTATTGGTATTTATTTCAGCAATATCATGTTATAGATATATCACTGATAGATCAACAATTTAATATTGAAAGGATATAATATAAAAGTTATGAACACAAGTGTAATCTTTGGAGGATCAATTAATTAGGTAAGAGCATAGTGATCCTGATTAGGCTACAATGAGAAGTTGAGGAATAGCAAAAATATAAGAGGTGATCATTTATAATAAAGTATGAGATGGTAGAATTTGTTATATGATTTGTATGAAGGACTTTATTTCTATTCTTCAGAGTGGAGGTGTACCAAAAGAAAGTTAAATAGTTCAAGTTGAGTGACATAATGGTCATGTTGGTATATTGTTCGTTTGATGGAAGTCACGAGGTGGTCTAAGTATAAATCATCAAGAAATATGAGCTAAGGAGGATACAATTAGCAAAAACATTTAAAGTGGTGATTAATGGTACATATTGACATAGTGAATTTGTGAGGTGTTTTTTTATAAAATTGAATTGGAGATCACTAGTATTAGTTGAAACTAAAAAGGGAATGAGAATTCTTACTTAAAGAAGTTTGGACAATAATATTTGTATGACATTTTTTTGAAATATTATATCGATAAATAACTAACTCTATTGGAGCAACCAAGGTTGTCCCAAGTATTGCTCAGTATGCTCTCAATTATTATAGTTTTATTTCGACTATGGATCTACTTTTCTTTATGTACCTTGTTTTGGATTTGGATATGTTTTGTGACTCTCCTTCTATGTTTATAAGTATTCCGACACCCTTAGATGGTTCTTAGTGGTGGATCGATTACATCAATCTTAAATTATTGATTTGATAGAATAAAATATGTGGATAAACTTAATAATTCAGGATATGCGAGACGTTAATATCACATTGAGTATGTATATTGAATTTTTTCATTTTATCCAATTCTAGACTGTTACGCAAAGAAAATGACCTTTGATATGTTGGGTATTCTTAAACTGAAGTGGTCGGTCACTCTTAATATCTATCCGAAGAAGGTAATATCATTTTCAAAGACTCACTGTATGATTGAGGAAGGATATCTCACCTATTTGGATTATATTCATGATATGAGTATCACTATTCTCCTTTAGAATCAGTATCAGTGATGAAATAGTTTATGTAGGTGTTCCACCTGATCGTGATTTTGATTTCAGTATTTACTTAGAGCTGAGAATTTATCCAATTTCTATCACTTCTAATTGGAATGCTCCAAAAAAATTAAAAGAATAACAATAAGACTTGTTGAGTAAGTGCTTTATTTTCGACCAAGTATTTCTCTTTGAATTGCTCTAGTCTTTATTGTAAAAAAGAAGAATATGCATCGACTATAGAAAATTGAACAAAGTGATTATTAAGGACAAATATCATATCGCGTATTGAGGACTTGTCTAGGAGTTTTGGTAACCTCTAAGATTGAATTGAGAGTTGACTAATATCTATTCAGGGTAAGGACGAAGGATATCTTTCAAATAGCTTTCAGGACCTCTTATACATTATGGACACTTAATTATAACTTTTGGGATGACTAACTCCCCATCAACTTTATGGAATTGATGAATAGGATGTTGATGATTTATTTGGAATTTCTTTGTTATGGTCAGCAATGATGATATTTTGATCTACCCTTATAGTAGAGAGGATCATGAGTAGCATTTAGGAATTATACTCTAAAATTTGAAGAAGGAGTGACCTTATGTAAAGTTTTCTAAGTGTGAGTTCGATCTCAGTTTTATGGCATTTTTGGGCATGTGGTGACTAAGGAGGACAATATGGTAGATTTGTAGAGTATTGAGATAGTTAGAGATTGGGCTAGGTCTACTTCACCTATAATGATCCAAAGTTTTGTGGGTTTGACCAGTTACTACAAATGGAATTTGAATGACTTCTCTTTTATTGTGTCTCTATTGACAAAGCTAACTCACAAGAATTTAACTTTTTAATGATCTAAGTAGTGTGAGGCTAGCTTTCAAAAACTTGAGGCTTTGTTGACTTCAGACTAGATTTTGTCCTTACCAATAAAAGATAAGAAGTTCATGAAGTATTATACTGCTTCGTGGGTTGATCTTGGGAATGTTTTGATGTATAAAAATAAGGTAATAAAGTTTCTTTGAGATGGTTGAAGGTGTAGGAGAATAACTACCCTACTCATTATTTATAGTTGATAGTAATGATATTTGCTTTGAAAGTTGGAGGCATTATTTACTTTGAGAGCTCGTTGAAGTGTCCACGTATTATCATAGTATTTAATATATTTCTAGTCAGAGAGATCTAAATTTGAGGCACATGAAATGCTTAAGGTGTATTAAGAATTATGACATCAATATCTTATATCACTTGGACAAGGTAAGTGAAGTAGCAAATATGTTGAGTCGAGAATCAGTTAGTATAGGTAGTTTGATTGTGTTGCGAGTGGAATAGCTATTAAAGGAGGCTAATAGATTTGCGAGGCTTAATATTTTGAAGCCTGATATGACTTTTGCCCATATTGAAGTACTCTCTCTTCCAGTAGATCAGATTAAGGAAAAACAATTCGAAGATGAGAAATCGAATATAATTCAAGACAAGGTGTTAAAGGGGACTATAAGGAAAAAATGTTGGATTCAAATGGCATTTTGAAAATTTAGGATCATATTTGTGTTTGAAGAGTTGATTGTTTGACTAAATCGATTACGAAAGAGACTCATAGCTCTAAATATTGAATTCATCGATGAGGGAAAAATATATTATGATTTGAAGCATTATTGATGATGTCGAATGAAGAGGAACATTGTAGAGTATGTCTCTCGATGTTGAACTGTCAGCATGTAAAGTATGAGCATCATCCACAGGTGGTATGACTTAGAGGATGTCCATACCTGAGTGATAGTGAGCGCGAATTGCCATGAATTTTGAGATAGAAATGTCATAAGCTTTGAGAAAATTAAATATTGTCTGCATCATTATAGATAGACTAATCAAATCAGCACACTCTTTGTTTATTTTGATTTCATATAATGTGGTGAAATTTTCTACTATTTACTTTTAAGAGATAGTATTTTTATATGGTGTGTCCATTTTCGTCATTTTGAACTGAGGTGTCTAGTTCACATCTAACTTCTAGAAGTCTATACACAAGTAGTTGGGTATTCAAAGGATCTTAGCACAACTTTTCATTCATAGACAAATGGTCAGTCCAAGTAGATTATTCAAGTGTTGAAGGATATTTTGTAGATGTGTGTGATTAATTTTTTGTGGTCGGTGAAATCAGTACTTATCATTTTCGGAGTTTACTTATAACAATAGTTACCATTTCAGCATTTCGATGGTTCCATTTTAGGCTTTGTGTGATAAAATAATATTACTCTCCAGTTTATTGATTTGATGCATTCGTGGTTAGACATTAGGGCATATATCTTTTGAGAAATTTGTTAGATAAGGTCAAGTTGATTCAAGATATACTTCTCACAACCCTGGATAAAAGAAAGTTATGCGAACCAAAAGATTTGTGACCTGAAGTTCATGATTGGAGAGAAGGTTTTGTTGAATCTATCACCCATGAAGGATGTTAAGAGGTTTGGGAAGAAGGACAAACTCAACCCTTAATTCATTGATCCGTTTGAGGTACTTCTACATTTTGGAGAAATAACTTATGAGTTAGATATGCCACCAGACTTATAAGGTGTTTATCCGATTTCATGCTTTGATGTTGAAGAAGTATTATGTTAATGGTTGTTATATGATTCAATGTGACTCAAAAGAGTTCGACCAAAAATTTAACATATGAGGAAGTTCCTTGAGTTATTATGGATCGGCAAGTTAGAAATCCACTTGGAAGGTTGAGTCCTACATACAGAGCAGATATTCTCAACATTTTGATACTCCATGTGCTTTCTTTTTCTTTACGTTTGAGGACGAACGTGTATTTTAGTGGTGGATGATGTAACGACCCTCTTAGTCATGCTATGAATTTTACTGGTACTTCTAATTTTAACCCTTTTAGAAGCATTTATAAATAATTTATGACTTGTGAGAATGAGTGATATGATTTTCAGATTAAATAAAGGATTATTTTTGTTGCTAAGAATAATGGAAAAATAGAAAAAATATATTAATAAAAAAAAAATAAGGGCAAAAACCCTAAACTGTTGAAAGTCAGCATAGCTGACGAAACATAGGAAAAACACACGAACGGAACAGAGGAGAAAATATGTAGAAGAAGAAAAGAAAAGAAAGGAAGAAAACGAAGGGAAAAGAGAAGAAAAAAATTAGGATTTGCATCCCAAAACATTAAGGCAATGATTCTCGTCCTTTCCATTAAATTTTTATGTGATTATGAATATATTTTTATGGTAGAAACGTGTAGAATTTTGGCTGGATTAAGAAAATATAGCCCTACGGTGCTTAGAACAAAATATTGATTTGGGGGTCGAATAACGATCCATTTTAGCTGAAATTTTGCATGCGAGTTTGTTTTATCATGGTGAACCTAATCTGAAAGAAAATTCAGATTCGAATTTGGTGGCTCGGGATAACTTTTTTACCCGATTTTTGAGCTGAAACTAAATATCATAATATGGGTGCCATTGGATTCGTATTGTTATAAGGATTATATATTTGATAGATTGGAAGCGCTTTGAAGCTTTATAAAAGGGAAATGCAAGATCTTGAGGATTCGTGATATTTGTTCAGCATTCGAGGTATGTTAAGACTTGCTACACTTCGTTGAGGGATATTTTCTAATTAAAGATTTAAAATGGAATAGACAATGGGTAAGCGCAAAAGATGGGGGTCTCGTACCAATGGTGTGATGGGCATTTGCACGAGTACCGCTATTATGAAAGGGAAAATTTATTACTGTAGTATGATAGATTGTAATCTGAGAATGTCAAAGCATATGGGCATTAGCTGATGTATTACTGACTTGGTTTCTTTTGTCTGGTTGTATTTCTTTATTGAACCCGTATATTTGTGATAATTCAGATGATTATATGTCATAGCGACATTTGATTTATTGAGATGGTTCATCATTCCCTTTTGTTGATATTATATTGTGCACATGTATTGACATGAGATTGAGTATGAGTAAAGGTCTGACACGTGGAGATCATCCGTGTTGAGATCAATTTATGATTATAAGTTGGGCACATGGAGACCGTCCGTGCTGGGATTGTTTGATTTTATCATAGTGCGTTGAGATCGTCCGCACCGACAAGTGGAGATTGTCTTTGTTGGTATATGGACCTCGAGATTCCCCATGGGTCACAAACTCTTGATGTATTTCTGAGAAGTATCGTATATATACGGTTGAGAGAGAGTACTTGGCATTTGAGGCATATCATTTCATGCTATTGTATTGCATTGCATCTCATTACATCCGTAATTCTTGTTTGATTATGTGTTTCATTAGTGTTTGAATATTTCGTGACATTTGATTATTTCTATTTGATAAAATTTGGCTGATAAGTGTAACGTAAACATATAAAAACAGGATGGGTTTTTATATACTTTTGTCACTACTTCTTCGTTGTTGGTCTATGATACATATTGGGTACATGTAGTTTCGTACTCATACTACACTTGTTGAACTTCTTAGTGGTGTAGATTAGATTTTGAATTCAAACACGTTTCGTGGAGCTTTCAGAGTTGAGCTTGAGTTATCCTGGAGTTGTGGTGAGCTGCTTGGCTGTTTTGTGGCCCACACCCCACTTTATACCTTTACTTATTATTTTGTTTTACTATTTAGATAGGATTTTTTTACGTCTAGGTTTGTCATTTAGTTTCAGACGTGTGTCGTAGTTTAGAAGCTCTTATACTTATGACACTAAATCTTGGGTGATAGTTTAGTTTTCTGCATTTAATACTTATGAAAGACCTAGTTGTTGATATATTCCACTTGTCGCTTTGTTTTTCCATTATTAATATTTAATAGAATTGGTAAAAGTATTGGTTGGCTTACCTATCAGTTGGGAACATAGGTGCAATCACTACTTGTGAGTTTAGGTCATGACAAATATCATTGCAAATTTCATGGTATACACCTGGTAAAAAAGTAGTCATTATTTTATGACGAAGATAATTAATTATTATTGACATCAAAAAATTGAATCAATACATATTAATTATAATTGCACTTACATGTATCCTTTCATTGATTAAAGATTAGGATTTCTTTCATCTATCAATTTAACATAAGTGTATTATTTGTATGGTAGAAATATAATCGTATTACGAAATATAATAAGAATCGATCTCTATTCAACAACATTTTCTTTCATATGAAAATTTGACATAAGAATATTACTTGTATTGTTTAAGTATAACTGTATTACGAAATATAATAAGAATCAAATCCTTATTCAAGGACAAGGGGCTTGATATAAAAAGTTGAAATATGTAAAAGATGTTAAAAGTATAAGATCTAAATGTCCTGAAAATTATACAACAATTTCTCAAAGGACTAAATATAATCATACATATAAAGTCTATATGTTTTATACTTCTCAAAAATCTTACACCTATATCATGTTTCCTACAAACTATATTTTATGTATGTAAAATAATAAAATTAAAAAAAGAGAGTTATAAACAACATAACCATTATGTACCTGATGATGAGAAGTGAAGAGTGCACAATTGCCAAATAAAATCTGAAATGAAGAGAAATAAATAAAAACTAGTTAGCAAACTCAAGGAAATCTTCATATATTAGATAGCAAACCCGAGAAGCAGAACTAAAATGAGCATAAGAGGAATAAAGTGGTTAATTACCAATCAACAATATATATTTATATATTCAAACTTTTATTGCATATAGCTGCTAATCTATATATTAGCAATGGTGTTTTTAAAAGAAAATGATACAATGCTTTGATATTAAGCTTAAAGATGAAAGATTAATGTGACTTGAATTGTAGAAAATCACTGCACATGCACTATATATTACTCCGATCTTATTTGACAAGGAACATGAAAAGTTTACATAACTGTTGGAAGATAAACGGAAAAAATAGTAAATGTCAGATATGAAATGGTAGGCTTGTAAATTGAGTTCAAGTAATCTGTATTAGGTTAATGGGGAGATGAAATATTTCTATCAATTAAATGTAGTTAAATTACTGATAAATAACATTTTTTTAAAAATGATAAAATGATTACTCAACTTTTAACTATTTAATATTTTATTATTTATATGTTTTATAACATTTTTATTTAGTCTTGGGGCAACATGGTAATTCAACGTTGCACGTTGGAGCTTCCCACTTTTAGTAATATACTAGTATTCGTACTCGTGCGTTGCGCGGTATTTTTAAATGTCATAATTTTAAAATTTTATTATTCACTTGTCAATAATTTAAAAAATAATAGTTTTAATAATACACTATTACTAATTATATGATCATATTTATTTATTGTTTTAGTACAAAAATTTATTTGTTATAATAATAGTCTAATAGTGATAATCAGATTTTTTTTAGTTTACATATATTTATGTTGAATTATTAATAAAGCTATTTATTTCGTCTACAAAAGGAGTCAAATTTCAAATTTTCACATGAAAGGTTTAATACTATAAGAATAAAAGCCAATTTAAATATTTTACATTTTTATTCTTGAAAAAAAATTATTTTATTTCAATTGTTTTTTATTCTTTTTATTATTATTATTATTATTATTATTATTATTATTATTATTATTATTATATATTTTATCAGTGGCGAGCTTGAAATCGGGCATGAGTGTTAATCGAATTTAATAATTTTAAATAAATTTTTATATTTATTTTAAGAAATTCACTATATATATTATTGTCTGCCGTGTTATTCTAAAACTTATAATCCATAAATTTTAAAATTATTGTTCCATCATTTGTATTGCTTTTAGATAGTGTTAGTATTATTACATTGCTATGTGAATTTTTATTAGCTAATATTCTTAATTTCCTTTTATAATATTGATAAGTCGTATGTATTTTTCTTAGGCGTGAAATTTATTTTATTATTCTACTTCTATTCTATTGTTTAGAATTCTTTCATTATCTAAGTTTGTTAACAATAATGATTAGCATTTAGTTATTTATTATATTTATTTTTTGAATTAATCTAATCATAAGTACCTTACACAATCCCTAATATATCTTCTTGTATATCTTTTTTTTTAACTATAATAATAATTTATATATATATTTATCTAGTGTTTTACGAATAACCCAAATAATGATTGACTACTTATAAAAATATTTTTAACATATGAAATATCGAATTTTAATTATTTATATTAATTACATGTGTATTTAAATTATCTTTTTTAGTTAAGTATCTATTAAAATTTTAATTGAGTTATGTTATCCATGGAGCATAATTTCAAAGTGTTGTCTTTAAAAAAAATAGGGGGGGGAAATTTTAAAATAAGGGTGGATAATGATTGGGATTAAAGCAAGAGAGACAGTTTTAAATTGGTAGGAAATTAGTTTTCCACTTATACACGTTGTGGATATTTGTGTTTATCACTTCATTCGGTTACATATTAAAAAAAAATAAAAATATACATATATTATATTGGAGATATCAGATAAAAGCATTTTTACCATCTCATTCATTGTAATTAACCCCATGATTTACATTTATTTATTTTGAAAAACCTTATCATTCAACTTAAACTAAATACAATTATATAATAACATAGCAAAAATTGACAAAATGTCATAGAAAATAGTTTTTTTTTTCTGAAAACAATGTATATTTAAAAATTCAGCTTATACAATTTTTATCACCTATTTTGGGTCATTCTTTATATATATATTTTTTATTCATTTTCTCAGTCTAGTATGGCAATACTTTTTTGGGAAAATTGTGCATTATGACAAACTATTAATTAAAAATAAATACTATAACCACAGTTTCGTTTAATTCCAATTCACAGCAAACTCTCTTGCCATTCGCGTCTCTTTCCTCTCCCTGAATCTTGCTCGCCTCTCTCACTTTATACAAACACAAATGTATAAATTGTGTTTGTATAAAGCGAGAGAGACTTTATAAACAAATACAACTACATACCTATCTCTCCTATACACTTATAATTATACAAGTACAAATCGTCCCCTGCCTAGTTCTCTTTTGCCTTTCTCTCTCTCGCTTTATACAAACACAAATTATGCCTAGTTCTCTTTTGCCTTTCTCTCTCTCGCTTTATACAAACACAAATTATACAAAATACAATGTATAATTTTTGTTTGTACAAAGCGCGAGAGAGATTTGATATACAAATACAAATGTTTTAACTCGATTCAATTGTATACGAATTCAAACTTTATGCAGATATACAAACACGATCATTGATACATATATATAGTAGTTACATATATACAATAATCTAACCGATATACATAAACAATTCACCTCTCTCCACTCTGTGCCCTCTATCACTCGCCTCTCGATCTCCTCTCTCTCCCAATCTGGCTCGCCTCTCTAGCCTAACACTGAGAACATATACATATACAAATACAATTTTCATACAGAATCAGCACAATTTTTATACAATCGTTGCGATTTATACAAATGAGATGCTCCATAGCAAACATAATTTGGCTTATGGAGCGCAAATAGCAAAACTGTAACTATAGAGCGCTAATATGATTTTTATTTTTGCTATTCCTAAAATTTACTCTACCTTTTTAGCAACGTAATAATTTGAACAAATCATAAATTTAAATTTTAAAATGTGTTTGTATTTGTAAATGTTTGTGCAATTATATCTCAACAATTACATGGAAATATCTGGTATTGAATTATATGTTTAGAACGTGTGTTGTATCTTGAAAGTAACCATTTATATATATATTTTAAAAAGAACAAAATAAAATAGATAAATATAAATTAGTAATTAAATTTTAGCAGCACTATATTAAACATTTATCCTAAAAGTTAATTTTCCAATTTTTTAAAAACTACTTCGAACTCCAATTTTTTTTAAAGATTTTTAAATTTTAATAATAAATACTACTATTTTGCGGTGCCAATACGTGACAGTACTTGACTAAAACTAAATTCTCCAACTTCTTTTAAAACTATTTCGAACTCCGATTTTTTTAATTTTAATAATAAATATTTTTTATCCCATGATTTACATTTACAATTTGGGTCATTCTCTTTATATATCTTTTGTGGTGCTTTCAATATATATATATATATAAACATATATGTGTGTGTGTGTTGTGTGTGTGTGTGTTTTTATAAGAAAATATTTGTGCAATCATCTCTCA
This sequence comes from Solanum appendiculatum, assembly GCA_018342035.1. Classification (NCBI taxonomy): domain Eukaryota; kingdom Viridiplantae; phylum Streptophyta; class Magnoliopsida; order Solanales; family Solanaceae; genus Solanum; species Solanum appendiculatum. The sequence continues at coordinate 151,023 of JAGDQO010000694.1, read as the reverse complement.
ATAATTTTATGGAAACATATGAAAATGTGCAATTATATTAGTATATCAATAAGTGAAACCTATCGGTTTATGAGTTTTTGTTGCCTATTTTTTATCATGATTAGTAAAGCAAGTTTCTCAATAGTTCTTGACATATCTTGAAATAGAAAAAAAAAAGAAAATTATTAAATATGTTTATATGTTCGGATTAGTAGAATAAATAAATATTTTTAATTATGATCTTTCAAAAATAGCAAAGACAATCTCATTAGAGTAGAGATAACATAAGATAAGAAAAATACAATACTTATTGAGGGTAAAATTATAATATGATACTAGGAGTAAGTGAAAGTTGTAAGGCTACTACATATAATTATGTAATATCCTCATAATTATTTCCACATAATCATTTTGTTGTATCCAATAGTAATCTCAGTTATTAAAACAGATGTGCATTCTGCTATGTCTTCTGAGTTTTGTATGGGGCCTCTTTGATTCGCCTCCATTTCAACGATTGTAGAAAAAACACACAAAAGAATTATGTATTTACATAGTTTTCTTTAAAAAAATCTTAATGTAGGATATGTTCTCTAGTTGATCCACCATGAATACTTTGTCAACTCAAGTTCATTATTTTTGACAGGATCGTAAAAAATCATTCCTTCATGAATGCCCAAAAAAATAATTATAAGATTATTATACAAATTATACCTAAAAAAGCTGTTTAGTTAAATTTCAAAGTAATTTATTTATTTTGAAATTTCAAAAATATAAAACCGTATAATTTTTTTTATCGAATTCGAAATTCGAAAACTGATATGGTTACCCATGTTCTTCTTACCTGCAAAGAAGAATGAAAAGTCCTCATGTCACCCTTCATGTCTAAAAAATTTCAAGCATGATCAAGTTAGTCATTTCTTCTTTCTAAAAACAACTCACTAATTGACATATAGAAGTGAAATAGGATGGGTTTTCATTGACATAGATAAAGAAAAAAAATTATTCTGCCTCCCAATTGTTCTATGACATGATTTATGAATATGAGTTGCAATTGAAAAATGAGAGAATCTTTTTTTAAATATTAAAAATGGCATCATATAAAAGTTGAAAAGATCATACATACATATAATAGTAAGGAGATTTACATGAAGAGAAATTATAGAACAAATGAATTTTGTACCTTCGAAATAAATATCAATGATGAATTTATTATCTTCTATTGATTTCTTCTCTTTATTAGGCGAAAATGGAATACAAATATTTGGTTGAAAGAATTTGATTTAAGCCTTTTAATAGAAGTTTCTTTTTAATGTGCAGTTTATTTCTGACGTGCAGTTTCTTTCTAGTAACTGATTATATTTATTTTGTTAAATGCCAAAAGAAAAAAATATTAATTGTTGATTAGTGGTTTGCGCTGCTACGATTGGATATTGAACTTAAATTAGAATATAACTGTGCAAGTGTTTCTGAGGATAGGGAGGTGCAGTTAATGTTTTTGCAAAGCTAATAAATTTGTTATTTAAAACAGCCTATTTAAAGTTAAATTGTCATTACTGTTATTTTTATTTTAGTTTTTAAAAAAGAATAAGAAGAGAGAAACATGGAATTTAAGTTGGTTACTCAGATATTTTTTACACGTTAATTTGAATTACAAATTTAAAAACAAATTAAATCTTAATTTTTGAAAATGATTGATTTTGTATACTCAAATGTTTTGAAATTTAATATATATAGATCTGCATTTGTTTTGCTATAAATAAGGAGATTGTGGAAATCTTGTTAAAAATATCTTTCCACAAAAAAAAAAAAAAGAATCACACACTTTACATCACCCTATATTTTAGAACTATTTTAAAATTATTGATTAATTGTAAAAACTGCTTTATAATTATTTTTAAAATAAAATAGTAATTTATTATTTAACCCTATTACATGTAATTAATTTTTAATTATTTAAAAATATTTTTAGAACTACTTTAAAAATATTTCTTGTTTAATTGTACAAACTGCTTTAATCCGAATTAATTTTAATTATTTAAAAAGTATATTTTTTGTGGTACTGACACATGACACTTTTTAATTCTCATATTATATATCTATAGATATAGATAATTATGTCAATTAATAAAAAAAAAACGGTTATGCCACAATTCATACATCTTTAAAATAATTCATACATACTATGAATAAGAAATATTAGTTGGATATGTTTAATGCATGTAAATTTTAATAAATTTAGTTAATTTCAATAATTTATTTATTTAAAAGGAAAAACGGATATACCTTATCAAAACTTGTGGAGTATTGGGAAGTTTTAAAATGACATGTATCATCTTAAATAATTCTTTAATAAAAATTATAAATTATTATTAATTAATTATTTTAAATAATAAAAATTACTTTTTTTGTGGTGCTGACACATAAGCGCTATCACCTCTCCTATCATATATATATATATATATATATATAGAGAGAGAGAGAGAGAGAGAGAGAGAGAGATGATATCATATGATGATGATATATGATATATGATATATAAATGACACATCCTAAGGCCTCATTTGTTTGCATTTAATTGAGGTCTGAATTTGAATGGTTTAGACACCAAGCCATTAAGTGCATTTGTTTTTTTCTACTTAAATATCTCTTAATGGGTTTGAAATGAATCAGATATGTGACAGAGTTTTATTCTCATTCAGACCTGTTTAAAGACATTTTTATTTTTAGAAAAAAATTGTGCTCTATATTTTTTCTTCAAAAAACTTTCAAATCTCTCTCATTCTTCAACTTTTTTAGCTATCCAAATTATTTTCCTTAAACTTTTAATTTTTGGTTTGCTTCTTGTTTATCAAAAACTGATAAAATTTATTGTAAAATTTTTATTTTAACTAAAGTGCAAAACAACTTCCAAAATATGTGTTGTTGAAATTGGACGATAATGCATTTATAAATTTATTTTAAATCATTTGAATGTATCATGTTCATTATTTATTTTAGAGAAGAGTACACGAGCAAACGCATTATAGAACATAGAGAAATTTCATTTATTTATTTATGATTAATTTGAGTGGAATTATTTTTTTCAAAAAAAGATGACTACAAATTTTTCTAAGAATTATTATTATTATTATAATTTGTATATGTAGTACGTGTAGTTCCATTTTATTTTTATCAAACTTATAATATTTATTTATAATTCAAATATCCTAACATTTGTCAATGAATGATATTTTTCTAATATTCAGATGTTTAAAAATAAACAATATTTATCATTCATTCAGATCTACAGACAAGATCTTAATCATTCAGATTCAGACATCTTAATCTCAATGAAAACAAATGAGGCCTAAGAGTGGTGTGTGTAATACTATCTTTGTTTCATAATAAATGGTGTTTATATATATATTTTGATGCAATAATCAAGATGGTATTAAGTGTTTTTTTTAAATTTACTCCTATTAAAATGAGTGGATTTTTATGAAACCAAGAAACTATATTAAATATCCCTCTGTTCACTTTTTCTTATTCGGACTTTGCAATTTTTTTAAAATAATAATAAATAAAGTGCATATTTTACTATTACACCTATGACTATTATTTTCAAAAAATCTAGAAAATGATTTAGGAAATTAGTAGTTCATATCAAGATCCAAAAATGGGCGAGATGGAACTTGTCTATTTCCACTAAGACAAGTCATCAGCCTCAACCCAACGAAACAAAGAAAAACAAAATAGAAAGATAAAGCAAGAACAAGACAAAGATGGAAAACTTATTTATTCTAATAACAAGATAAGTCAGCCTCAACCCAATCGGGTCATTACATTTTATGTAAAAAGTAAAACATAAAAAAATCTCTTGATATGCTATGCTGGACAGGTAAAAGTAAAAACTGTATTTTAGTACTGTGGAAAAATAATAATGAACGGATGGAGTAAGTACTTTTTAATTAAGTGTAGGTTAGTAAACTACAAAAGGATACAACAGTTTGGACATGTCGAAGCTAACTTTCTGAATCCAGCAGTTTCAAACCACTCACCTATTCTCATTAGATGTTTTCCTCAACTAAATTTGCCCGAGGCCATTTAAACTTTATATGAATGTTATGGAGCATCCTCAATTTCATCAAATCATGAAACGGGCCTGGACAAGTGTTCACATGGAGTTTCCTTTGCAAAGAGTATGGGCTAAATTGAAAACACCGAAGAGCATGTTGCACAAGGTAAATGATTTTATGGCTTCTTATAAACAAAGGTTGAACCTAGCTAGGGAGAAATTGGAATTTTTTATAAGGGATAATGAAAGGGCAAGTAGTGGATAACATGTTGATTGAAAAGGAGAAAGAGCTAATACTTGAGGTGGAGAAATGGAGCTCAATCGAGGAGCAGGTGCTTAGATAGAAATCTAGAGCAACTTGGGATAGAGGGTGGAGATTCTAATACCAAATACTTCCATGCACAATGGAAAATTAGATCCATCCACAATGCTATTACTTTTGTTTATATAGAATGCAATACTAAACAAACTGAGCCCTAGCTCTTGAAAGGGAGATCATTAAGGTGTTTTCAAGCTTAATGGGGGATAATGTAGCTGAGTTACCCTGTGTTAACTCATAAATGGTCAAGAGAGGCCAGTGTCTCAACCTACAACAACAATATGAGCTGAACGGACCAGTAACTTATGAAGAAATTTATGAAGCTATCAACAGTATGTCAAAAGAGAAAACCCAAGGGTGGATGGGTTCCCTATTAAGTTTTTCAGTAGGAACTGGGAGATTGTTAAGGCAGATGTGGTAGAGGTTGTGCAATATTTCTTCAGAACAGGTGTTATGTACCCTGCAATTAAAACCATTGCCATTACATTAATGCCAAAGGTGAAAACCCCCACCCATGTCAAAAGATTATAGGCCTATAGCATGCTCTTCTACACAATACAAGATTATATCTAAGGTCTTGACTAGGAGATTGCAGAAAGTCACTGCTGACTTAGTGGGGCCAACACAATTTTCTTTTTGTAAAACCTTGGATTTTGAAAAGAATGAAAATTTTAGGTTTTTCAGAACTGGTGCCAGTACTGATGGAAGCCACCGACAGACTTTAAGTTGACTTATGGGCCGTAGGTGGGAACCGTAGATGGCAACTTAAATAATTTCAAAATTTCAAGCTTCAGAATCCCTTTGACGGTTCTCCAGGACAGCTCGTCATTCCATGTACGAGTCGTAGATAGGTCTCATAGGTCTCTCCAGACTTCATAAAATTTTGAGGGTCAAGGTTAGGATTTATGGTCCGTAAGTGAACCACCGGATCGTACATAGCAACCGATGTTGGGGGCCCAAAATTGATAGTTTCTGAATCTCACCTACGGTTGACCAGGATGGTCCATAGTTGGACCTAGGGACCATAGGTCGAGCCCGACAGTTACTTTTAAGGGCATTTTGGTCTTTTTCCTAATTGACTAGTATCTAAAATAAGTCGGTTTAGTCCTAATCCTAGACCCTATATAAGTCTTTTAAGCCCAAAATTTACCCATTCTAAATCACTCTTTAAATTCCCCAAATCCCTCCAAAGTTCTTCCCCAAATATTTCTCTCTCTAAAGCTTGAAGAAAAAAGACTAGGGATTCAAGTCAAGCCTCCAAATCCTCCAGTGATTGTGGACTTTGAACTCCAAGGTATGATGACTTTCACCTATGAAGTCATTTCCTCCATAGGGTTCCTAAATTCTCCAATTTTCACAAGTTAAAATCTTCAATTGAAATTAGGGTTTTCTTCTATCTTATGGGTTGTTTCCAATTATGATTTAATTGATTGTATTATGTCTTTTTATGCATGAATTGAGATAATTGAATGATTTTAAGATGAAATTATATGAACCCATGCATGATTTATAATTTCTAAGCTATGATTCCATGATGAAGTTTATGAATGATAAAAAGATGAATTTTATGAAAATATATATGCATGTTCCTTTATGAAATTGATGATGATTTAAGATTGCTTTTAGAGTGAAGCATTGTTGTTGTTGTTGTTGTGAAAGGATTTCTCACATACTACTCAAAACATGATTGTAATAAGGATTTTCTCACATGAAGGATTCAAAGGGTTGAAAGGTTTTCTCGACTAAACTTTGAATCAAGAACTAAGAATTATTCTAATGAACTCTAGCTTTGATTGGCTGTTTGATGTGCCCTTCCATGAATGATAAGACAAGCGGTGATTACCCATGTTACCTAATGATAATACAAGAGGTGATTACCCATGTCTCCTAATGATAAGGCAAGTTAAGATTTATGATTAATCCGTGGGAACTATGCTTAGCACCGAGTGGAAAAGTGGTGATTACCCGTGTCCCATAAACTATGTGCCACCATAGGTTTGTCTTAGATAGACATTAGCTAGGGGATCCACTTAAGCTGGAAGTTTATGGTTCTTACCTTGGTAAGTAAGGACACTCTTTTCGGTGTGGGATAGACACCAGATTCCACGTTATAGTTCACATGGTCTATGTCGGTTAAGACTCACTTCCCACAATAATGAACTAAGGTTACTTCTAGAAGTATCTCAAATGGGTTTTAAAGATGTTAGCTTGCATTGACCATGATTTTGACTTATGTTTTTAACAAATTATTTTATTATTTAGCTTGGTCATTGCATGTCATTTAAAGTTCCTTTAAGCATGATTTCACAATTCTTATGCATTGTTATCATACTTGGTTACATTCCATGTACTAACGTATACTCTTGCCTACATTGTTTCACTAATGTAGGATCCAATGATTCTTTTCCACATACTCGTGGCTAGTGATTTCATAGTGAGATTTGAAGATCGGTGAGTCCTCATGTTCCGAGGATTGAGGCTTCTTTTATTACTTTCATGTCTTTTTCATTTTGGATTTGTATGTGATGTATGGGTTACGTCCCAATCACCTTTTTATCATGTATTAGATGGCTTTAAGAATATGTTAAACTTCCATTATGCTTTGTCAACCCTTTCAAATATAGAACTATCATTTTACTCTTAAATCTATTATCTTGTATGATGTATGTTAAGTGGCTTGGGTAGGGCCTCTCAGGGTCCTATACGCTATGTCACGTCTATGGGGTACTTTAGGTGGAGACATTTTTATTGAAGCGGAAAGTAAACTGAGAATAACTAAACTAAACCCAGCTAGGCCCCCCAAAAGACCCGCTGGGCACACTCGTGTACAAGTTTAAATAAAAACCTGAACGGATCCCCAAAAGCCCGATAGGTACACTGAAAAGCTAGAACTACAGAATCAAGGAATAGAACTCCGAATTGATCAAATACCCAACACTGAACTGATCACAACTCTGACCTTCCAAATCAATACGCCAATCCGACAAGCTACTCCTGGGGCATGAACCCAACCAGCCGAATACTGCAAGAAGGGTGGGGGTACACCGACCCCTCCAATTAACCCGATCATTAACTGCCCAATTAGGCTATCACTCTGGGGGCACTGCCCAGGGCCCAGCCCATGCTAGGCGAGTGAGCCTTCTAACATTCCGGGGGCACTGTCCCAGCGAGACGAATGAACTATCTACCACTTCGGGGGCTCTGTCCCAGGCAGACGAGTGTGGGGGCTATGTCTACTCCCCAGAGGACCACAAATAACAAATATTCAATTGCCCTGCCATCTAATCACTCTGGGGGCGCTGCCCAAGCCACTAGTGTGCGGGCTACATCAACTCCGAAGAGGATCTCAAATAATTCAAATATCGAGGATCGCCGTCCACCCCCAACAATCCTCAACACAAGACTGGATAAGCCAACACCAACAGTACAACGCAAGACTCAAGCATATCAAACGAAGGCTCCCAGCCTAGCACAATCCAACCGACAATCGGTGCAAACACATCATCTTCCGGCAGCACCCCACAATCGCAGAGATAGAGGGGAAAGAATCGAAAGATTCGAAAGCCATGAAAATTCCTTAACTAAGGTTCATACTATCAGACCCAAGTCTGTTATACCAGTCTACAAGGATCTAGTCCATCTTAATCGCCGTCGGATACATACTCAAGTCAACAGGTGCATAGGACTAAGGCAATACTCTCTTAACCTATTCTAAGGTCGAAATCACACTAATCAACAAAGCACGGAATACGATGACCCAGACCCACTCATGCATCAATAGAAAACCACCAAACAGATAATCCACAATACAAATACCAACAATCCAAGTCAACAACCCAAGCTATAGTATGATACTAGCCCATAACAGCCCAACAATCAACTTAAAAATGCGAAATCTGAGAAGCAGGGGAACAATACTCACTAACCACCCCAGATTCACACAAATCAACCAGCATTTACACATTCAAGCTCAATCTAGAAAGAAGGGAAGCCGTAACCTACCAAAAAAGCCGATCACAAGCACTCCAAGTCACTCAACCAGACATTTCCCCGGCCGAATGGCCTCAGACTGCTGCCACGCTATCAAAAATAGAATCACAATGTCAATATGGTCGTTTAGACACTAAAATAAACAAAATCGGAGACAGATCAATTTTGGAGTCAAATCGGGCAAAGTGGGACCCGCTCCAGATATTCCAGAATTGACTCAATGAAAAGGTCCCAAATCCTTCACTGAACTAGAATCCCAAAATGGATTGCCCATCAGGGTTCAGATCTACTACTAACAGCCAACAACAACAAATAGCAAAACTTTATAAAAAAAGGCCAAGAATCAACTTACAACTCGAATTCACGGAAATCAAGGACCACCCAACGCCAATAAACAAAAAACCCACGAAGCCTACGAGAAACGGAACGCCTGGAACTTCGAATCGCTGAAAATCGATGCAAATTGAGGGAGATACGAAGTTTTGAAGCTTTCTACCAAGTGAGTTTCGACTCCATTAAATAGACACTGCCAGGCCCGCTCTTCTCCGCGAACGCGGTCAACGCTCCACGAACGTGGAGGTGAGCAAATCAGTACTCCGTGAACTTGGCCCCGGGCCCACGAACGCGAAGAACAAGAATCTCCCCTCGCCCAAATGACCTCCGCGGACGCAGAGAACCTTCCGCGAACGCAGAGCACAAGGAACCACTCACCACACAGACCTCCGCGAACGCGGAGACCTCACGGCGAACGCGGAGCTCAGGGACTCAGACCTCCACGAACATGGAGAGCCTTCTGCGAATGCGGAGCACAAGAACCCGATGCTCCTCACAGACCTCCGCAAATGCGGCCTCTGGCCCGCGAACGCAGAGAGCAAATGAGTTTGCCGTTTTGACTGCTGCACTAGCTAAGTTTTGGACAATTCCAAAACTCTGACTGCGTGCTCGGGATTTTGTTCGGAACCCCGTGCATGCAAACGAAATATGCTATCCCCTCAAATTTGACGTTCTGGACTCAATGGCACAGTTGAAATTTTCATACGAGGTCGTTTCGTTAAAAAGTGGTCCCACACCCAAATGAGTCAACTTAGCCAACTTTTACCGGAGGCCTCAAAATTAGATCGGAAGCTCCCGAGAATTCTCGAAAGGTAGTTCTAGACAAAACTCGGCATTTCGGAACTAATCGCTCTGTCGAAATCTTCATCCGAGTGCGTTTTCCAAGAATGTTGGATGAAGTCAACCTTCAACAAAATTTCAAAGGCTAAAGAGCTAACTGGCCCCAAAATCACATCGAAAACCCTGGGACTCGGGCAAACCATGCTTCTAGCCTAATTTGGCTGCTCCGGAGTTGATGGAACCGTCAAAATTCTCATTTGAGGTCTGTTTAACTTAAGTTATGACCAAAATCAACTTTTTAAGTTTCAAAAGCTCCAAAACATAAAAACAGGCATAAAACCCAAAGGAACGACTAGGCGACCGAACAGTCAGTGCCAGCAAGTCATAAATGACTTGGGGTCGCTATAGGAACGCTCTAAACGACAGAAAGAAGGCATTAACACAGAAATGACCTGGAGGGACATTACTATATCCACTACTAAAAGGACTTTCATCCGCGAAAGTAAGGATCAAGAAGTACCTGAGGGCTCACATAAGCTGGGGAACTGCTCTCGCATCTCCCACTCGATCTCCCAGGTAACCTCCTCAACTGGACGATGCCTCTAACGGACCTTAACTACATGAATGACTCTCGACCCTGGCTGCCTCACATCTCTGGCCAAAATAGCAACTGGCTCCTCAGTATAGGTCAAGCGATCATCCAACTCAACAGCATCATACTGGAGCACATGAGACTCATCTGGAACATATCGGCGCAGCATCGAAACATGAAAAACTGGATGAATAGCTGAGAATGCTGGAGGTAAAGCTAACTTATAAGCCACCTCACCAACTGCCCTCAAAATCTCAAAAGGCTCGATATAACTGGGGCTAAGCTTGCCCCGCCTCCCAAATCTCATCACGTCCTTCATGGTAGATACTCGGAGGAATACTCTGTCACCCACGACAAAACTCAACGGTCGATGCCTACGGTCTGCATAGTTCTGCTGTCTACTCTGAGCCATCTTGAGCCTATCCTAGATCAACCTCACATACTCCAAGGACTCTTGAAACAAATCTGTACCATGCAGCCTGGGCTCCGTAGACTTAAACCAATCAACCAGAGTGCAACAACACCTACCATATAAGGCCTCAAACGGGGCCATCTGAATGCTGGAATGGTAGCTGTTGTTGTACACAAATTCTGCCAATGGCAAGAAATGGTCCCACTGACCCCCAAAGTCTATAACACAGGCCCACAACATATCCTCAAGAACCTGTATAGTGCGCTCTGACTGGCCATCAGTCTGTGGGTGAAATGTTGTGCTAAGATCCACACGGGTGCCCAACTCCCCCTGAAATGCTCTCCAAAAGCTAGAAGTGAACTGTGGGCCCCGATTTGAAATGATAGAGACAGGCACACCATGAAGACAGACTACCTCCCGAATGTAGATACGGGTTAACCTCTTATTATGGTAGGATGTATGAACAGGAATGAAGTGTGCTGACTTGGTCAATCGATCCACGATGACCCAGATACTGTCAACACCCCTAGGAGTCCGTGGCAATCCCACAACAAAGTCCATGGTGATATGCTTCCACTTCCACTCAGGAATGGGTAACCTCTGCAACTCTCAACCAGGCCTCATATGCTCGGCCTTCACCTGTTGGCAACATAAGCAACGAGACACATAGTCTAAGATGTCCCTCCTCATACCGCTCCATCAGTAATGCTGCCTCAAATTACGATACATCTTAGATGTGCTCGAATGGATAGAATACTTGGAATCATGGGCTTCGCTAAGGATCAGCTAGATCAAATCACTAACCCTCATAACACATAAATGACCAGCAAACCTCAAAACCCCATCAGAATCTAAGGTAGCCTGCCCGGCATCACCTGCCAAAACTCTATCTTTGAGCGCCACCAAAGACTCATCCTCAAGTTGACGACTACAAATCTGATCAAGTAGAGAGGACTGAACCCCCACATAAGCTAACACCCGGCTGGAATCTGAAACATTAAATCTGATCATCTGATTGGTTAAGGACTGAATGTCCAAAGCCAAGGGTCGCTCTGAAACAGAAAGGAAGGCTAGACTACCCATACTCATTGCCTTCCGACTCAAGGATCCGCTACTACATTCGCCTTGCCCGGATGGTAGAGAATAGAGAGATTATAGTCCTTTAGGAGCTCTATCCAATGGCGCTGCCTCGAATTAAGATCCCTCGAAGTCATGATGTACTGAAGGCTCTTGTGATTAGTGTATATCTCACAATCAACTCCATATAGGTAATGCCTCTAGATCTTAAGCGTGAAAACTACCACCGCCAACTCCAAGTCATGAGTGGGGTAGTTGCGCTCATGCAGCTTAAGCTACCTCGATGCATAAGCAATAACCCAGCCCTGCTGCATCAGAACACAACCCAAACCAACGTCGGATGCGTCACAATAAACCATGAAGCCCTCGCCCTCAACTGGAATAGTCAATATAGGAGCGGTGGTAAGCAACTCCTTGAGCCTCAAAAAGTTCCTCTCACACTCCTCCGACCACACAAAAGGAACGTCCTGGCGAGTCAATCGAGTCAATCGATTCAAGGGCATCGCTAAAGTGGAGAAACCCTCAACAAAGCGTCTGTAGTACCCTGCCAATCCGACGAAGCTCCGAATCTCAGTCACAGAGGTGGGCCTAGCCCAACTACGAATAGCCTCAATCTTCACCGAATCCACCATAATGCCATCCTTGGACACCACGTGCCCCAAGAATGCTACAGACTCAAGCCAAAACTTACACTTTGAGAACTTGGCATAAAGTTGATGATCTCTCAAAGTCTGGAGCACTATCCTCAAATGCTACTCATGCTCACGATGGCTCCGCAAGTATACCAAGATGTCATCAATGAAGACTATGATGAAGGATTCCAAATACGGCCTGAATACATAAGTCATCAAGTCCATAAAGGCGGCAGGGGCATTAGTCAACCCAAAAGACATAACCAGGAACTCATAATGGCCATAACGAGTCCTAAATGCTGTCTTAGGGATGTCCGCTGTTCTAATCCTCAACTGATAGTAACTAGATCTCAAGTCAATCTTAGAAAACACGGCAGCACCCTGAAGCTGGTCGAATAGGTTATTAATACGAGGCATAGGATAATGGTTCTTCACCATCACCTTATTCAACTGCCTGTAATCGATACACATCCACATGGTGCCATCGTTTTTCTTCACAAACAGGACTAGGGCACCCCAAGGTGATACACTAGGTCTGATGAACCCTCTACTCAAGAGATCCTGAAGCTGATCACTGAGCTCTCTGAGCTCTGCAGGCGCCATACGGTACGGCGGGATAAAAATGGGACGAGTACCCGGCTCCACGTCTATTCCAAAGTCAATGTCCCGATCTGGAGGTAGGCCAGGAAGGTCGGCAGGAAACACATCTGTGAACTCTCGGACTACAGGCACTAAATCAACTGTAGGGCCCTCCCTACTAACATCTCTAACATATGCCAAGTAAGCAAAACATCCGTTGTGCACCAGCCTCTGGGCTCAAATACAAGAAATCACCCCAACTGGTGTGCGCTACAAGAACCCTGCCACACCACTGGCGAGATACTAGGAATGGCTAAAGTCACGGACTTGGCATAACAGTTCAAGACAGCCCGGTGAGGAGATAGCCAATCCATACCCAGAATCACAACAAAGTCTACCATACAAAGGACAATAAGATCAACCAGAGTGTCCTGCCCTTAAAAAGTCACCACACAAAACTTGCAAACCCGATCCACTACTAAAGAATCCCCTACTGGGGTTGAAACACGCAATGGAACAGATAAGGGCCCAGGACTCACTCCCAATCGAGGCACACAGTAATCAGACACATATGAATAGGTAGAACTAGGATCAAATAAGGCTGAAGCATACTGATGGCATAAAAGAACCGTACTTGTGATCACATCATCGGATGCTTCGGCCTCTGCTCTAGCTGGAGCTGCATAGAAATGGCCCTGGACACCTCTACCCCACGCATCCACTCGACCGCCTGTCCTACCTCCCTGAGCACCATGCTCCTGACCTCCTCCCCTAGCTGGAGGTTCTACAGTCGAAACTGGTCTTACCGCCTGAGGAGCTGGTAAAATTGATCTGGAGATAGGGCACTCCCTGGCCCAATGGTCAGGTGCCCCACAGGTAAAACAATCCGGCAACAATCTACTCCCAACTAGAGGTCGGCCACCCTGACTTGAAAAACCCGACTGCGAACCACTCCTGCCCTGACTCGGCCCGGCACTATATGCTCCATGGCGGGGCTGGTCGCCCTCTGATATCTGAAGTGCTGCCTGAAATGGGTAACTGGGCTAACCTGCCTGGAACCTCCGATAAACCTGGTCTCGAGTCACTCTAGGCCTGGAACAGGGCCCACTAGCCTTACCATCCTGTCTGACCCTATTGTCGCTATCCCTTGGGCCTCACGACGCAACTGCTCAATAGTACGGGCATGGTCCACCACCTCTAGAAAGGAACAGCCCGCTGTCAACATACACTGCGACTCAATCCTCAACTGCAGCATCAACCCTCTAACAAAGCATCGGACCCGCTCCTCCTCTGTAGGCAGAATCATGGTGGCATGACGAGATACCTCCAAAAATCTGGTCTCATACTTAGACACCGTGACAGAGCCCTTCTCCAACCTGGAGAACTCGTCACGAAGTCAATCCCTGACGCTCCGTGGAATAAATCTGACCAGAAAAGCCTCTGAAAACTTCTCCCACGATACTAGTGGGGATCTAGCTGGACTATTCCCAATGAACGAACGCCACCACTGTCTTGCTGGTCCGTCTAGCAAATATGCAGTGAAGTCAGCTCCTCTGGACTCCACTAAACCCAAGGTCTGTAGCCTTTCTCGACAAGTAGTCAGGAACTCGTGGGCATCCACCCCGGCAGCCCCGGAGTTTCTTAGCGGTGACAGTCTGAGAAACACCCCGAGCATCTTCTACTCTCGAAGTGGCATAACCCCGTCCAAAGGGTCTTGTTGAACCACGGCTGGTACTGGCGGCTGAAGAACCTCTGGTGCCACAACCGCAGGTTGGTCCTGCTGTGCCTGAAATGGCTCTAGGACTGGTGCTGGGGCTGGCTACTGCTACTGCATACCACCGATAGCAGCTAGGATCTAGGCATGCATGTCTTGAATATCAGGGGCCACAACTGGTTTCTGGTGGTGGCTGGGCTGGTCCCGGCTCCACCAGCTGAGGAGGAACCTGCTCTGCACGAAGCTCTGGCTCTGGCTCCGGAGTCCTCTCTCTCTCTCGGCCTGGTGCCGCAGTATCACCTCTACCTCCACTACACGTATGAGACATCCCTGTGATAGAAGAACACAAGTGAGATTTCAAGATACCAACTGGACATCAACGCACCAAAAGATACAAAGTAAGAAAACATCCTATGGACATCCTATAGCCTCTCGAAGATAAGTCACGGACGTCTCTGTGCCGATCCTCAAGACTCTACTAGATTCTAGTTCTGTACAAGTGAGACCAACGAACCTAGGCTCTGATATCAATTTGTCAAGACCCGATTTCTCAACTCACGATGGCGCCTACAACCCACCGGTAGGCAAGCCAAACTATATCCCGAAACTTAACGGCAATGGGACTAAAAGTGGAAACTAGTCCAAACCAAGTGGAAGCATACAACAAGAACACATAAAAGAAGGCTGAAACGGAACCAAACCAAAATAATATATACAAGACACCACCCAAAATCTGGAAGTCACATATACAGAACCACTAAGAAGAGTACAAGTCCCAAAAGTGGACCACAAAAACAACTGTCTCAAAAACAAAAGACAAGCCAAAAATAAATATATAGAAGGAGACGGGTAATCCCAGAACGCCATGTGCTCACCCAAGTCTCCTGAACTGACAGTTGCATGCCCGATCTCAAGGTGATAACTGGTGCTAGGACCTGCATCACGAAAATAGATTCAGAGTGTAGCATGAGTACCAAAACAACAGGTACCCAGTAGGCACCAGAGGCCGGCTGAGCAAGAAAGGTAAAAACAGGTAGACAAGATAGAATCAACAACAACAACAGAGGTCAACAAAACAGGAAACAAAAAAGTGAAAAGTAAACTGAGAATAACTAAACTAAACCCAGCTGGGCCCCACATAAGACCCCGCTGGGTGCACTCATGCTCAAGTTTAAATAAAAACCTGAACGGACCCCCATAAATCCGACAGGTACACTGAAAAGCTAGAACTACGCGATCAAGGAACAGAACTCCAAATTGATCAAATACCCAACACTGAACCGATCACAACTCTGACCTTCCAAATCAATACGCCAATCCGACAAGCTACTCCGGGGGCATGAACCCAGCCAGCTGAGTACACGCAAGAAGGGTGGGGGTACACCGACCCCTCCAATCAACCCGATCACCAACTGCCCAATTAGGCTATCACTCTGGGGCACTGCCCAGGGCCCAGCCCATGCTAGGCGAGTAAGCCTTCTAACATTCCGGGGGCACTGTCCCAGCCAGACGAATGAACTATCTACCACTCAGGGGCTCTGTCCTAGCCAGACGAGTGTGTGGGCTATGTCTACTCCGCAGAGGACCACAAATAACCAATATCCAATTGCCCTACCATCTAATCACTCTGGGGGCGCTGCCCAAGCCAAACAAGTTTGCGGGCTACATCAACTCTGAAGAGGATCTTAAATAATTCAGATATTGTGGATCACCGTCCACCCCTAACAATCCTCAACACAAGACTGGATAAGCCAACACCAATAGTACAACGCAGGACTCAAGATCACGGGCCGCTGCCCCCACAAGCATATAAAACGAAGGCTCCCAGTCAGCACAATCCAACCGGCAATCGGTGCAAACACATCATCTTCAAGCAGACCCCACATTCGTAGAGATAGAGGGGAAAGAATCGGAAGGTTCGAAAGCCACGAAAATGCCTAAATTAAGGCTCATACTATCAGACCCAAGTCTCCTATACCAGTCTACAAGGATCTAGTCCATTCGAATCGCCGTCGGATACATACTCAAGTCAACTGGTGCATAGGACTAAGGCAATACTACCTTAACCTATTCTAAGGTCAAAATCACACTAATCAACCAAGGACGGAATCCAATGACCTAGACCCACTCATGCATCAACAGATAACCACCCAACAGATAATCCACAACACAAATACCAACAATCCAAGTCAACAACCCAAGCTACAACATGATACTAGTCCATAACAGCCCAACAGTCAACTTAAAATTGCGAAATCATAGAAGCAGGGGAACAATACTCACTAACCACCCCAAATTCACACAAATCAACAAGCATTTACACATTCAAGCTTAATCTAGAAAGAAGGGAAGCCGTAACCTACCAAAAAAGCCGATCACAAGCGCTCCAAGTCACTCAATCGGAGATTTCCCCTTTCGAATGGCCTCAGACTACTGCCACGCTATCAAAAATAGAATCACAGCGTCAATATGGTTGTTTAGACACTAAAATCAATAAAATTGGAGACATACCAATTTTGGAGTCAAATCGGGCAAAGTGGAACCTGCTCCGGATATTCCAAAATTGACTCCGTGAAAAGGTCCTAAATCCTTCCCTGAACTAGAATACCAAAATGGATCGCTCATCAGGGTTCGGATCTACTCCTAACAGCCAACAACAACAAATAGCAAAACTTTAGAAAAAAAGGCCAAGAATCAACTTACAACTCGAATTCACGGAAATCAAGGACCACCCAATGCTAATAGACCAAAAACCCACGAAGCCTACGATAAACTGAATGCCTGGAACTTTGAATCGCCAAAAACCGATGTAAAATGAGGGAGATATGAAGTTTTGAAGCTCTCCGCCAAGTGAACTTCGACTCCATTAAATAGACACTGCCAGGCCCGCTTTCTCCGCGAATGCGGAGGTGAGCCAATCAGTACTCCGCAAACTCAGCTTCGGGCCCGCGAATGCGGAGAACAATAATCTCCCCTCACCCAACAGACCTCCCCGGACGCGGAGCACAAGGAACCACTCACCACACAGACCTTCGTGAACGTGGAGACCTCACTGCGAACGCGGAGCTCAGGGACTTAGACCTCCTCGAACACAGAGAGCCTTCAGTGAACGCGAAGCACAAGAACCCGGCGCTCTTCACAGACCTTCACAAACGCGGCCTCTGGCCCACGAACGCAGAGTAGACTCTCTCAGGCGTCCGCGAACACAGAGCCTATCCCGCGAACGCGGAGAGCAAATGAGTCTGCAATTTTAACAGCTGCACCAGTTAAGTTTTAGACAATTCCAAAACTCTGATAGGGTGCTTGGGATTCGTTCGGAACCCCGTGCACGCAAACAAAATATGCTACCCCCTAAAATTTAACATTCCGGACTCAATGGCGCAGTAGAAATTTCCATACGAGGTCATTTCGACAAAAAGTGGGTTCGACACCCAAATGAGCCATTTTAGCCAACTTCTACCGAAGGCCTCAAAATTAGATCGGAAGCTCCCGAGAATTCTGGGAAGGTCGTTCTACACCAAACTCGGCATTTCGGAACTAACCGTACTGTCAAAATCTTCATCCGAGCGCGTTTTTCGAAGAATGTTTACCGAAGTCAACTTTAAACCAAATTCAAAGGCTAAAGAGCTAACTGGCTTCAAAATCACACCGAAAACCCTGGAACACGGGTAAACCATGCTTCTGGTCTAATTTGGCCGCTTCGGAGCTGATGGAACTGTCAGAATTCTCATCTGAGTTCGTTTACCTGAAGTTATGACCGAAATCAACTTTTCAAGTTTCAAAGCTCCAAAATAGAAAAACAGGCATAAAACCCAAACGAACGACCAGGCGACAGAACAGTTAGTGCTAGCAAGTCATAAATGACTTGGGGTCTCTATAGGAACGCTCTAAATGACAGAAAGAAGGCATTAACACAGAAATGACGTGGAGGGTCATTACAATTCAAATACCTTGGGGTGCCTTTCCATACAAAGAAGCTGAGTGTACACTACTATTTGCCTTTGATAGAGAAGATCACAACAAAAGTTACATGTTGGTCAGCTAAGTTACTATCCTATGCAGGAAATGTTCAGTTGCATAAATCAGTGTTGTTTGTTGTGTAAACGTATTGGGCACAAGTATTTCTTATTCCTCAGAAAGTGATTAAATCTATTGAGCAAATATGTAGAACATTTTTATGGACTGGAGTTGTTACTATGTCTAACAAGGCTTAAGTATCTTGGGATAATATTTGCAAACCCCAAGCTGCTGGAGGACTAAATATACTAAATATAAGCTTGTGGAATAAGGCAGCTATTCTAAAACAGTTGTGGAATGTGGCAAGAAAGAAGGAATGTTTGTGGATTCAGTGGATTCACAACTTCCATATAAAGAACAGCCCTGTAGAAACATTCCAGATTCCCAAGAATGCTTCTTGGGCTGGGAGGAAGATAATGGAATCAAGGGAGCTAGTATTGCAGGGGAAAAATAGTCCAGGTGCTCTACATGCAGCGTTCAAGACAACTCAAAAGGGTGAAACTTACTCCACAAAAAGGATGTATACTTGCTTGTTGCCTCAGTATCCTAAGGTGGAGTGGAGGAGTTGTACTTTACATTCTTGTGTGCATCCTAGATTCAAATTTATATGGTGGTTAGCTATCCAAAACAGACTTGCGACAGTGGAATGGTTGTTGAAATATGGGATTGAAGTGCCTCCAGATTGTGCATATTGTGGATCTAATTTCGAATCATTTGATCACCTATATTTTGAATGTTTGACTACTAAAACTCTATGGAGAAGGTTGTGTCACTGGATGGGAATTAATAGGAACATTCAGGATTGGCAAGCTGAATTGAAATGGATGTGTACGCTATCCAGGAAGAAAGCAGGAATAGCTAAGATTATATTAAGTGTTTTTGCTATGCAAGATCACATTATCTGGCATGAGAGAAACAAGATCACATTCCAGAAGAGAAAGTCGGATACATAGGGAGTTTTGAAAGAGATAGTACTGCATATCTATCTATCTATCTATATCTATACTACCTTAAAAGCATGAACTTCCTAACTTAAATGTTAAATTACTATAATACCCGAAACTTAAAATAGCAATTTAGTATATCCTCTATATTTTATATTTATTCTTTATCTGTTCTATATTATATGAAAAGCTGACACCTTTTCACATTGACGGGTAGCGACTTCTCTGAAAGAATTGTGACTTTTTTTTAATATAAATGTGACTTTTTCAATGATTTCTAAAATTTCTAAATGGTTGTGATTTTTCGAAAAGGTTGTGACTTATCTGATCAGGCACAATAAGAGTCTTTTCACATTATCCTTTGTTGCCTATAAATAGAGGGGTTTCCTCAAATTTTTAAACTTTGAATTTTGTAAGTTTTCTATTCTTCTTCTTTTTAAAAAAAAGGAAGATTGAGAGCATTGTTCAATTGTGAAATTACAATATTTATTGTGGGTAAATTAGATAGATCAACAAATATTAACGCAATAAGGAGAACAAAATAATTCAACTCCAAACAAGAAAACTATCTACATAATTTATTTGTACTCATTTTCATTGTCATAAACATACTTTTGCACCAACTTCTAATTGACAAGAAGTTCAATGATTTTCTGTTACACAAACTACAAATTGGTGTTGAAGCTGAAAAGTCTCAAATTATTAGCGAGAAGGGTTTGATCAAAATTTATTTGAATAGTCCAAACTAGATTTATTAAGTACTCCTCCGTTTCTAATTTATTTGTTGTACTTAGATTATTAGTCATGTTAAAATGGACCCACAACATAAAATACAAAATTTAGTGTATCTTCGATATTATTTATATTCTATTCTATTATAACGAAATGCCTTTTCACATTGAAAGGTTGTGACTTTTCCAAGGAGTTATGTGACCCTTTCAAAGGGTTGTGACTTTTCCGAAGGATTGTGACTTTTCTAATGAGTTATGACTTTTCCGATGAGTTGTGACCTTTCTGAAGGGTTGTGACTTTTCTAACGGGTTGTGACTTTTTTGGTAAGGTACAATAAGTATTTTATTCATCCTACCCTTTGTAGGCTATAAATAGAGGGGTTTCCTCACATTTTTAAACTAATTTTTATAAAGGTTCTTATTATTATTCTTCTTAAAACACCCAATTTAGTATAAATTCTATATTTAATTTTATATTTAATTATTTATATTATATTATATTAAATGCAGATATTTCTTTACACTGAATGATTGTGACTTTTTTCAAAGAGTTGTGACTTTTTTCAAAGAGTTGTGACTTTTCTGATGAGTTGTGACTTTTCTTAAGGGCTGTGACTTTTCTGATAAGGCACAACAAGTGCATTTTCATATTACCATTTTGTTGACTATAAATGGAAGGGTTCCCTTGCATTTCTATACAACGAATTTTTTAAGTTTTCTATTCTTCTATTTTTAAAACCTCATGTAAGATTTACAGATGTTGAGTGATCTCAAAGTTTAGTAGAATTTGAACACTCCATAACTCGAAGTTTTCTATTCTTCTGTTCTATGTTTCATATCAATATTTATTTATTTATATTATATTAAAAGCAGAAACTCCAACAATACAACAATAACTAAGCAGTTCACTATCGGGGAGGGAGGAGAAGGTTTTAAGTGGTATAACTAAGAGATTTTAAGAGTGGCTTTTTATTTTTACATATCACAATAAATTTTGAAATGAGAAAAAAGTCACAAAAAAAGGAAAAAAATAAATCTAATTGGAGGCCATAGAAATGTCTCACATCACCTTATCTACGTCTAACTTTATGTTATAAATAGTTATATGTGTTTATTAGATACTGATTTGACCACTTGGATTAGTAATCATAAGAAAGTTTACATTCACTATTCATAGGAATTTATATTTTATTATTCTATTTATAATTATATACTTGAAATTTTAATTTAATAATATTGACATTATTTTTTAAAATAGTGTACTACATGGTTTGATATTCACGTGCAATGCACATGCCTTAAAACTAGTATATATATATAAGAAGCAAAACAAGGAATCACTCCAACAGTTTATTGGTACTCCTTAGAAGGTGTTAGTAGTAATCAAATCTGTACAGATAGTTCTTGATGTTTTCATAGCTTTGTAGGTTTCTTTCATGGAAGAATAGGTAGTCCAATCCCTATTCTGGTTTGTATGTTACTTTTGGTTATCAATGCAAGATCTAATCTTTACCAAAAAAAAGTGTAGGGTAGTAAAGTCGCTTCTTTCTTTTAGAACTGAATGGATTTCCTAAGAGGATGTACTCAAGGTGACAACATCACTTTTTTTTATATAATTAAATTTGACCTGATGGGACAATTTTATTGATAAATATACATTAAAAACAAAGAATTTGAAAAAGGACGTCTAGTCGGTCCAAAAGTGACCAGCTCAAAGTCTAGAAAATATGTTAAAAAACAAAAAATCTTGAACTATCCTTTGTCTGTGTCTTCACTTTTCATTTTAGGAAAGTAACTCTTCAACTTCTTGGCTAATACCTTCTCGAGACTATCAAACCTGAAATCCACTTTTTATTGCTCTTTTTAGGTTTGCATAATATAGAAAGAGAATGCCAAGATAGGACATGTACCAATCACTTTTAGAAGGTTTGGAACCCTTACTCAATATAGGGTACAGAAAAACTACATACCCTTTTTTAGAGCGTATAAGGGGAAAAGCGATCTTGCATCATTAGCCACTTTTCAGCATTTTCTGCCTGAGTTGTTGACCATCACCTGACCTAATGCCGGCGTCATATTTTCCAATGGACTTAGTTCTACCTCGAATGTATCTTGCTTGATCAACACTGTGAGTTTCTCCCTTCTTACATTTGTAGAAACTCGATGCATCTATCTCTTTTCCTGTAGCTACTTAATCTTCATTTTTAATTTTCGAAGCTCAAGAATTTATAAAAAGCTTAGATGGTCCCCCAATCTCGCACTACATTATCTTTGTGTCCAGCTTGCAGGTAAACTGAAGTGCCTCATGTAAATAGATCCTTCCATTATTTTTTGCATATAAACTCCAATTCACCATTGATTCGATTTGGAGTGTTTATGCGTTCTTTATAGATTCAGCTCTTAGAATATCTTTGAATTAAGTTGTTTCTGGTCCTTTTAGGCGGAATGAGCATGTATTGTTTACTGCTACTTTTGACTGCTATCATGACATAACAGTTGTTTCCCTTTTACCTCATCCCTGTGTTGAATAATTTTCATTGTCATAAATTTCATAGTAGGGATTTGTTGTTTTTCAATGTTCAAAATCTTTCTAGCTTGACTTGGTAATTCTTTGAAATATTCAGACTCAAGTCTGCCTTGATTATCAAATCCAAATTAGCTAGAAAGTCTGCTAGTTTGACCTTTTTTGTATATGTGTTGTATCAGAATTTGTCCCATTTGAGACATGTATCGAATGTCCTAAACCATCAGTGCTATATTCTAGGGAACTTACCACACTTAATTTAAAAAGTTTGGTAGCACTAGAGAGTCTTTTTCTAGATGAGCAAGTGCTTCCTTTATAGATATAACCTCTACCTCTATATTAGTGCATTCATTCGTGTATACTAGATCACCTGCCACATTCCTAAAACATAAGCCATATGTACTTCCCTGGATTGCCTCTCGATGCACCATTTGTGTTACATTTTAGTTGGTCTTCTTTTGGTGGATACCAACTGACATGAGGATATAATAAATCCTTAGTGTATCATATTCACCCAACCTGTAGGAATCTGATCTAAAATATGATGTTTAATTCTCCCCAACTTCTAAATATAAGTGTTAAACCTTAAATAATATGTTGATGTAGGAGAGTTTCGTTCCATGCTTCAAATTTTTCCTTCTCTTCCATAAGTTCCATATGAGGCTAACTAGTAGTGGTGTTAGTAATGGCTTCAATTTTGGGCCATAAGTCTGCACACTTTGTACCAATTCAGGTAACCTATAATGCTGAAAAGTTGGCCAAGAATATCTTTGGGAGATTGTTCGGTTGCATGGAGTCCAACCTCCATTATTTCTGATAGATCAAGGTGTTGGCGTTGTAACAAACAAAAATCTGAGCCAATGTCTCATCTTTTCCTAACCTCCTCCACATCTACAAAACTTTGGAAACTTTTTACTAGTGTTGCAGATATTCAAATAGAAGGTCTACAACTATCACATGTTATTGTTAAGTGGTGGGCAACTAAATAGGTCAAAGACGAGTGCAAAAAATACACCACCAGAACTTTCCTGCAAAATTTTAATTATGCTTTTTTAATTTGATCTCGACTAGTAACCTAGTCGGCATCCTCACCATGCTCAGTAATGTATCCAGCAACCCATCTCAATACCTCGACCTTTCAAGCCAATTCTTTCATTTGGTTTTTGTCCCTTACCATCTTCATAAGGTTGTCAAACTTTATTGTAGCAATGCGCAACTCATACTTTAGCCCAAACAAAGAAGCGCTAAATCGTGCACTCTGAGATATCAACATGTATTCCCCACACAAATAAGCTTTTGAGTGAATGCTGAGTTATGAACCTCTCAATAAGTGGAGTAATCTTATGCACTGACACTGAGTAGGAAGCATTGAACTCCTGTACAAGCATGAGTCTGTAGCTACCTGAAGGCTCAGCCATCCACAAAACCAATATTAAGTTAATGGGCCTCTATGCAATTTTCAAATCACACGGCATCCCTCATATAAAATACCCACATGCCCGAGACACACCATCTCCTAACATCCTGAGTCTGAGAAACTTGAACCCTTTTTTTCTTGATTCTCCATCGATATTAGTGTAAATGTGCCCACAAAGCTCTTCTACCTCGTATCATTTTTTGAATTGCTTGAACCCAAAACAGAAACTGACTCTGGAATAGTAGTGTTGCCATCATTTGACGACCCCTCTCCCTCTTTAGATTGGGGAGTGTTGGATTCTGTCGGTGTTTTAATTAGGGACAGAACCTGTAGTGGTTCAAGAGTGGTGCTAGTTACCTTGTGCCTCCTTGTGTGGTTCGAGCCTCAACATTCACATCGGGCTTAATCTGTTAGACTTCCTCAGATCCACTCCTTTATTCGGTGGGTTGGTCAATAAGACGACTCTAAAATTCCAAAGTCCCGTCCCTCCTACTAGGTGATAGGTCTGTTCTCCCTCTTTTTGAGGTCAATTTTAGAGGGATGGTACCTAGAAGATAGAGTATTAGTACCCCTAAAAAAATAAGCAAGAATAAAAAATGGATTTTTTCTTAGAATACAAGGTTCACGGGTGGTTTTGGCCCATGAAGTGAACCACGCTCCATGAAGAGTTCTTGTGATTTTTAAGTTCATGTATGGGATTGAGAACTGAGGACCAGGAGCACCATCTACGGTTCGTAGATTCACTCATGATTCATAAATGGACCTTATGATTCTTAGTTAAATTGCAAGGTTGTAGGTTTGAGTTCCACGAATGTCAACTAGAGTTCATGGAATGAAGCATGGGCCATAGAATGCCCTCGTGGTATCTGCGACAGCGTCAATTTCATTCGTATCATTTTATTTCAGCCATTTCAATCCATACGACTCCATAGCACACCAGATTTTAGTTTTATAGAAAATAATTTACTCAAAATTGTCAGCCCATGGGTTATACACATCAAACTCGTAAAAAGACACCCCTAGGTTAGGTTTTAACCACAAAATCAAAGATTATTAAGATGAAACTTCATACTTATAGTATTGGAAGAAAAATTGAGTAGAACACTTGCAAGACTCACACAAAACTATTCGGCAACTTTAGATCAATTTAGCCCGTGATTTCTTTTGTTTGTACGTTAGGTGCCGAACAATTTATCACAAAATTAAGGTGAATTTGGTGTTGGAAGGGCTATAATGTGTGATGGGATGTGTGTTAAAAAATAGCATACCCAGCGAAAGTATTCCTGAATCATACATCTTACATGAATATAGACAACAATCACAAATACGTATCACATACAAAGTATTCTGAAAATTAACTCAAGAATTACCTCTTGAAGCGTGTGCAGATATTTTGAAGCAAATCCTACTCCAGTTCCACAGTCTTCTATAGTGATACCAAATTAACAACTGAATTCTCTCAATACTTGAATGGGCAAGTATCGTATAGAAAAGTGAATGACTTTCTAGGTTCGAAGAGTCCTTATTTATAGAGATTTCTTTCCAGTCCAAAAAGGAGAAGAAAGTATAAATCTTTTTCCTTCCAGAAAAGAAACGTGTGTTTCTTTTCTTTCTTGAAAGAAAAAAATACACGTCCTTTTTTATTTCCAAGAAGAAAAACCAATGTCACTTTTCCGTCTTTCCTCCTCTAAATAGAATTCTGAGTTATAGTTAATTATGGGCATTATAGGGACCACAAAATTAATCACTGAGGCTTCTTATGGAAATAATTCAAAAAATTAATTTCAATTATTCTTACCATAATAAATTACAAATCATTCCACTAGAAATTCTTAATTGCACTCCTCTATTTATATTTCAAAATTCCATAGTAAAAACTTATGTAATTCCCATGTTAAGATTACAAATACTATTTAATAAATTAAATTACTGATGAATTTAGTTCAATGATTAAATTCCTTTAGAGCAATACTTAACTTATTTAATGTGCTAGATTCATATATCTATCGGCCGGGTTTACACATGAAAACTTAAAGCTTCTTATAAGAAGGTGTATCATCAATCTCTATATTGAGACATGGATTTCATCAACTAACAAACTATTTCACCAATATATATTATTATCATCAAATCTACCAGGCATATTGACTCATCTCAGAATCTCACCTTTTAATAAATCAAAACGATAATTAATATATACAGATCATAATTATTATATTAAGATTAAGAATGTAAGTACATTTAGCAGTTTAGAGAATATATTTTTATCAGTCAGTCTAAAACATCTATTTCTACTCAGTCTCGTTCAATACGTACAAAATGCACTAGCACGAGATGTTAGAACTATACCATTCTCATAATCAAGATAAGTTACATTTAATCTCGTGCTACAATCTTTACGATGGTTTGTCTAAATTTCCATCTACGTTTGTGAACTATAACTTTTAACTTATAAGAATCGATGATTTAATCTTCTGTGTATATGCTTAAGCTCTATACACTAAATCATCTACTATATAAGTTGAGGACACATATATGACAAATTGATCTCTTTAATATAACACTTTATTGAATTAAATAAATAAATAAACAATTGTTCAATAAAAATACTATATCAAAACGCATGGTTAATAGTATTTACTAACAATCTCCCACTTAGACTCATAACCATGCACCTACAACTCTAACACTCATTCCTTCAACATGTCTATCAAAAGACTTTTGTGCTAAAGCTTTTGCGAAAGTGTCTACCTGGTTATTTTCTGATGCAATCTTCGCAACCATCACATCTCCTCTCTGTACTAGTCTCGAATCAAATGGTCATACGCTCAATGTGTTTTGCTTTCTTATGGCTTCGTGGTTCCTTTGAAGTTTCAACCGCACCACTATTATCACAAAACATTGTGAGCAGCCCTTCTATCACAGTAACAACCGCCAAGTCTTTCAGAAATTTTCTAAGCCACACTGCCTCCTTAGCTTCCTCAGAGGCTACTACATATTCGGCTTCCATGGTAGAATCAGCAACACAAGTTTACTTGATGCTTCTCGAAACAATGGCACCACCTCCCAAAGTAAACATATTTCCCGAGGTTGACTTTCTAGAGTCCATATCAGACTGGAAATCTGAGTCTGTGTACCCTATGTGCACCAACTCATTCGAATGATAGACTAGCATGTAATTCCCAGTCCTTTCCAGGTACTTGATTATATGCTTAACTGTTGTCCGGTGTTCTCATCCAGGATTAGATTGATATCTACTAACCATGCCTACGACAAAACAAGTATCAGGCCTAGTGCACAACATCGCATACATGAGGCTTCCCACAGCTAACGCATAGGGAACTGCCTTTATACTTTCTATTTCTTCATCTATCTTAGGACATTAATCCTTAGATAAGGAAATTCCATGTATCAAAGGAAGAAATCCTTTCTCGGAATCATGCATGATAAACCTGGTAAGAATTGTATCAATATACAGAGCTTGAGATAAACCTAACATCCTTTTCATGCGATCACGTAGAACCTTGATCCCAAGAATGTGAGCAGCTTCTCCCAAGTCCTTCATATCAAAATTAGTGGACAACCATTCCTTAACTGAATTCATCAAGCCCACATTATTTCCTATGAGCAAGATATTGTCTACATATAATACCAAAAACACCACTTCGTCCCCATTCTACCTTTTGTACACACAAGACTCATCAAGACATTGCTCAAAACCAAAAGTCTTGACTGCATTGTCAAAACAAGTATTCCATGCCGTAGAAGCTTGCATGAATCCATAAATAGATCTTTTAAGCTTTCACAACATGTGTTCTTTGCCTTTTCCTATGAAACCGTCTGGCATCAAGACTTCCATTAAGGAAAGCCGTCTTGACATCCATCTGCCAAATTTCATAATCATAATGAGCAGCAATGGATAAGAGAATTCTAATAGACTTAAGCATGACTACTGGCAAAAACGTTTCCTCATAATCGATCCCTTCTTTCTAAGCAAACCCTTTTGCAACAAGTCTAGCTTCGTAAGTTTGCACTTTTCCATCTACTCATCTCTTTTTCTTATAAATCCACTTGCATCCAATGGGTTTGACTCCATCTACAGGTGGTTCTACAAGATTCCAGACTTTATTATAGTACATGAATTCCATTTCTTATTTCATAGCAATGATCCATTTTTCTGCATCTTTATCTTTTAGTGCTTCATCGTAATTCACAGGCTCGGTATTCAACTCTTCAAGAATTCTGTCAAAAGTCTCTCCCAAGAGTGCATACCGAAGTATTTTTGTTATCACTCTCCCACTACGATGAGGCACTACAGTTGCAGGGGGATGTTCAGAGAGAGTTACATTTTTATGATCTTGTGGTGGAACCACATCATTTGTAGGATCTTGAGTGTCCATGTTATCTTCAGTACATTGTGGTGCCGATATATCAACAACTTCTTCGTCTAATGCAATCTGCTCAGTATTACTCCCATTACCTTAATGCAATGAATTTTCAGGGACTTGTACTTGGAGAATTATATGTCTATTAACATCTCTCCTACTACTATAATGCAATGGTATGTTAACTCTAACATATGGGGTTTGAATTTGGTTTCCATTATTTTCAGTAGACTGATTTGTTATCTCTTTTCTTAATTCCCATAAAACTAGTTTACTTCTAGGAATATGGTTTGTTAAAAAAATCCTTTTCCAGAAATTATGCATTGGTAGTCACAATGACCTTCTTTTCTCTAGGATTATAAAACATACCACCTTTCGTTCCTTTAGGATATCCAATAAAAACACATACTTCTGTTTTAGGTTCCAATTTATCTACCTTCCCTTTTAGCACATGTGCTGGACATTCCCAAATCTGAACATGTTTCAAACAAGGTTTGTGTCCAGTCCACAGTCCAATGGGTGTCCCAGGAATAGAATTAGAAGGAACTAAGTTCAGAATGTAATTTGTAGTTTCTAATGCATATCCCCAAAACGAATAAGACAAATCAGAGTAACTCATCATTGATCTAACCATTTCTAAAAGAGTTCTGTTTCTTCTTTCTGCTACACCATTTTGTTGTGGCGTTCTAGGTGCAAACATTTGAGATGTAATTCCTTGTTATGATAAGTAACTAATGAACTCATTAGAGAGGTATTCGCCACCACGATCATATCGAAGTGACTCGATATGTTTTTCATGTCGTTTCTCCGTTTCTACCTTAAGCTTTTTGAATTTCTCAAAGGATTCAGACTTACGGTGCAGCAAATAAATATATCCATATTTTGAGTAGTCATCAATGAAAGTCATGAAATACTCATACCCACCTCTCGCTTGAATGCTCGTCGGACCACATAAATCAGAATGAATTAACTCTAATTTATCATTGGCTCTCTTTCCTTTTGAGGGGAAAGGTAAGTCATTTTTCCTTCTAAACAAGATTCACATGTTGGTAGAGCCTCCACTTTTAGGGGTCGTTTGGTGTGATGGATAAGAAGAGTTAGTCCTGGGATAATTTTTGAGTGCCTTTTAATCCGTTGCTTGGTTGCAAAGGGTGGGATAACTTATCCCACGATTAACAATTAGTCCTGGGATAAGTTATCCCTCTCTGGGTGTGGAATAGTAATCCCAGGATAAGTTATCCTGGGATAAAGTATATGAAATAACAAAAATACCCCCTTAAACTATCTTTTATACACCACTTTTACATTCATGTATATTAACATAATTTATAACAACATCCACAACCTTAATTATTCGTTGTTTTTATGATAATACATTTTTCTATTAAAAAATTTCATTTTATAAATACAATTTTTGTTTATGAATATATTATAAGTTGAATTTATTTGCCTAATTCTTATGTTTATTTATATTTTGATTTTTTAAAAATGTTCACTCCACTACTAAATTACATATTTTTAATTAAATAGTTTATTACTCGCTTAAAAATTATATTTTATGTATCAATTAAAATGTAGATAGCTTTAATAATAAAATTTTTTTTACTTTAATAAACTTAAAATGGAAGTTTTATTTTTAAGCTAAATAAGATGGAAGTTTTATTTTAAAACTAAACAAGATGAAAGTTTTATTTTTAAGCTAAATAAGATGGAAATTTTATTTTTAAGTTGAATGAGATAAAAGTTTTATTTTTATGTTAAATAAGATGAAAGTTTAATTTTAAAAACACACGGCACAATCATGGAAATGCACATACAAAAATATTTAAGCTAAATAAGATGAAAATTTTATTTTTAAGAATGAATAACTAAGCTTGGAAATAAAATGTAAATAATAATAATAATAATAATAATAATAATAATAAGGTGGAGGGTATTTTTGTAAACAAACAACTTATTCTTAGAAATTACGCAATGAATATAAGTTTGAATATGACAAACCAAACAAGCAATAAAAACTACTCTCAGCATAACTAATCCAAGCACAACTTATCGCAGCATAACTTATCCCATCATAACTAATCTCAGCATAACTTGTATTCAAACCAAACGACCCCTTAATGAACCTAAAGGTCCATCTCAAACCAACCTTGAAATCCTGTCTAGATTTCTATGACATAGACACAAGTGCCATAAATAAGTCTCATTAAAATAAGAAGAACACTTTATTTTGTATGAAAGGTTAACATTATTTAGTTCTATGGTTTGTTGCAGTTCTGGAGAGACGTTAATAATAATAAAAAAATCATCAATCAATGTACCAGCAGAGACAAAATGTTTATTATAGCTAATAGCACAGCCGTTATCAGAAAAATTAACATCATAACAATCTCTCAAAACTTTAGAAACTAAAATTAAATTTCTTCTAACAACAGGTTCATATAAAACATCTTTTAAAATTAAAACTCTACCACTATCAAACTAAAAAAATAATATTTCCTAATGCTAAAACTGAGCTGTTGAACCATCTGCTTCAAAAATGCTAACTTCACCTCTAATCAGCTTGCGCGTTTCTTGAAACCCTTGCAAAGTAGTGCAAATGTGATAAGTGGCTCCTGAGTCTTCACACCAAGAAGTGGTAGAAACCGCCGCTAAAAATGATTCAATGACAAGTGAAAGTGAGTAACCTGGATTGTTTTTCTTTTTGGCTAAGAAAACTGGACAATGCGCCTTTCAATGGCCTGCCATCTTGCAACAATGAAAACACTTACCCTTAGGCTTTTTCACGCCTCCAATTGGAGGTGAAAGTGCCTTAGCTTTGTGAGCCTTTTTCTTCTTCTGTCCACCTTGCAGTTTAGAAGTAGAACCTTTCTCAACATACAGTGCCATAGATGATGCCTATTTTTTGACAATTTTCTCTGCCGCTTGCAGCTCATTCAACAATTGTGCCAAAGATAGACTCATCTTATTCATATTATAATTTAGGCAAAATTGTTGCAGGTTTTCTGGCAGAGACTGCAATATCATCTCAATTTGGGAGTCATTATCAATTTCAGCCCCCAAGACCTCTAGTTCATTCAGAAGACCTATCATCTTCAGAACATGGTCTCTAACAGGAGTGCCTTCAGCCATCTTAGTGTTCATGAGAGATCTCATGGCAGTCTGCTTAGCCGATTGACTCTGGTCACCAAACATTTGTTTGAGATTCTCCAGAATTTCAAAAGCAGACAACATTGCTTGATGGTGATGTTGTAGCACATTTGACATTGAAGCCATAATGTAACACCGCGCCATCTCATCAGCTTTTCGCCATTTCTGACAAGCTAACTTATCCTCATCACTAGACCGTTCATCTTGTTTCAATGGACATTCCTCATGGAGTACAAACTTGTACTCTTCAGCAGTTAATATGATATCAAGCTTTCTCCTCCAGTCAACATAGTTAGGACCCTCAAGTTTGTTTTGACCCAAAATAGTACTAAGGGGATTAAAGGGATACATGTTGAATCTGAGATTAAAGAAATAGTTACAATAGATCAATCAACAGTCATATAAACATTGAATAGTTACATTCAAACTCATCACATACATATACATTCATGCATCTTGAATAGCCAATCGATGGGATTGGAGAACTACTCATACAATATACATATATAATGACCGATTATTCACTCCATAAACTTATACAGACTTAACTCAAATGGAGAGTCTACTATTAATTTAAGTCAAGTGAAAATCAAAACCCTAGTTACATTGATCCAATTATATATTACTCAATTTAGGAGAGTTAATACAAATTATCAAGCTAGCGATTAAATACGTAGTGACTTGTATTAAATTCCTCCGATAGGGAGGAAGGTCTAAGCCAGCACATAAACTTAATACTTCATCACCATTTAATCTTACTTATCATGGGACACCAAAAAATTCTTCGTATAAAAACAAAAGACTTACAGTTAACTAAAATAACCATCTCACATATATAAACAATTATATGCATATGTTCAATATTATAGATCACTGTATGAATTGGGGTCCATGTAATATTAATGAATAGCAGGGAACATAATTCCAAAGAGAAAAAAATTACACTATTGGTTCATTACCACATAAACCAAAAATTATAATTTTAATAATAAAATCAATAATATGTGGAAAGAATTGTTCATTGTCGTTATTAACAAAACAAATTCACTCAACTTTTTTTTTTTTGGTTTCCAACCCGGTGTCCGGTACCCACATTGGAGGCCGACTAAATCTGGATTCGCGCCGGAAAGTCCTACATCGGAGGTAAAGGCTCCCTAACAAAGGCGACTCCGTACCCAAGGGGACTCGAACTCGAAACTCAACTTTAAATGATGAAAGATCTTCAAATTAAGTTCATTATTTACAAGGAAATAACGAGCAGAACCACTATTTGAATTTTTTTTTAAAACAATTCTCAAAAGCTGCCGCCTTCATGTAACCATCTTTTCAATTCTTTTACTTCATTAATTTAACCAATTAAGAGATTCGCTATATAAAAAAGGATTAAAAATAACAACAATGAATGCCTGCCAAAAAAAAATTTAAAAGCACTTCTGCACATATGTTGCCACCGCCAAGTTTCTTGTTCATTAATTTAGCAATTAATAATCAGACAATTTCCGAAACTCTTTTGAATTGTTTCGTTCCGAAAAAAAATGCGGTCAGTTTATAATAATTTATAGCATGATTTTGAACCACAATCATGAATCATAAA
Source organism: Solanum appendiculatum (assembly GCA_018342035.1). Classification (NCBI taxonomy): domain Eukaryota; kingdom Viridiplantae; phylum Streptophyta; class Magnoliopsida; order Solanales; family Solanaceae; genus Solanum; species Solanum appendiculatum. Next base: position 117,800 of record JAGDQO010000694.1, on the reverse strand, counting down.
TATGATCGCACATAATTGCACATACGTATATTTTTTATATTATCTATAAAGATGCAAATATGGCTCTTGATATCAATTGTTAGAAAATAACATACACAACGGAAGCAATCCAGAATCATACATCTTACATGAATATAGACAACAATCACAAATACGTATCACATACAAAGTATGCTGAAAATTAACTCAAGGATTACCTCTTGAAGCGTGTGCATTGAAGCAAATTCGACTCCAGTCCCACGGTCTTCTAGAGTGATCCTAAAATTAACAACTGAACTCTCTCAATACTTGGGCGGACAAGAATCGTGTAGAAAACTGAATGACTTTCTAGGTTAGAAGAATCTCTATTTATAGAGATTTCTTCCCATTCCAAAAAGGAAAACAAAGTATTAATCCTTTTCCTACAAGAAAAGAGACACGTTTCTTTTCTTTCATGAAAGAAAAAAATACACGTCCTTTTTTTTCCAAGAAGAAAAACCAACGTTACTTTTCCTTCTTTTCTCCTCCAAATAGAATTCTGAGTTCTAGTTGAATATGGACACTATATGGACCACATAATAAATTACTGAGGCTTCCTATTATGGAAATAATTTCAAAAATTAATTTGAATTATTCTTACCCTAATAAATTACAAAACATTCCACTAGAAATTCGTAATTGCACTCCTCTATTTATATTTTAAAATTTCCCATTAAATACTTATGTAATTCCCCGTGTTAAGATTACAGATACTAACCAATAAATTAAATTACTGACGAATTTAATTCAATAATTAATTTTCTTTAGAGCAATACTTAACTTATTTCATGTGCCAGATTCATAAGTCTACCGGCCGGGTTTACACATGAACACTTATAAGCTTCTCATAAAGGTGTATCATCAATCTCTATATTGAGACATGGATTTCATCAACTAACTAATTATTTCACCAATATATATTATTATCATTCAATCTACCAGGTATATTGACCCATCTCAGAATCTCACATTTTAATAAATCAAAACGATAATTAATATATACAGATCATAATCGTTATATCAAGACTAAGAATATAAGTACATTTAATAGTTTAGAGAATATATATTTTATCAGTCAGTCTAAAACACTTATCTATACACGGTCCCATTCAATACATACAAAATGCACTAGCACGAGAAGTTAGAACTATACCATTCTCATAATCAAGATAAATTACATTTAATCTCGCGCTATAATCTTTCTGATGGTTTGTCCAAATTCCCATCTACGATTGTGAACTATAACTTTTAACTTATAAGTATCGATGATTTAATCTTCTATGTATAAGCTTAAACTCTATATACTAAATCATCTACTATATAAGTTGAGGACACATATATGACAAATTGATCTATTTAATGTACACTTTATTGAATTGAATAAATAAATAAATAATACTATAACAAACGCATGGTTAATAGTATATCCTAACAATGTGTTGGTGTAAATTGGAGGGATAATTTGTTTTTGGAGGGTTTTAAAAGAAAACAAGGGTTTTAGGTCAGATCGGGTTAAAGAATTGAAAGAATTTCTTATCTGTGATCCACAAGTCCAATCTACGGTACATGGTTTAATTTATGGGTCATAAAATAGGTTAGTGCATCTAATCCTGTAGTAATTGCTTGATTACCACGGCCATAATCCACGACTTGTGGATTGAACAACATTCCTTGAATGTTGCTCATGGACCATATTATGTATGTTGGATTGTGGCCTGAGTTCCATGACGACAATCCAAGGCTCATGGATTCAACCACGATCTAGGAATCCTGCTCGTGGATCCTCTCTCACCTAATATATGCATACTTCTCTTCTGATTCCTTCCTAAATTTTTCTCTAAACACATCAGCAACATCAATCTCATCCAAAAACTAAAAATGTATATAAAAAATGTAGTAAAGCATCGTAGGTTGCCTTTCAAGCAGTCATTGATTTAACATCGCGTCACAACACAAGTTGATTGATTAGTTAGACTTCATCAAGTTCCCACATGAGTTTTGTCCTATAAGGTGCCTGCTTTAACGTCACTGTAAACTTCATCAAGTTACCCACATGGGTTGCCTCCTATGAAGCGGGTATTTAACATCACAGCACAATGCAGGTTCCTTGGTTACTCAGACTTTTCCAAGGGCCCAAATGTCCACTATCCTTATCTCCTCCATAGTTCCCAAATATACTTTTAACCACATACCATTGTGGTTCTCAAGCTTAATTGCACCATTTAGGAACATTTATACCACTCAAAACGGTCCCAGCCACTTGGACATCATCTTTCTAGGAAACAATCAAAGCCTTTAGTTGAAAAGAGGAACCAAGTCACCTGGCGCAAAGATTCTCTTTTCAATCTTTCGCTCGTGATGCATCTTCATCTTTTCCTTGTAGAAGTTTGAACTCTCATAAGCTTGAAGCTAAAATTCATCCATCTCATTCAATTGACCAATCCATTGATCAAATGCCTCCCCACATTCCATATTAAGCTTTTTAAGCAGCCACAAGGCTTTGTGCTCAAGCTTTACTGGTATATGACATGATTTTCCAAACACTATGATAAAGAGACATACTATAGGGGTGTTGAATGTTGTCTAATACACACAAAAAGCATCATCTAGTTACCCATACTAATCCATTCTATTTACATTCATAGTCTTCACAAGGATTAGTCTTTATATCTCCATTGGAAACCTCAACTTGCCCATTGGATTGCGGATGACAAGGTTTCTCTATATTATGCCTCCGTCCATACTTTTAAGGTAGAGCTCAAAGTTACGTGTTGCAAAAGTGAGAACCACCATCACTAATAATTACCCATGGCGTACCCAATCTGGAGAAAATAGTTAGCATTAGGAATGCTGTGACATTCTCGCCTTCATTATTCGGAAGCACAACTGCCTCCACCCATTTGGAAACATATTGAATAGCTACAAGTATGCACTTTAACCCATGCAAACTCACAAATGTGCCCATAAAGTCAATGCCCCACTCATAAAAGTGATCAATGACAAGAATTGGGGTGAGAGGAAGCTCATGCTTCTTTTATGTACCCTTTTCTCCCTATCATCGATCATAAGCCATCACATAGTCATGGGCATCTTGATGAAGAGTTTGACAATAATACCCGCATTGTGAGATCTTATAACTTGTTCAAATACCACCGTGATACCCCCAAATCAGGGATGATTAACATGCCTCCTAAATACTCATCATCTCTACCTCAGGCACTTATCAACGACACATCCCATCAGTACAAACATGTAACAAGTATGGTGTTGTGTCCAAACTCACAAGCAAGTGTATGTGATCGTACAAGTAATATAGTAGCTCTTTGTAGGAGCCGAATGTCTAACCAACGGGAAGAGATTGCTTAGGAAATAACTAAATGAAGTAAAACTATTACGATGAACAAATGCTATTTTAACCAAAGGAAAGTTGGTGTGTTGTAACTTCTAACTTAAAGTAAATTGACAAAGGACATAAGTGCTTGGATTATAAACAGTGAGAGGGGAATTTTGGGGTCAAGTCATACTTTACAATCATGTATTACACTAAGTTCTTCAATGGTTATGTTACCTATCCTAGTTGTTTATTCACGGGTTGATAAAATGATCATTCCCCTACGAGCCTCTAATCATGTACCAAAATTGAACACTTGTCTACATCGTTGAGCAGGGATAGGACAACCAATCCAAGAATGTTAAGCTATTTTCTATATGAACAAAATGAAGCAATCTAGTTATATTCCTAACCTAGGCGCGAATCAATCTCTAATTGTAATAAGAAAATAGAACTCATTCCTTATGTCCTTCGTTCTAATCTAAGATTCCGTCTTTCAAGATTCAGAAAAGGTTTATGCATTTACTCCAATGGTATCTCAACATTAAAATAGTAAGATCAAGAACATAAGAACAATCAATTGTGATAAACCACAATGACCAACTCAAAATAATTTTATACAATCATCTTTCGTAGGCTCAACCCAAGAAATGAGGGTTCTAGCTGCCTATAATTCAAATAAAAATTGTATGCATTGAAGAATTCAAAAAAGAATTAAAGTGATGAAAAGGGGAAAGAAAGAACTTGAAAGAGCTCGTCTAAGGTCGAACAAAACCCTCCCAAGTCATCCAAAGTCTAGAGAATACCTAAAATAAAACATAGGTGTCCAGTTTATAGGAGAACGAAGACTTGTTGATGTAGGAACCTAGCTCTGTGGCATGGAGCTACCACATAATCTTTTGCCTGGTGTCATGCAAGAAAAAATTCCCAGTTCCATCACACGCTCCTATCACCGAGTTTTCTATCTTGTACGATGCCAACAACTTTCCAAGCCCCCTGGGAGGTAGACCACTAGCCAACACAGAGTTAAGATTTTATTTCCTAAGGCTTAGAGAGAAAAAAGCTTCAATCCTAAAGTCAGTTTTAAGGAGTATGGCGAAAATGTCCTCTAGATAATTCTTGCAAAAAAATCTTCTAAATTAGTTTTACAGCCATCGAGTAAGATAAAATTCCTAAAATTAATACTCTCATGTTTGCACTAGTGTTCCTTTAATTTTCCTCTAATTGTCTCTTGTGGAGAATTAATAGCTATTCTCTGAGACATTCTAATGTTAACTCTTCTTTTGACCAATGGTTCATTAGTACATTCGATAACAAACATTTTTGTTTTTTACCCTTTTAAATTCCTCATCACCTTTTGATTTCTATAAATTAGTTTGATATTTTTTTTACTTCTACATCATTTTCTTGTGTGGTCCTTTTTTATCATCATCATCATAATCAGTAGTATCTTTTTCTTGTTTCTGATCATTCATACAAAAATGATCATCATCTTTGTGAATTTGATCAGTTGAAATTTTGTGATGGTTCCATTCATCACCTTCAAAAAATGGATCAAGTTCATAGAATATATCATCTAGGTACATGCAAACCTTCTCATTTTTATAAATGTATTTTATATTTCGGATTCAAACTAGTAACTAGTGAATTCTTTGTCTCTTCAACCGCCTAGCACATTGTTCCTCGTGGGAACGACCCCAACTCTTTGTTGGGTTTAAACTTGCATAGCGACCGCCCACACTTTGAATCGTGATAGGTGTAGTTGAGCGTTATCATAAGCATAATTCCCAAGGATTAGTCATAAATCCTAACTTGGCTTATCATTAGGAGACATGGGTAATCGCCTCTTGTCTTATCATTAGGGGAAATTGGTAATCACCGCTTATCTTATCATTCATGGAAGGGCACATCAAATAGCCAATCCAAGCTAGAGTTTATTAGAAGAGCGCTTAGTTCTTGATTCAAAGTTTAGTTGAGAAAATCTTTCAACCCTATGAATCCTTTATGTGAGAAAATCCTTTCACAACAACAATGCTTCACTCTCAAATCAACTTTAAATCATCATAAATTTCATAAAGGAACATGCATATCTTCATAAAATTCATTCTTTGATCATTCATAACTTCATCATGAAATCATAGCTTAGTAATTATAAATCATGTATGGGTTCATATAATTTCATCTTAAAATCATTCAATTATCCCAATTCATGCATAAAAAGACATAACCCAATCAATTAAATCATAAATGGAAAGAACCCATAAGATAGAAAAAAACCCTAATTTCAATTGAAGATTCTAACTTGTGAAAATTGGAGAATTTAGAAACTCTATGGAGGAAAGGACTCCATAGGTGAAAGCCATCATACCTTGGAGTTCAAAGCCCACCATCAATGGAGGATTTGGAGGCTTGACTTGAATCCCTGGTCTTCTTCTTCAACCTTTAGAGAGAGAAATATTCGGGAGGATGAACTTGATCAACTTTTAGAAATTTAGGAGAATGAATTCAATTGGGTATAATGAATTCAATTGGGAAATTTGAAGTGTGATTTAGAATGGGTAGATTTTGGGTTTAGAGGACTTATATAGGGTCTAGGATTTGGACTAAACCGACTTAGTATAGGTATAAATAAATTAGAGAAAAGACCAAAAAGCCCTTAAAATAACTGTTAGACCTCAACCTACGGACCATCCTGGTCAATCGTAGAAAGATTCAAAAACTATAACTTTGGACTTCAAACGACGGGACCTATGTATGGTCCGTTGGTCCACTTACGGACCATGCATACCAACAGTAAGTCCAACCTCTGTCCCTCAACATTTCACTAAGACTAGGACTGACCTATGAGACCTATCTACGGTCCGTAAAAGCAATGACGGACCGTCTTGTTGATCCATAAAAAAGGGTTCTAAGACTTGGCATTTTGAAATTATTTAACTTTCCATCTACGGTTCCCACCTATGGCCCATAAGTCAACCTACGGTCCATCGGTGACTTTCGTCAGTACTGGCACCAGTTCTAAAAAACATGAAATTTTCCTTCTTTTCGAATCCGAGGTGTTACAAATTTGCTAATCATACATATATGATCTGAATTTTGCATACATCAAATGTTTATATGGTTTTAAAAAAAATGAAGGTTTTGATTTTAGAGTGACATAAAAAGTTCAGATACACCTTGCATAACTATTAGGTTATTGTAATCGAATTCTATCATTAATTTACTTTTAAATCAATATTTTTAATATGACTCAAATCTTTTCATTAATCTCTAGATCTACCAAAAATTTCATGATATTGTTGTACCTAAAACTATTTGTAATATATTGTTTAATTAATTTTTTGTAGTATCATATTGAGAGATGTGTATAACATGGTTTTTGATCAAAGACATAATTTTGTAGATATCTACAATCCAAATAAATGGTATGTGTAATTATTATTTTTATATGTACAACGCCTCCACTTCATTTATTGATTGAACTGATATATGACAATGGTTACAATTGTCGATCAACTATATTGAGGTTCATCAATCAACTAAAAGTTTTCATTTACAAATATCACGTTTTGAGATAATAACTATTAGTTGAGTGCTCGTTTGAGAAATCAACCAACCATATTAGTGTTAGTTTTTACTTGATGATGTTATCAAAGTGTTTATATCAATGCATTTTGCTGGAGAAAAGCCAACTTCAGTAATAATGAGATCAAGGTCAAATAATAGTGATTACAATCTACTGTAGTAATTATCCATTGCTTATAATTATAATAATAAACAATGGATAATATTTTATTATCTACATGAAGGATTTTAATTATTATATTATATATCACTAAAAATTAACAAAACATGTATAAAAGTAGACATTGAATGTTTTTTTTTGTAATGACCCTCCGAGTCATTTTCTCCTTTCTGCATGCTTTTCTACATTTAGAGCTTTCCAATAGTGACTCCAAGACATTCATGACTTGCTGGAACTGATAGTTTGGTCACCTGCTAATTAGTTTGGATTTGTTATAAGTTTCTACATTTTGGAGCTTTTGAAACTTGAACAGCAGACTTCGGTAAAAAAAGTGGGAAGACAGCCTCAGAATGCAATTTAGATAGTTCGAATAGCTCCAAAACATTGAGTTTGGTATAAAAGAACCTTTGGCGCAAATCCCAAGGCTTCAAAGCTCATTCCGAGCCTCCTTGTGGAGTTTGGATTAAAAAGAATTTGGGTGTGCGACCCACTTTTCATCAAGACGACCTTAGTTAGAAGTTTCAACACCTTCGTTGAGTTTGGAATATTGAATTTGATGGGGGTATCGTATCTTGTTTGCGTGCATAGGGTTCTGAATGAATCCCGAGCATCTAATAGAAGATTTTCTACTTTGGGGAAACCAACTAATGTGCATCAGCTAGTGCAACCCATATTTTCTCTTCATGTCACATGCCTCATGATGCATCTGAGGTGACTAGTAGTCGCTGTCTCCAAGTTTGTAGAGGCCTTGTGGGCTCGAACATTCCCATTGACAGGCTGGCTATGCATTTTCGATGCCTTGGGGTCCCGACCTTTCACGATCGCAGAATTGGTCTCGTGTTTGGGGGGGGGGGTCATATAAGTGGTCTTTAAAGAAAGACCAATTGTGATTCCAGCTATTGTTCTACGTATTGAAAGTGAATATCTCGAATTAGGAGATATGAATTGAGGTGATTCAAGTTGCTATGTGTCAAGAATTTCTCGAGGCATCATGTAGGGGTTGTTTGGGGAGTGTGGGGATCTTGTTTTCAAGGTAAATTCCCATCCTAAAGGATTGCCCAAACCTTTTAGTGTTGTCTTTTGTGATCAATTCTTTCTTGATCTCATTTTGGCTGATTTCGAGCTTGAATTGTGCCCAATTTTGGGGCACAAGTTTAGTAAGCTTTATGAAGCCATTGACAGAGTCAATTTCAGGATTCCCAGGAGGGGTTCAGTAAAAAATTTTGACTTGATTTTGGGACCATCTCCAATTGTTGTGATTTTAATGCCTAAACATTCATCTTATCATTTTGATCAGGTTTTTAGTAGTGTGACAACAATTGGAGTCCATTTGGAAGGGCAAAGCTCTGAAATTGTGAACTTGAAGCACGTGCGATCTGCATTGAGATAGGATACGACTTCCTGGTCCTTAGATTGAGCTTGAAAATGTAAAATTCATGTGGAATAGCTGCTATTGGGGTGGGTTTGTAGTTGGACCGTGCCTAATTTCTATAAATCATGCCTTATAGTTTGGGGTATTTTTGGAGTTCTAGCATGTTTAATCTCATATATGTGTTTGTGTTGCCTCGTAGTCTTCATCTTATTGTTGTTCATGTTGTTGTGGTAGCTTGCTATTGACCTTATCCTAGTGACTTCCTTACACTTGCATAGTGGAGCTGATTAGCCTTAGAAATGCTTCGACGTCACTACGAACAACTTAACTCCTTGTAGAATGATATAACAGACTTCGGTCTGATAGTATGATCCTTAGATATACGACAACTTAGCTTATATAACCTTTCACCCATAATTCCCCCTGGTGGTGTGACTCGAGCATGTTCATTGGTGATTTCAGTACTTTATTGGCCATTTAGGGTCGGTCTTGGATTTGGAGCTGAAATGGCTCCCTAGCACCTCTGAAGATGGTTATGCTCTATGGTATGGATCGGTTTGAGAGATAACGGAGGATTTTAAACTATTCAAAGTTCTTTTTTCATGATTTGAGGTTCATGTGAATACTTGTTACCTTGGGTTTGAGGCCCATGTGTGCTTTCTTTAGCTATGTGATAATGCTCAAGCTACCCTCAAAACAAGTAAGAGAATAAGAGGTCATTAGCAATAAAAATACCCAACAATAATCGGGGTCGATTCCCACAGAGAGTGATATAATGCAAGGAATTCAATTAGGAAATAAAGAGCGTAAACCTATTCATTGTAGTAACTAAAAAAGATGGGTGGGTGATTCCACCAAATTTATTAAAATAGTTTTGGTATCAAATATCACAATTAAACTAAAATCAGGAAAACAAACAAGTAAGAGACAATCTAGGGGTGTGGGGATTGGTATTGATGTCAAGTAGGGCGCTTTTGCTTGCTCAGTATCACTAAATTATCATGGATAGGCTGGGTAATCTTAAATGACACTAACCTTCTTTCGATCTAATAGTATTAAATCATAGAATCTCCTTTCGGTCTCATCTATATGAATCTCAAATCAACTCATTACCTTACTAGAATCTCTCTTTCGAACAGAATTGGAAACTAGAATTGAACCACAATTCCTCTTTCGAGCAAACTACAACAATCAAAACTAAATTACTGGTATTAAACTAATTACCCACTTGAACTAATCTTTTTCAAGCATCAATCGAAGATCTAGACTTGGATTAAGTTTGCAACCTTAACCTATGAATGAGCCTCACGCTAATTAGTTCAAATCAATGAATATACAGCTATAAAATAGAGCAAGACACAAGACCCACTACAATAAATAAAAACCCAGCCCCATAATCACCCCCCTAGAATTGGGGTTTTAGCCAAGCATCATTAAAGAAAAAGAGAGTATACCCATTATGATTTCAGCCATTAGAGAGTTAAAATTAAACAACAATCTTCAACACCCTTTACAATTTGAACCGTTAGATGTCAATTACAAGGTTGTTCAAGAACCCCCAAAAACTAAGAGTATTTCTTAAAGAGTAAAAAGACTAACTCATGCAAAATCTCCCAAAAATTTGAATAAAACTAATAATATGATATCTCTTCTAAAAACTGATACAATTTCTCTCTTTAAGACTATTTATAGTTTTAAAATATTTTGTCAAAAATTCCAAGAGTGACCAGTTCGGCGACATTAATCGAGCTTGCCAAACACATTTGGCGGATCGCCATTTGCTCCTTAGCTCATCCTTGCTTTGCTTCAGGCTTTAGCTATTTGAACCTTAGTAAGCAGACTCGATCGAGTCAGCCTTTCACATTTGATGGATTGCCGATTACTACCTTGTCGGCTCATTAAGCCTTAACTTTAACTCAGGGATCTATCACCTTTGGTGATGGACTTTATAGCTCGCCCAATCAACTTCGGTGGATCACCGTTCCAACTCTAGTATGCCGACCTACCTTAAAAATTTTAAGTTGTGAACACTGTCAACTTGGGAGAGGTCTGGCCAATTGGGCAATCTGCCCTTTTGGTTAGGCGACTACTAGTTAGGAGTTTGTACTTCTTTCAATGTTTTCGACCTCTTTTTCATGTATTCATCCTTGCCTTTTCCTTTAGCCCTCATAACTGCAAAACATCTAAATATCATCAGAATAGGACATAAATAGGTATTGAGGACATTAATTGTTGAACTAAAAAGGCGTCAAATGAGTGGAAGTCTACCACTCATCAACACCACAAACTTAAACTTTTGCTTGTCCTCAAGTAAATCAAGAACACAAATAGTTCAACAAGGGTGTCTACAACAGTACTCAAATGGGAGTAAGCATGCAAGTGCTAGCATAAGACTACTAACAAGCATATGCAATATTCAATCATGCTAAAAAGCTTCAAATGATGACTAGCCAATCTCAATCCAAGTTCAAGCTCACTAGTGCTCCCTTCTAATACAAAACCATATTTCAACAAAAGCATTCAAGTGCCCTCACCACAAAAATGTTTCCATGCTCTCACAAAGCACATCAACCAAGAAATTTGGAATCAATACAACTCTCACGCTCCAAAAGAGAAATGCATGCAAGCTTCATCCCATAAGTTTGTCCATATTTTTCAATCATCAAACAACCAAGTTTATTCAAGATCTCAAGGTTTTTTTTCAGGCTTGTAATGGGGCTGAGGGTAAAGGTATGGTTAATTTGACTCACTGACTTCCCCTTTTCAAAGCATTATTTTACTGAACTTCATCTCTTCTCAAGGCCTTTACATTCTTTTTCACTTGGAGACTCAAACCCTCAATTTTCACTCAATTTTATTGGATATCCCTTCTGTTTCTTTTCATTTTCAAGTTTTTTCTCACTTTTTTTTTATAAGGAAGGTTTATTTCTTTTTGCTACAAACCTCAAGGTTGAGTCTCACTCTTCTATCTTCTTTTTCACTTGGTTTTCTCTCCTCCTTCCCTTTCGCACCCCCAACATAGGCTTTTGGCCTAAGTTGTCTATTCAAACAAACCAATGCTTAGAAAAGGATTTATGGGTGAGAAGTTAGTGACATATTTGACTCAAAAGATTTCAAGAAGGTTGCCAACAAACGGTTTAGGCTCAAAATGGTGCCAAGATGGCTGCACACCCTCACATGGTAGTCATAAAATATATGAATATTTGGGTTGTCTCTCAAATTTTGTGCCCAAGATCATTTCTTGCATTCACCAAGGCAAGGCAATTAGACTAACAATGCAAATTCTTGGAATCAACAAGAAAGATTTCAAGTAGGACCTCACCACACATTACACTTCAAAAATAATCATATAGCACAGCTCTACAAAATCAAGAAGCTTATGTGCGAAGTTCATTGCAAGGCTCACATAAAAACACAGCTAGTCAACACAAAAATCAAAAAGATCATTTAAAAGTAAAGCCATACTGAATTCTTCTTGCAACATCAACATAAAAGATATTTCTCATCATTAGTACCATTCAAGAAATTGATATTGAACACAATCGATCCTCAAACATTATCAATGAAAACACAAGCATTGTGTAGAGAGACAAAATGAAATCAAAACCACCAACTATCATAAATAAAACCAAAATACTACAAATATCTAAAAATAAAATTGAAAATAACAAAATACAATCAAAAAGGGGAATATAGGTACATGTGCCCTCACCCCACAATAAATAAAGTAGCAGAGTCCTCAATGCTATCAAAATGTAAGTATGGGAGGAGAGTGAGTGAAAGGCCCCCCCGTGAAAAACTCTAGTCCTGAGGCTCAAAAGGAATGGCATCATCTCGGGAATCAATTGAAGTATGAGACCAGGGCATCAGTGCCCGGCACATTGATAGGAGGAATAGTGGAGTCTAAAGAACAAACTCACTAGTGTTAGCTCTGAAACTATCCACACGAGATCTCTCCATCATAGCATGCACTATCGTCTCCTCTATAGCTTGCAGCCCCGCTAGGGTCTCCATAATCCTCTGCTCATCTTTTCTAATACACTCTTCCTCATCTATCTCCTCAACATCATCATTATCACTAAACTCATCATCCACGTCAGTTGGCTGCTCAGCTATGCCACTAGGTGCATCAGCTCTCGGCATAGAAGGAGGCGTAACCTAGGGCATCTCGGGCAAGGGAACCTCACCCCACAACATGGTAATATCCATGGACTGTAGCTGGTCCACATCAGCTCTAAGGGTCACTATATGCCCTCTCAAATTAGTCAAATAAGAATAGCTACCCTCACTCTTCTCTCTAGCCTTAACTCTAGCAGTGAGGTTTTCCAACCTTTCTCCATATGATGCTAGAGTGGTCCGGTATATATCAATCTTACCCCTAATTGACCACGTCACACCCTCAATCACCCACTCAATAATCTTAGGAAAATCTCTCTCAATCCTAGACGCCTTAGCATCCATAGAATTAGCAAGGTTTCCAATATGATAGATCAAGGCCTTGGTCAAGAGAGGTTAGGAAGCAGGGGTAGATGCAGATGAGGTGGAAGGAGCGATTGAAGTAGAAGGGATGGTAGAGGGTGGAATGGTAGCTGAAGGGTCCACAGAAGAAGCAAGACGAGTAGAGTCAGCCTCAAGGGTAGTGTGATCCACTACTGGAGTTATGTAGGTGGTGGCAGCTTCCTCCTCGTTGCATCATCCCTCAAATAATCTACCTCTATCCTCCGAATGTCATTGAAAGAGTCGGGTTAACATGACTATCTGTCCTTTCTCTGAAAGAGACTCTAGCAGCCTCACACAGCTGTATGATCAAGATTGGGAATGGAAATGAGGTCTGTTCCTGATGAGCTCTAATTAACATCTCCTCCTCGATAATAGCACCAACATAGATCTTTGTCCGGTAAATAATGCTGACAACCAATACAACCTTCGGGTGCAGAAGGATATATTCATTCTGGGATGGCATGCGATTGCTGCTTATAAACCTGAACAATTACCAGGCGGTGATGTTAATGTCTTATTTTGTATATTCACCCTATCACTGATCCATGAACGAGTAAGATCATTAATGAGGGGTGCCAACCACCCTTTAAGTGCATCCTAGCCCTGCTTTATCCAAAGCTTGTATAAATCGACCTTGTTGCCCTTGGTGCCAAGGATATCATTGATAGCATCTGCATGGCACTGAACCATCTTCCCTCGAACCTCAACTTTCTCCAAGGGTCTCCAAACGACTCCCTTTCTTTTCTTGGGTAAGGCTTTTGCATAGGCCATGTAGAACTTTCTCACCAAAGTTGGGACATAAGGGGGTTGAGCTCTTGTGAAGAGCTCAAACCTATGGAACTTAATGGTGTCCCAGATAGCGGGGTAGTCGCTCATCACCCTGTCAGTGGATAGTCACCTCTCCTCAAGAATAGTACATTCTTCTGTTGCTTTAAGCCTATTGAGGGCTCTTGGAGCTATGATTGTTAGAACTATAGAGGCATATGATTGAGAGGTTTGTGGCACTTTGGACCGGATATCCGTCCTCTTCTTGGACACAAACTTCTCAGGTGCTTTACTCAGACACGTATAGGAGGACAACATGGATTGTTCTAGAGGAGCCTCGGAGGGCTCATTGATGACTATCCCCCTTTGTTTCTTTTGAGGGGGTGGAGGAAGAGAATTATGATCAAAGTCAGATGTTACTACTCTCTTACCTCTTACTTTTCCCATTTCCTACAAGGCAGAATATTTCTAAACAAAGATCGGGTGAAGGTTATTTAAAAATAAGCTCAATAACAAATATTGTTAAAATCATGTGCTGAGGCTCGCATATGATTAAGAGGTTTCTGGCACTTTGGACCAGATATCCGTCCTCTTCTTGGCCACCAACTTCATAGGTGCTTCACTCAGACACCTATAGGAGGACGGCGTGGACTATTGTATAGGAGCCTCAGAGTGCTCATTGATGACTATCCCCCATTGTTTCTTTTGAGGGGGTGGAGAAAGAGAATCATGCTCGGAGTAAGATGTTACTACTCTCTAACCTCTTACTTTTCCCATTTCCTACAAGGAACAACATTTAAAAACAAAGATTGGGTGAAGGTTAGTTGAAAATAAGCTAAAAACAAACAATGTTAAAATCATGTTCTGAGGCTTGCCGACTAGAAAGGAGATTCACCTAACTGATTGGGCAAAGCTTAGACGAACTCACCAAAGTTGATTTGAAAGGAACAAATTTCACTCAGGAATGGAAAGGCGATGTCATCTCTGAATCGGCGGATCACTGAATTGGTTTCGGTGGGCTATGAGAAGTCCGGCGATAGAGACAGTGCAAAGAAAATTAGGACCAAGCATAAGGGTGATGTCAACTCCCACTTGGTGTGCCGAGTTGGTTTCAATGGACTAGGACAAGCCCACCAAACATGATAGTCCCCAAGTCACACAAATAAAAACAAAAGGCAATTGGGACTTACTCGCCGATTCGCCTAATCACCTTAGTGAGCTAAAACAAGCCCGCCGAATAAGTAATTTCAGAACAATGATAAATTTTCAACAATTAAACACTAACATTCAACAATACCCAATACTCAATCAATTTCGCAAGCTAACCACATGCTATTCTACCCATCGGTACTCAAACTTTCTCCAAAATTCACAAAGCATTACGCAAATCGATGATTTGCCATAAGAAAGATATCACCCTATCTACCATTGGGAAAATACAAGTCGTGAGGACAACACTGAGCTAATCAAACTTCACCCACTTAATTCAAGCAAAGCCCAGTCAATATAAGAACTCAATTTCAAAATTTAGCCTTCACAATCAATTTTAAAAAGTTCAGGCACAATACCAACTATCCTAGTTCATGGTCATCATTCAATTGACAACAAATAAGACAACCCAATCAAATTAAACAACACAACATCAATACGCCACAAAGCCCATTTCATAAACATCGGATTCAAGTAAAAATAATAATGATAGCTTCGAACAACAAACCTTAGAAAAGTACCACGGCAAAAACAAGGGATCAAGGATCTGGGATCAAGATTCAAGCACAACTACACACTCCAATCATGCAAATCAATGCACATGAGGACAGTATGCAAACAAGGATATTGGAAGTTTATGAAGTGAAAGAGCTCAAAAAGATCAAAGGTTACCTTTTAAAATTTGAAAATACTATTGGTCTTATTATTTAAGGCGCATTTGGTTATCTGCTACTAACATCACCGAATGAGTTCGGTGACTCGCCGAAGGAGCTTATGCTCACCGATGAGGCCTCAACAAATACAAAACCTGAAGTTCTAACTCATCAAGCATCATTCTTGGGGTTGCAGATGGTTTCTCTAGGTAATGCCCCTTATTGACTCAGATTTAAATGGGTGGATATTTGAAACATTTGAGTTTCCAGTTGCCTAATTGACACGGAGTTGGAAGTAACCATTTGAGTCAAAGTGGAAAAGTCATTTTTCAAGTCCTTAAACACTTTGTCTGATCTTTCAACCTTGTTGAAGATTTTATTAGTTCAGTTTACCTTTGGCCCAGCTTGCTCTTTTGGTTTGGGATGATCATGAGGTGGAATGTATATGTCTTTTTAGGTTCATGATCTCTCCAATTTCAACCTCGATCACTCCAATCTCTCCAGCCATTATTTCTTTCCTTGTTTGAACCTTGGTTCCCACCCGGTCTAGGATAGTTTGTATGAGAACCCCCCCCTTTTGGTTCCCCACGTATTGCACTTCTTCATTGTATAATGCCTCAAACTTGGCATCATCTAGGCCTTTCCCATTGCTTGTACCAACCGCATTCACCGATTTAAGTCCACTTCCCATGACATGTTTAGATAGCAAGTCAAGTTGGGTAATCATCTTAGCCATATTCTCATCACGCTCATGATATTTCTCCATTTGTTCCTTGCTCATACTCAAGTGTAAAGAAGATACTTGATCCACTCTAGTATTCCATGCTCGATAAATCTTAGTCATATAATCAAGCAACATCGTTGCCATCTCAATGGTTGTCTCATCAGCCCATCTTGAACAAGTTGGTCAGCTAACCCTTTGTTGACTGAATCAAGGCTACAATAGAAGTATTGCATCATCAAATTGTCCAAAACACCATGTGTTGGACATTGTAGTAACAACTTTTGAAACTGCCACCAGGTCTCATGAAGAGGTTTACCTACCACTCTTTTGAAGTTCTAGATGCTGTCCTTAAGCTTTATCATTTTCAAGGGAGGGAAAAATCTTTCCAAGAATGCTTCAGTCAACTCCTCCCAAGAAGTTATGAAGTCATTTGGTAGTTCAACTAGCCACCTAGGCTTCTCCTGTTAATGAGAAAGGGAATAACCTTAATCGTATAGACTCTTGGTGATGTTCTTAAAACTGAATGGTCCACAAATCTCTAAAAAATTTAGAGATGGTCATGGGGGTCTTCATTATCAAGGTCCCCAAACATTCCTCTCATCTGAAGTAGTTGGAGCATAGTTCCGGTCATATGGATAATTGCTCTCCCGGTGGTAGGAGGCAACCAGATTTCTCCCGAACTTGCAATGACGTTCATATGCATGTCTTCATATCTCCCATTTTATTATTTTTCCCATAGTGACTAGCATTGTAACTTCCCTCTTCACTCATAGTTCCACCTGCGAATAAGGAACAACACCAACACCAAACAACAATCTACTACAACTAAACAAGTTCACAAACTAACTTCACAAACTGAATTCTTAGCCATCACTTCCCGACAACGGTGCCATTTTTGATAATGCTCAAGTTACCCTCAAAACAAATAAGTGAATATGCGATCGTTAGTAAAAATAATACCCTACAAGAGTAGGGGTCAAATCCCACGGAGAGTGATATAATGCAAGGATTTCAATTAGGAAATTAAGAGCTTAAACCTATTCATTTTAGTAATTAAAAGAGATGGGTGAAAGATTCCACCAAATTTACTAAAACAATTTTGATATCAAATATTATGATTAGTCTAAAATCAGGAAAACAACAAGTAATAGATGATCTAGGGGTGTGGGGATTGGTATCCATGTCAAGTAGGGGTGCTTGTGCTTGCTCAATATCACTATCATGGATAGGCTGGGTAATCTTAAATGATACTAATCTTCTTTCGATCTCATAATATAAAATCATAGAATCTCCTTTCAGTCTCATCTATGTGAATCACAGATCAACCCATTACCTTACTAGAATCTCTTTTTCTAGAAAATATTTCATCTAGTATTGAACCACAATTTCTCTTTCAAGTAAACTACAATATTCGAAACTAAATTGCAGGCATTAAACTAATTACCCACTTAAACTAATCTTTTTCAAGCATCAATCAAAGATCTAGACTAGGATTAAATTTGTAACCTTAACCCATGAATTAACCCATGCTAATTTGCTCAAATCCATGAATAAACGACAATAAAATAGAACAAGATACTAGATCCACTACAATAACTGAACACCCAACCTCGTAATCACACCCCTAGAATTAAGGTTTTAGCCAAGCATCATAAAAGGAAAAAAAAGTATACTCATTATGATTTTAGCCATTGAAGAGTTGAAATTAAGAAATAATTTTCAACACCCACTTAATTTGAACTTTTAGATGTCAATTACAAGGTTGTTTAAGAACCCCCAAAATTAAGAATATTTCTCAAAGGGTAAATAGACAAATTAATGCAAAATCTCTGAAAAATTTGAATAAAACTAATAAGATGAAATCTCTTCTAAAAATTGGTCCGAAAACTAATACATTTATTCTCTTTTGGACTATTTATAGTTTCCCAAAATTTTATCCAAAATACCAATCGTGACCAGTTCGGTGACATTAGTCGTGCTCGCTGACCATGTTTGGCAGATCACCTTGTTCTCCTTAGCTTGCCCTTATTTTGCTTCAGGCTTCATGTGTTTGAACCTCAGTTGGAAGACTTGATCGAGTAAGCCTTCCACATTCGGTAGATCACTGATTACCACCTTGTTCACCCATTAAGCCTTCACTTTAACTGTGGGATCTGTCACCTTTGACGATGGACTTTATAGCTCACCCAATCAACTTCGGTGGATCATCATTCACACTCTAGTCTACCGACCTGCCATGAATATTTTAAATTGTGAACACTGTTAACTTGGGTGAGGTTTGGCCAATTGGGCGATCGACCTTTTTGGTTAGGCGACTAACAATTGGGAGTTTGTTCTCCTCTCAATGTTTTTTGCCTCTTTTTCATGTATTCATCTTTTCCTTGTCCTTTAGCCTTCATAGCTGAAAAAATCAAAATATCCTCAGAATAGGACATAAATAAGCATTGAGGAGACTAATTGTTGAACTAAAAAGGCCTCAAATGAGTGGAAATCTACAACTCATCACTAAGATTTGAGACCCTGGCGTATCACTTAGCCATGCTTTGAGGCCGAACACATCTCTATTAGCATAACTTTGAGTCTGAGTAACACCTCTATTAGTCATGTTTGAGGCTTTACTTTGTGCTTCTGTGGGGTTCTTAGGTGCCCTTTATCGTAGTTTGAGTCTGTGGATCGATGTGGTAGTTCTGATACACTCTTAAATGTAGCTGATAGATCTTTAAATTTTTTGTGTATCATTAGGCTTTTGGGGTCTGTTTGTGTTATATACTTTCAATTGTGCACGAGTGTACCTTCTGGCTTATGGGGTCTAGTTAAGTTATTGTTAGGTATTTACTTTACTATTCATTTTTTCTTTGACATGTGTGCTTCATATTTTGGTTTTCCATTACCATTTAATTTTCTGATGCAAGTCTGATCACCAGTCGCCAGCATTAATTTATAGCTTGTTGTGGGGACATCGAATCCCGAGGGTGAGCTTACGGCGTCCAAGATCAATTTGTCTCCTATTGTTTATAACTTTTGACTATTCTTTTCTGTTTGAGAAAAGTCTCTATTTTAGGTCCATTTTTGAGACTTGTACTCTTTTAGACACTTTGTACTTGTAACTACCAGGTTTGGTGTTGGATTTCTCTTTTTGAATATATATTTATCTTCCATTGCTCTTATTTTATTATTTTTCCTTTAAAATGTTCCTATATCTTGTAATTAGTTGTTTCTACCCAATATGACTATTCTGAGTCAGTTTAGGATATGGGTCGGCTTACCTACTAGAGGATTATGGTAGGTGCCATCATGAATCAACGTTTTGGGTTATGAAGGTAATGACCCTCCAGGACAAATTGTGAAAATACCTTCTTCTTGTCATTTAGAGTGTTCTTATAGTGACCCCTTGTATCACCTTATATTTAGAAAGAAGGAAAAAATTCAGATTTTCTAAACTGGTTTCTGTGTCTACAGATCCCCACCTACGGATCGTACAAGCTCCTATGGGCCGTAGATGGCACCCGTAAGTAGTGGGGGGAAAATAACTTTTAAAGTCAAGTTTAAGGATCCTATCTATGACTCAACACGATGGTCTGTCATTACTTCTACGGACCGTAAATAGGTCTCATAGGTCACTCCAAGGCTTAGTGATATTTTGAAGGTCAAAGTAGGGAACTAAGGTTAGTATGTACGGCCCGTAAGTGGACCAACGGATTGTCATTGGAAGCCAAAATTTAAATAGTCTCTGAACTTTTCTACGGTTGGCCAAGACGGTCCGTAGTTGGACCTATAGGTCTAATTTCTGGCAGTTATTTTAAGGGCTTTTTGGTCTTTTCCCTAATTGACTTATAACTAATCTAATTTTGTTTAGTGCTAATCCTAGACCCTATATAAGTCTTCTAAGCCTAAAAATCGATCTTTTCTATTCATTCTTCAAGTTTCCCCAAAATCTCTCCAAATCTTTCCCCAAATATTTCTCTCTAAAGCTTGAAGAAGAAGGCTAGTGATTCAAGTCAAGTCTCCAATTCTCCATTGATTGTGGGCATTGAATTTCAAGGCATGGTGGCTTTCACCTATGGAGTCTTTTCCTCCATAGGGTTCCTAAATTCCCCAATTTTACTAGTTAGAATTCTCCAATTGAAATTAGGGTTTTCCTCTATCTTATGGGTTCTTTCAAATTATGATCTAATTGATTGATTTAGGTCTTTTTATGCATGAATTGGTGTATATTTCATGATATGAAGTTGAATAACCATGAACACATGTGAAATTCATTATTTCTATACTTTGATCTTATGATGAGGTTTTGAACTATGAAAGATGAAAATTATGAACATATGCATGTTCTTTATGAAATTGAGATAAATGATTTAAGGTTTCTTTGAGAGTGAAGCATCAATGCTGTTATGGTTATGCTGAGGAAGGATTTCTCATATATTACTCAAAACATGAATGTGAAAAGGTTTTCTCAACTAAACTTTGAATCAAGAATTAAGGAGCTATTCTAATGAACTTTAGCTTGGATTGGCTATTTGATGTGCCTTCCATGATTTATGAGACAAGAGGCAATTACCCATGTCTACTAATGATAAAGATGAACTATGAATTATGACTATTCCGTGGGATTTATGCTTAGCATCGAGTGGACAAGTGGTGATTACCCATGTCCCATAAACTATGTGCCACCATAGGATGATTGTCTTAGATAGACATTAGATAGTGGATCCAAATAAGCTAGAAGTTATGGTTCTTACCTTGGCAAGTAAGGACACCTCTTTTTTGTGTGGGGTAGACACTAGATTCCATGTTATAGCACACATGGTCTATGTCGGTTAAGGCTAATTTCCCACATAATGAACTAAGGTTACTTCCTAAAAGGTATTTTAAGTATGATTGGTCTAAGATGATTTACTTGCATTGCCCATGGTTTTTAACTCATGTTTTTCATCATGTTACTTTACGATTTAGCTTGGTCATTGTATCTTATGTATATCTCCTTTTTAGCATGATTTTGTAGCTTCTATGCATAGTTATCATACTTGGTACATTCTATGTACTAACGCATACTCTTGCCTACATTATTTCACTAATGTAGGGCATGCCGACTCCTCTCCATCCACTCATGGCTAGATCATTGTACTTGTGATTAAGAAGATTTGGTGAGTCCTCAGACGTTGAGGACAATGCTGCATGTATAGCTTTATGTCTTTTTACCTTTGACTTGTATGGATTACGCTCCAATATTTCATTCTATTGATGTATTAGATGGCTTTGAGACTATGTTAGACTTTCGCTATTTTGTCAAACACTTTTGGTATGAAAACTATCTTTTAAACTCTTAACTGCTATTATCTTGTAGGATGTATGCTAAGTGGCTTGTATGGAGCCATTTCGGGGTCTTATATGCCATGTCACGTCTAGGGGGTACTTTAGGTCGTGACAAACTTTGTATTCAGAGCCTAAGGTTTTAGAAAGGTCCTAGGATGTCTCATAAGCCACGTCGAGTAGAGTCTTGTTCATGAGTGTAAGCGCGCCACACTTATGAACGAGAGGCTGTAAGATGTTTATGAAGTTCTACTTCTTTCATCACTCTAAAGTCATGCGATAGAGTTTAACTCTATATGTCTCTCTCTCCTAATTTCTATCCGATGCTTTTCAGGACATGGCCACTTGAAGGGCATATGCTAGGAGGAATGCAAGAGAGAATGTGGAATAGAAAACTCCTCAAGAAGCTCCTCATGCTCTGGTCGACCCTTTGGCCGAGCAAGTGACTAATGCGGAGTTTAGGGCTGCTTTTCACGTGTTCTTCCAATCCATGAAGGCTCAAGCCAATAAGGAGGCTATGGTCCCGTGAATCCAAATGTTGGTACGACGGCAACTAGAGTGAGGGACTTTACTAGGATCAATCTTTTGGATTTTCATGGTTCTAAGGTTGAGGAAGATCCTCAAGATTTCATTAATGAGGTGTACAAGGTGCTAATGATCATGGGTGTAACGCTGGTGGAAAAGGCAGAATTGGCCGCTTATCAACTTAAGGGTGTGGCACAAGTTTGGTTCAACCAATGGAAGAGTGAGAGGGTGGTTGATGCGGGTCCTCTTGATTGGAAGAAGTTTAAGGTTGCTTTCCTTGATAGGTTCTTTCCCCTTGAAATGAGGGAGGAAAAGGTGCTTGAGTTCATCAGCCTTCGTCAAGGAAACATGAGTGTGAAGAAGTATGATTTGAAATTCAAATAGTTGTCTTGGTATACTCCTACTATGATTGCCGATCCTAGGGCAAGGATGAGTAAGTTTGTGTCGGGTGTGTCTGAAATGGTGGTTAAGAAATGTCGTACCACTATGCTTATCCATTATATGGACATTTCTCATCTAATGGTGCATGCTCAACAAATCGAAGAAAAGAAACTAAAGGAAAAGTCTAAAGAGGCAAAGAGGGCTAAGACCGATGATGGTGACTTTTCACGCTCAAGGTTCGATGGGTATGTTCGTTCTAAGTTTCGACCAAGATTCCCTGGTCAAGGTTCCTTCAATGTTCCAGCTTCTAAGTTCAACAAGGAAAGAGTGTCTAACCGTAAGCCTCAAGGAGGAAATGGTAGTGGGTCTTCATTGTCTACTTGTGCTAAGTGTGGAAGAAAGCATGAGGGTAAATGCCTAGCGGATTCCAATGCATGTTTTGGTTATGAAAAGATGGATCATAAGAGTAGGGACTGTCCCTCTATTGCTAAGAAGGAAGGAGATAGTCATCGACGGTCTCAACCTTATCCTTCATCGGGTTCTAGTGGGAGTTAAAAGAAAAATTGATTTTATGCACTTCAGACTTGTCATGAGCAAGAGGGTTCTCTCAATACTGTTATTGGTATGTTGAAAGTCTTTAATCTTGATATTATGCTTTGCTTGATCCGGTGCTACCTTGTCTTTTGTGACGCCATATGTGGCTATGCGGTTTGATGTTCTTTTAGATGTGTTGATATATCCTTTTCCTGTCTCTACTCCCATTGGTGAATCTAACATGGCTAAAAGAGTCTATAGAAATTGTCCCATCCCCTTATCCCATAGAGTCATTCATATTGATCTTGTAGAGCTTGATATGCTAGACTTTGATATTATTCTTGGGATGGATTGGCTGCATTCATTTTATGCTTTTATTGATTGTAGAACCCGAGTGGTTAAGTTCTAGTTTTCAAATGAGCCCATCCTAGAGTGGGAAGGGGCAAAATTCTATGCTTAAGGGTCAATTTGTTTCTTGTCTTAAAGCTAGAAAGATGATTTCTAAGGGTTGTATATACCATCTAATTCGGGTTAGGGATATGGATTCTGAAACTCCTACCTTTGAGTCGGTCCCCATTGTTAATGAGTTTACGTAAGTGTTTCCCGATAATTTACCTGGTGTTCCCTAGAAAGGGAGATAGACTTTGGTATTGACCTTCTCCCAGATACGCAACCTATCTCTATTCTTCCTTACCGAATGGCTCCAGCCGAGCTTAAGAAATTAAAAGAGCAATTGAAAGAATTGTTGGATAAAGGCTTCATCCGATCGAGTATCTCTCCATGGGGTGCTCCAGTTTTGTTTGTTAAAAAAAAGGATGGTTCACTTCGTATGTGTATCGACTACCGTCAATTGAACAAGGCTACCATTAAGAGTAAGTATCCTCTTCCAAGGAAAGATGATTTGTTTCATCAACTTCAAGGAGCGAGTTATTTCTCAGAGATTGACCTTCGGTTGGGTTATCACCAATTGAGGGTGAAGGAAGATGACATTCCGAAGATGGCTTTTCGGACTACATATGGTCATTATGAATTCTTAGTAATGTCATTTAGATTGTCAAATGCTCCGGCCACATTTATCAATTTGATGAATAGGGTGTTTAGACAATACCTAGATATGTTTGTGATTGTGTTCATCGATGATATTTTTATTTACTCAAGGAGTGAGGATGAGCATGCCAATCATTTGAAAATTGTGTTGCAAGTCCTCAAGGACCAACAACTCTTTGCAAAGTTTAGTAAATGTGAGTTTTGGTTGAGATCCGTGGCTTTTTCTGGTCACATTGTTTTCAGTAACTGTATTGAGGTAGATCCTAAGAAGAAAGATGTTATTAAGAGTTGGCCTAGACCTCTATCCCCTTCAGATATTCAAAGTTTCTTGGGTTTGGCAGGTTACTATAGAAGGTTTGTTGAAGGGTTTTCTTCAATTGCCTCTCCATTGACGACATTGACCCAAAAGAAAGTTAAGTTCATATGGTCGGAAGCATGTAAGTAGAGTTCTCAAGAATTGAAGGATAGGCTTACCTCCGTTCCAGTATTGACTCTACTGGAAGGGTCCGATGGATTTGTGGTTTATTGTGATGCCTCAAGAATTGGGTTGGGATATGTCCTTATGCAGAATGGTAAAGTCATTGCTTATGCTTCAAGACAACTTCATATACATAAAAAAAACCTTCCTACCCATGACTTAGAACTAGCGGCAGTTGTGTTTGCTCTAAATATTTTGAGGCATTACTTGTATGGTGTTCATGTTGATATCTTCACCAACCACAAGAGTTTGCAATATGTTTTCAAGTAAAAGGATCTAAACCTTCGTCAAAGGAGGTAGCTAGAATTGCTAAAGGATTATGATATGAGTGTTTTCTATCACCCCCATAAGGTGAATATTGTGGCGGATGCTCTTAGTCGGTTATCCATGGGTAGCATTACTCATGTTGAGGTTAACGAAAAGGAGTTGGTTTGAGATTCTCATAGATTGGCCCGATTGGGTGTTCGGTTGATTGATTCTACTAAAGGTGGTGTTGTGGTTCATAATGGCTCAGAATCATCGGATGTGAAAGAAAAGCAAGGTCTTGATCCAATCTTGGTGGAATTGAAGGAAGCGGTGCTTAAAAAGTCCATTGAGGATTTCTCCCAAGTGGGAGATAGTGTACTTCGATATCAAGGTCGTTTGTGTGTTCCGAATATTGATAACTTGAGGGAGAAGATTCTATCGAAAGCCCATAGTTCCCGATATTCCATTCACCGTGAGCCACCAAGATGTACCATCACTTGCGGGAGGTCTATTGGTGGAATGGGATGAAGAAGGTCATTGCAGAATTTGTGGCTAGTATCCTAATTTTCAACAAGTGAAAGTTGAGCAGCAAAAGCCGGGAGGTTTTTCCCAAGATATTGGCATTCCTAATTAGAAGTGGGAAGATTTGAATATGGACTTTATTGTGGGTTTACCCCGCACTCGATGGCGACATGACTCGATTTGGGTTATTGTGGATCGAATGACAAAATCAACTCATTTCATTTCCGTCAAGACTTCTTATTTGGCGGAAGACTATGCCAAGTTATATCTAAGGGAGATGGATAGGTTGAATGGAGTGCCCCTATCCATTATATCCGATCATGGTACCCTATTCACTTCTAATTTTTTGAAATCTTTCCAAAGGGGCCTTGGTACTCGTGTTAAGCTTAGCACGGCCTTTCATCCGTAAAACGATGGGCAAGCAAAGCGTACTATCTGAACTTTGTAAGATATGTTGAGAGCTTGTGTGATTGACTTCAAGGATAATTGGGCTGATCATTTGTCTTTGATTGAGTCTGCTTATAATAATAGCTATCGTTCGGGTAATTGTACGGCTCCATTTGAAGCTCTTTATGGTAGGAGGTGTAGATCTCCTATAGGTTGGTTTGAAGTTGGTGAAGTAGCTTTGATAGGTCCCGAATTGGTACATGAGGCTATGGAGAAAGTTTGACTTATTAGAGAAAGGTTGAAAATGGCTCAAAGTCGACAAAAGTCTTATGCGGATATTAGAAGAAGAAATCTAGAATTTAAAGTTAATGGTTGGATATACTTGAAAATCTAACCCATGAAGGGTGTAATGAGGTTTTGGAAGAAAGGGAAGCTTAGCCCCCATTATGTGGGCCCATATCAAATTTTGAGGCGTATTGGAAAGGTTGCATATGAACTTGATTTGCCTAATGACTTAGCATTAATTCATTCGATTTTCCATGTCTCCTTATTGAAGAAATGTATTGGTGATCCGACATCCATAGTACTATTTGACAGTCTTGGCATAAAAGAGAGTCTTTCTTATGAAGAGGTTCCAGTTAAGATTTTGGACAGGCAAGTTTGGAAGTTGAGAAATAAAGAAGTTGCTTCCGTAAAGGTTCTTTGGAGGAATAAGTTGGTTGAGGGTGCTACTTGGGAGGCCGAGGCCGATATGATGTCCCGTTATCCTCATCTCTTCCCTTTCGTCCCTACTCTAGCTCGAGGTATTTAGTTCCTCATGGTTCACTCTTTTGGTCTCATGTGTCTTACATATTCCCATGATTCCTCATTTATGCATGTTCATGAAAAGCTTATTTTTAGAGAAAATGAGTTAACTTGATTGATTTCTTCATGTTATGTGCATTTGAGTATGAGACCCTTTTCGAACAACTTCCAAAACATAGATGTAGACTGAGTACCACGATCGAAGATAATAGACAAAGGCAATCCATACAACCTTACCAGTTTTTGAATATATAGCTTAGCATAATCTTTGGCTAAAAATAAAGTCTTCACAGGAAAAAAATGAGTCAACTTCGTCATTCAGTTCATAATAGCCCAAATCGAGTCAAACTGACAACAAGTACGAGGTAAACCTGTAATGAAGTCCGTATTCAAATCTTCCCACTTCCAAGTAGGAATGCTAATGTCTTGAGCCAAACCACTAAATTTTTGATGTTCAACTTTCACTTGTTGACAATTTGGATATTCAGCCACAATTTCTGCAATATCCTTCTTCATATCATTCAACCAAAAACCTCTCGCAAATCACGGTACATGTTGGCTGCTCTCGGGTGAATAGATTACCGAGAACTGTGAGCTTCTATCAAAATATGATTTCCCAACTCATCAACAATCAACACATAACCGACCTTGGTAACAAAGGACATCATCTCCCCCTTGGAAGAAAGCTTCAATGGCCTTTTCAAAAACTGACTTCTTCAATTCAACAAATACCAGATCAAGAACTTGCTTAGCTTTCACATCCAAAATGACATTTTGGACAATCAAATAACCCTTATTAGAATCAATTAAGTGAACACCCAATCGGGCCAACCTATGAATATCACAAACTAACTCTTTCTTACAATCCTCAACATGAGCAACACTACCCATTGATAATCTACTAAGTGCGTCGGCCACAATATTCGCTTTACTCGGATGATAGAAGACATTCATGGCATAATCTTTCAATAACTCAAGCCATCTCCGTTGACAAAGATTCAAATCCTTTTGAGTGAACACATACTTCAGGACCTTATGATCGTTAAACACATCCACGTGTACATCATATAGGTGATGTCTCTAAATCATTAAAGCGAACACCATCGCTGCTAACTACAAATTATGGGTGAGATAATTCTTTTCATGCACCTTCAATTGCTTTGAAGCGTAAGCAATGATTTTCCCGTTATGCATCAAAACGCAACAAAGAACAATCCATGAAGCATCATGATAAACCATAAAACCGTATGATCCTTTCAGTAACGCCAATATAGGGACTGAAGTGAGTCTATCCTTCATCTCTTGGAAACTTTTCTCACAAGTTTCCGACCATAGGAATTTAACATTTTTTTGAGTCAACGTCATCAAAGGCGAAGCAATGGAAGAAACTCCTTCCACAAACCTTCTATAGTAACCGGCCAAATGAAAGAAACTCCATATATTAGAAGCGTACAATGGTCTAGGTGAATTCTTAACCACCTCGGTCTTTTAGGATCAACCCGAATACCTTCACCGGAGGCGATATGGCTAAGGAAAGCAACAGACCTTAGCCAAAACTCACACTTACTAAACTTAGCATACAGTTCCTTATCCTTAAGAATTTGCAACACAGTTCTTAAATGTTCAACATGTTTATCCTCACTCCATGAATAAATCAAAATATCATTAATAAACTTAATCACGAACATGTCAAAATATTTCTAAAAGCCCTATTCATTAAGTCCATGAATATCATCGGGGCATTAGTCAAACCAAATGACATCAATGAGAACTCATAGAGACCATATTTCATTCGGAAAGCCATCTTTGAAATGTCACTTTCCTTTACCCTTAATTTGTGATAACTCGACCAGATGTCAATCTTAGAGAAGAAACTCGCACCTTGGAGTTGATCAAACAAATCATCAATCCTTGGAGTGAGATACCTATTCTTTATGGTAACCTTATTCAATTGCCGATAGTTAATGAACATACGAAGTGAACCATCCTTCTTTAAAATGAAAAACACTGGAGCACCCCATGGTGAAATACCCGGCCTAATGAAAGTTTTATCTAATAAGTCGTTCAATTGATCCTTTAAATCCATAATACTTGCTGAGGCTATATGGTAAGGAGGAACAGAGATAGGCTGCATATCTGGAGAAGGTCAATATCGAAGTCTATTTCCCTTTTGGGAGGAATACTGAGAAGATCATCAGTAAACACCTTTGGAAACTCATTTACAATCAGAACTGACTCAAGAGTAGGGGTTTTGGAATCCGTATCCCTAGCCCAAATAAGATGATAAATGCAACCCTTAGAAATAAGCTTTCTAGCCTTTAGGCAAGATAAGAACTGACTCTTAGGAGAAGAATTTACCCCTTTCCATTCTAAGATAGGTTTATTTGGATCTTCGAATGACCAATTGAGTCCTACAATCAATGGAAGCATAATAAGAATAAAGCAAATCCATTCAAAGAATAACATCAAGCTCTATGAGATGAACATGAGTGACTATATGACAAATAGAAACATGGAAATTTATGTACACTCATTCAGCCACAATATAATCACCAACAAGAATAGAGATTGAAAATAGTTCTAAAAGAATATTGGGATAGACATCAAATCTCATAACCACGAAAGGAGACACAAAAGACAATTTAGCACTGGGATCAAACAAAGCAAACACATCAAGATGAAAGACTTTCAACATACCAGTCACAATATCTGGAGAACCATCATGATCATGCCAGGTCTGAAGAGCATTAAACTTATTCTTACGAGGGGTACCCGAACTAGAATAACTAGGCTGAGCTTGCCTACTATTTCTTTCCTTAGTAACAAGCAATAGACAATCTCTAACCTTGTGACAACTTTTCCCATAACCAAAGCAACCATCCGTACCGGCAAAGCATTTTCCTGAGTAACTCTTGCCACACTTTTTGCAAGTGAGAATAGAAGATCTACTACCACTACCTCCTTGAGGATTAGGGTTAGAAACCCTATCTTTGTTAAAATAAGGAGCCAGAACATTAGAAGAACCTTGACCAGAAAACTTTTGCCAGAATTGAGAATGACCATGTCCATTAGTCCTAAAAGGGGAAAAGTCACCATCACCAATCTTTGCCCTCTTTGACTCTCTAGACTTCTCTTTTAACTTCTCCTCTTCAATTTGTTGGGCATGTATCATCAAATGAGATATATCAATCTCCTTAATCAAAAAGGTAGTTTATAACTCTTTAACAACCATTCTAGACACACCCGATACAAACTTACTTATCCTTGCCCTAGAGTCAGAAACCATAGTCGGAGCATACTTATCCAATTGAGTAAACATCAAAGCATACAACTTCACATTCATATTTCCTTGACGAAGATTTATGAACTCAATTGGATAGGTATGCTCCAACATGGGAAAAGAAATGATCAAGAAAACCCCCTTTGAATTTCTCCCAATCCAGAGGACCTGCATCAATAGCCCTCTCTTCCTTCCATTGGTTGAACCAAACTTGAGCAACACCCTTATGTTGATAACCAACCAACTCTACTTTTTCCACCGGTGACACTCCCATAATCTTTACTATATTATAAATTTCATCAATAAACTCTTAAGGATCTTTCTCAACTATTGACCCATGGAACTCTGAGGGATTCATCCTAGTGAAGTCCCTCACCCTTATCATCGTCGTACCCGCAATTGGGTTCATGGGAGAAACGACTTTTATATTAGCTTGGGATGTCATAGCTTGAGCCAACACTTAGAAACTCGCATGGAATTTTGCATGAGTCACTTGCTCACCCAAAAGTTAAATCGACACTTGAGGAACCCCGGGCTCTACATCATTAACAACTTTCCTTCTCGCGTTAGTTGTTTGGGGAGGCATATCCTGAAAAGCATTGGACAAGAGTTAGAAGAAAGACCCTTATAGAGTTTAACTCTATCACACAACTTTAGAGTAGTGAAAGAAGTGAAGTTTCCTAAATTCCTTATAGCCTCTTGTGCTTAAATGTGGCACGCTTCACATTTATGAACAAGACTCTACTCGATGCGGCTTTTCACATATCCTAGGACCTTTTCTAAAACCTGATGCTCTGATACTAAGTTTGTCATGACCCAATGTATCCCCTAGGTGTGACATGGCAAATAGAACCCTAAGATGACCTAAACAAGACACTTGACATAAGCATGATGTAAAGGGAATGCAATGAGAGAGTATGGGCAACATAAGTTTCATATCTTAAAAGGAATCTGAACATAAGTACGAAAATAAAACTGTCTGACATAGCCTTTCTAACATCATAAGAGTGGTTGGGATGTAAGCCATACACCATGTACAAGTTTGAAACGAAAAGGCAATAAAAGAAATAATGCATCAATGGTCTTGTCCTCGGAGCATGAGGACTTACCTATCCAAGGTACTAGTAGAACAATCCAAGCTAGCTACGAGCGGGAGGAGGAGCTTCAGACCCTTTATTGTTACACAATATAGGCACAAATATACATTAGCATGGTTAATGTACTAAGTATGAGGAAATACTTATAAAATGTAAAGTACGATAACATGATGAATATAAATATGATATGCAAGACCAAGTAGAATGTGATAAAAGCTTTTATAAAGAAATCATAAATCATATACGAGGTTAATGCATACTTAAAACCATTTGTGAAGCTTTCATGAAACCATGGAAGAAAACAAAATTCACTTTTGGGATATTTTCCATGAACCAACAATAAGACCATGTGAGCTATAACATGGAATCTGGTATGACCCTTACAACGAAAAGAGAAATGTACTTGCCAAGGTAGAACTCCGTCATATTCATTA
Organism: Solanum appendiculatum; assembly: GCA_018342035.1. Lineage (NCBI taxonomy): Eukaryota > Viridiplantae > Streptophyta > Magnoliopsida > Solanales > Solanaceae > Solanum > Solanum appendiculatum. Next base: position 86,438 of record JAGDQO010000694.1, on the reverse strand, counting down.
TTTGCTAAAGTGGATCCACTAGCTTAGGTCATTTAAGACAATCATATGGGAGCACGCAGCTTGGGACAAGGAGATTTCTTCTAGAGACCCGGCCTCTACTAACGAGAGAGCTTCCATCTCAAAGTCCTCTCGGTTCTAAGTAAATCCTAATGGAAAAGACATAATAATAATCATATCAAAATACTTTGAAAGGCACAATTAATACTACCAATCCAATCATAAGTTCATATTAGAGTAGCTCCTTTCAAACCATGATTTCATATTAGACACTTACAATTCTAAGTATCTAAATCATGATTTCATTTATATTTGAGAAAACCTGTAACAAATCCTTGATACTTATATGAAATAAATCCTTAGTTCATGAGTCATCCTTTCAAAAAACATGCATAGCTTTCATAATCATAATTCATAGTTTCATAAACATGATTCAAAATTCATAAAATAGGCATAGGCATGGGTCCATATGAAACCAACTGAAAACCATGTAATTGAATCAAATCATACATAATAAGATTAAATATAAGCAATTAAATCCTAATAAATTGAACTCATAGGGAATCAGATGAAACCCTAAGAGAATTGGGTGAATTTGAATTTTAAATTGAGATTCTTTTAAAACCCAATGGATGAAAGGAATCCATTGGTGAATTCCCACATATATTAGCAATCAAAGCCCTAAGAATTCAAAGTGGATGAGACCTTGAAGTTTGATAACCTAGTTCTTCCCCTTATAGGTCTTGAGACATTTTGTTTGTTTGAATGAATAGGAGGGCAGGGTTAGGTTTTGAAGAGTAAAAATGGTTATAGGGGTAGTTATAGGGCCAAAATGACATAGTTTAGGGGTTAATTAGGTAGAAAAAATCAAAACACCCTTTAATTAAAAACTACTGGAAGGCTCTACGATTTTGACCAACGATCCGTAGGAGTTCCTACAAATTGTATTGGTCAATCGTTGAACCAACTACTAAAACAATAAATCCTGGACAATTTCCATGAATCATTTCTACGAGTAATCTACACTCCTACTACCCGTAGGTCTTATTCGTAGAACCATAGGCCTCATACTTTCACCAACACTGGTTCACTCCTACGGATCATTCCTACGGAGTTTCATTGCTTCTATGACTCGTCCTGTTCATTCGTAGGTCAAACATTAGTGATTTGACATTTCCTAAAAATCAACCCATCCCTATGACTTCCTTTCTACGGCCTATAGGACTTCCTACGGTCTGTAGGTAGGACTCGTAGACCTACTACATCAATGCAAAAATGAAAATTTTTCCTTTCAAACATAACTTCAAATTTTCGAGGTGTTACAGAATGCAAAGGCTAGCGAACCTGGGCACCACAAATGTGGCTAGTGGTTCACGAACGCGGATGCTTGGTAAACAAGACCTTTACAAATGTGGCCCAGCCATGTGAACGTGGAGGCCAACATTTCACTGCTCCTTGAATGTGGCCAAGGTGGCTTACGATCACGAAGACCAAAATAGGCTTGTATCAGTTGATGCACATCAACTTGTTTTTGGCAAGTCCAAATATCCTTTAGGGTGTTCTGAATTCATTCAGAACCCCGTGCATACAAACGATATATTCTACCCTACCAAATTTCATATTCCAGACTCAATAGAGTAGTCAAAATCTCCAAATGAGGTTGTCTTAACAAAAACTGGGTCCTACACCTAAACTCCATTTTGAGAAAAAATCCACTAGAGGGCTCGAAATTAGCTCAAGAGCCTCGAGATCCACACGAAGGGTCGTTCTATACCAAACTTGACATTTTGGATCTAACCATGCTGATAGATTCTCATTAGGACATGTTTACCAAGCATATTGACCAAGGTCAAACTTTAGGCCTTAACTCGAAAGTCAAAATGCCTAATTGCACAAACTCACACAGAAAGCTTCGAAAGTCGTGCCGACCATGCTACTAGCCTAGAATGACCCTTCTGAGCTAATGGAATCGTCAGAATTAAATTATGTAGTCATCTTCCTGAACTTTTGATTGAAAATGACCGTTCAAAGTTCAAAAGCACCAACGCATCGAAATTCACATAAAAACCAAATGAACGACTAAATGACCGAACTGTCAGTCCCAGCAAGTCATAAATGACTTGGGGTCACTATGGGAATTCTCTAAATGATGAACAAAATTCATAAATATAGAAATAACCAGGAGGGTGATTACAACATCATAGCATACTATATGACCATTTTATTCTTATAGCTACCAGGAAGGGCATGTTGACCTCCTACCTAGTTAAGCTGCTTCAACTCCCTCTTATTATATACGAGAAAATGTTGTCCTATTAATTTTTGAGGTCACACATAAAATTAATTGAGGCTTATGTTTTTCTACTAGTATCACTCAATTAAGAAACCAATTAAGGCTCTAGATATTCTACGAGGATATATACGGTAGGAATATTTAAATTGTTACGTATTGATAATTAATGTCAAACTATTCTAACACAACTAGGGATCATTTGGTTGTTTATTAGAAAGTGAACTAGATTAAATATTAAAATCATCATAATTAATAATAATATAGTCATTGATATTTTAATTGTTATATATAATAAAATTCAGCATATTAATTACGATGTTTGGTTATCAATTTATTGAGGTTGTTCAACATTTGGTTTAAAAGGATCCAAATTGAAAAATCAAATCAAATCAATGATTGGGTTTGATATGATTTGTTTTAATTTTTTTAAAAAGTGAATCAGATTATATATTAAAATTAGCATAACTAATATCAATATGATTATTGACATTTTAGTTGTTATGTATATAACTCAACATATCAATTACGATGCTTGGTTATTATTTTATACTCCTACATAACTAAAATTAAGGTTGTTCACCATTTGGTTAAAAATGATCCAAATTGAAAATTCGAACTAAATCGATTAAACAAATTGATGTTTTGGTTTGGTATAATTAGGTTTATTTTTTAAAAAAAAACTATAATATTTGGTTTGGTTTGATTTTATTAAAAACAAACGAAGAAAAAATTAAACTGAAATGACAAATTATGTACATTGTTGTTTGACCTTCTTTAGCCCCGACACCAAATAACACGTGTTAGAACATGGTGATACACCAGGAAAGAGATGTCATATGACCGTTGGAAAGAAGCTGGGACTCAAGCAAACAAAAAAGCGCTCTTACTAATGGGGTTCCGCCCTCTCGATCAAGTTCATGGTGTTTATTATCAGAAAAGTATAGTAAGCCTTCTTGGCGGGTGGAATCAGCATTTTCGGCCAAGGCAGGATAAAGTGAAATCACAGTAAGGAGAAGGTTGTTAGCAAGGTAAAGGAAGAGAGAGAGTAAGATTTGGACTTACCTTTGGAAGATATTTGTGCTCGTGACCCTTTCTTTCATACTCAGATGGATCCTCCCAGACCATCTACAAGAGACCCGGCCCATTACTCATTCCTTCCTGACTCAATAGGGAATGCAATCTCGAGAGATGGAGCAACAATTAACCTTCAACAATAGGTAGATGGGGTGGGCTACAATGGATACAGTTAAATCAGTTCTTATTCCACACTCCCTCTCACGGGCCAAGTAAAATCTCTAATTTGGATCCCAATATCTTTTTTTCTGGCAGAAGGAAAGAGAAAATGAGTGAAACAAAGTGGAGCGAGGGTAAGGGAGGATCTACTTTGAATTGGCTGCCTTGAAAAGGGGAATTACCTCCTCTCTTCCCCTTGTTAAAGAGGGGTTGACGTAATGGATAAGGTTCAAGAGGTTACCGAAGCCAGAGTTTCAATTAAAAATATGAGAAAAAGAAAAAAGAAGTGAAATGATCCTTAAAAGGCAAACCCTCGGATAGAGTTGGACCAAGACTAATTGCGAGTTTAAAGTGGTTTGTGGGAAACTCGGTAGGCTCTTTATAGCCAAGAACAAACCAACGGCCTCCATTTAGGGCATGAAAAAAAGGGTGGGCACGGGCGGTCTGGTGTTCGAGATGATTGGTCCAACGATGACTACTTCACTTATTATTTTAGTATTAGCCGGGTATCTCGGAATGGGATGGAATAGAAAGAACATCAGACATTCCTATTTCGAAAAGGCTAGCTAATGATTTCACTCAACCTCTCCTCGGCTCACTCACTACCTGGTCAGTAATGGAATCAATCGTCCCTACCATCATAAAACAAGAGCACCTGGCTTTGCCCATTCACAAAGACTCGATTCTATGTCCAAACATCACATGCCAGATAATGTGGTAACCATTATAGGCACTCAAGATATTGTGTCTCGAGAGGTGGATAGATATGACTACTAGTTGCTCGATCATGTGGATGATTCCACATATGTGAAGTGAAAAGTTGGTTTATCAGTTTGAAGATTGCTGATGTGGTATCTAGCTGCTCTAGCCGCCTACATTGGGCTTTAGTTAAGCCTACATCCATTTTAGTAGAAAATGATCTTTTATGTAGCCCAACGCATAGAGAGTACTGTCATTTGGTCTGAACCCATTTCTTCTATTCCTATGATTGTTCGGTGATGGGTTTTCTCCTTTTAGGATATATAATAATTTTAAACACTTGAATTAATTTTTGTCAAATTTATTTATTATTAATAGTCTTAGAAACCTTGCACCTTAAGCTAATTTCTTAAAATAAATCCATAAACCCAAACTCATTTATTCTACGAAAAAGGGAAAAAATGCTCTTTGTTTATGGTTTAGTAAAAAAACCCTTGCCATCTATACTTTGGTCCAAAAATGCCCCTATTATTACTAAATAAATCAAAATGCCCTTATTATTACTAAATGGTTAAAAACGTCATTTTTCAAATAAATATATTATCTATTTATTTTAAAAACACATCTTGTTCCTAATAAAAAAAATATTAATTTTAAAGAACCCTATTCTTGTTTTCTTCATTTTAACTAATTAAAATGACGAAAATACGTTTTTTCTACTTAATCTCATTTTGTCAATTAAAATAGATTAACATAAGGGAAAGTAGTAATTTTGGTCCTCAAATTATTGCCTTATTGAGATTTTGATCCTTCTGTTATATGACTTAGCACATTCAACCTTGAATTAATTAAAATGTGTTATTTTAGTCTCTTAGGCTAATTAAGGGATTTTAAAAAGTTTTGACTATAAACACATTGTAATACCCCAAGAGTCCAAAGAATTTTAATTGCTGAACTCACCTGAAGACAGTGACCTACGGAGGCCACCTACGGGTCATAGATGGATTGACGGGCCGTAGGTGGGGACCGTCAATGGCACTGTGAACTTTCAGGATTTCTAAGTTTTTGAACTTTGACCTACGGAATAGCAGGACAATTCGTAGTTCAATTGACGGGCCGTAGATGGGTTCCGTAAATGCCTTCTAGACTTAGCCAAATTTTCGTCCCAAAATGAACTTTCTGAATCAATTGACGGAAGAGCAGGACGGTCCATCAATTGATGTATGGACCGTAGATCCTGTCCGTCGATTGGCCCTGACAGTTATTAATTAAGTACTTTTTGGTCTTTTCCCTAATTGTTGACCTATTAAGCTAAGTCGATTTTACCCTTAGTCTAACCTATAAATACTTTCTAAGCCTAATTCCTTTTATTCTAATTGATTCCCAATTATCTCCTCTCAAATATTTTTCTCTCTAAAAGAAACTCTCTCAACTCTCAAGGGAGAAGAAGAAAGCTTGAATCCTCCATTGAAGACCTTCAATCTTCTCCAATTTCTTGTGGATTGCTTTGAGGTATGATAGTGTTCACCATTAGGAGTCCTTTCCTCCAATGGGCCCTTCCTTTTCTTCATTAATTTCAAGGTTTACTCTAACCCAATTGATTTAGGGTTTTGACCAATTATTGTGGGTTCTTCAATTAGGATTCAATTGTTGATTTTATGATCTGTAGTGCATGATCTAGCGTGATAAAGTAACTTAGTGCACGAATTAGCGTGAATTACATGATTTGATGTAAAGATTACATGAACCCCCATGATCCCAAGTTAATTCTCTCCAATTTGATAATCTATGCTTTGATTGTTGGGTTGAGCTACGATTTGATGAAGTTTATGAATTCTCTATGAAATCAAGCATGAATTATGAATGAATTGAGGATAATCTTATGAATTTAGCAAGATCAAATCAAAAGCATGATTTTCCTCTATTACGTAAGTTCCTTCAAGCATGGGTAAATTGTCCTAATTATGGCTTTGTAAGCATGAGCTTTCATCGATTTGCATGATATGAGTTGAACTTGCATGAACCCATATAAACTCTATCAACTATGAATTATGAGCATGATGAGCTAAGTAAAGAAGAAGCCAATGAACTTATGCATGTCTCATAATGAATTAAGGGTGCTTTGAGAGTAAAGTACCAAAGTTGTGGTATGATGATGCTATGGTTGAGTAGTGAAAGGTTTTCTCACGTAATTCTCCCAGTATGACTTAAAAGAACAAGAGGCGACTACCCATGTTCTTAAGGAGCTATTCTAATGACGTAAGCTTGGACAAGGTCCACGGAAGATGAAACGTCTATAAACATGATTTTAGCTTGGATTGGTAACCCTAGTTGTACCTCTCCATGTATAATGATATGAATATGGTAATGACTTATCCGTGGGAATTATGCTTAGCATCGACTAGATATTGAGATGGAAGTCCTCCCGTTAGTAGAGGCCGGGTCTTCTAGTGAAATCTCTCCCGTTAGTAGAGACCGAGTTTTCTAGATGGAGCTCCTCTGTTAGTTGAGGCTGAGTCTTCTAAAGCAATCCCTATCCCATAAACTATGTTTCCACCATAGCATGTTGTCTTTAAGTAGACATTAGCTAGTGGATCCACCTAAGCTAAGAATTTTATGGTCTTACCTTGGCAAGTAGGACACCTCTTTTCAGTGTGGGGTAGACACTGGATTCAATGTTTATAGCTCACATGGTCTTACATGTCGGTTAAGGCTATTCCCCACAAGTTAATGAACAAGTGTTCTCGTGATAAAGAAAAGATGGTTTAGCTTGCTTTGTCCTTGATATATGCTTTATGTTTCATGTTTGTCATGTTTATCATATTTTAAGTTTTGCCATTGCATGTCATGATTATATGTCTCTCTAGCATGATTTATGTGTTTATGTGCATTTGCTATCATACTTAGTACTTAATTGTGGTAACGCATAGTTTTGCCTACATTAACTTCTTTTGTGTAGGACGTGGGGATTCACCTTCCACTCGTGGCTAGAGTTTGATTAGAGAGTTGATAGAAGGCTTGGTGAGTCCTCATCCATCCGAGGACATAGCCTAGCTCTTATTTCTTTTTTCATGTATTTCCTTTCATTTTTGATTTGTATTGGGTTACGTCCCAAACCTTGTTTTTTATATTAGATTGGCTTTGAGACATGAGATGTAGACTTCCGCTGTTTCTCTTAAAAGCTTTGATATGAAATTCTCTTTTAAACTTTTATGCTCTATTATCTTGTATGTAATGTATGCTAAGTGGCTTGTATAAGGCCTCTCAGGGTTTTGTACGCCATGTCACATCTAGGGGGTACCTTGGGTCATGACAAACTTGGTATTCAGAGCGCAAGGTTTTAGAAAGATCCTAGGATGACTCATAAGCCGCGTCAAGTAGAGTCTTGTTCATGGATGTGAAGCGCACCACAATTATGAATGAGAGGCTATAAGACGTTTAAGAAACTCCAGTTCTTTCATTACTCTTAAGTCGTGCCATAGAGTTTAACTCTATAAGTCTATCTCCTAATCCCTTTCCTATGCGTTTCAAGATATGGCAACCCGAAGAGCTTATGCTAGAAGAAACATGGGAGAAAATGTAGAACGAGAAGCTCCTCCTCAAGCTCCTCAAGTTCCGGCCGACCCTTTGGCGGAACAAGTTAACAATGCGGAGCTTAGGGCTGCTTTCCAAGTGTTGGCTCAAGCCGTGATGGCTCAAGCCAATAGAGAGGTGGTGGCCCCTATGAACCCAAATGTGGGTACAGCGGCATCAAGAGTGAGGGACTTTACGAGGATGAATCCTCTGGAATTCCATGGCTCTAAGGTTGAGGAAGATCCTCAAGAATTCATTGATGAAGTATATAAAGTGTTGATTATTATGGGTGTGACGCCGAAAGAGAAAGCGGAGTTGGCTGCTTATCAAGTCAAGGGTGTTGCCCAAATTTGGTTCAATCAACGGAAGTGTGAGAGGGCGGTTAATGAGGCTCCTCTTGATTGGGAGAAATTCAAGGTTGCTTTCCTGGATAGGTTCTTTCCCCTTGAAATGAGGGAGGCAAAGGTTCTTGAGTTTATCAACCTTCGGCAAGGAAATATGAGTGTGAAAGAGTATGCTTTGAAGTTCACACAGTTGCCCTGATATGCTCCTTCCATCGTTGCCGATCCAAGGGCAAGAATGAGTAAGCTTGTTTTGGGGGTGTCCGAAATGTTGGTTAAGGAATGCCACACCGCTATGCTTGTTAATGATATGGACATTTCTCGTCTCATGGTGTATGCCCAACAAATAGAGGAAGAAAAGCTTAAGGAAAGGTCTAGAGAGACCAAGAGGGCTAGGACCGGAGATGGTAACTTTTCTCATGAAAGGTCCGAGGGACATGGTCGTCCTAGATTTCGACATAGGTTCTCCGGCCAGGGCTCATCCAATGCTCCACCAAAGTTCAACAATGATATGGTGTCTAACCCCAAGTCTCAAGGAGGGAATAATGGTTGTTCTTTATTGGCTCCTTGTGCCAAGTGTGGGAAAAAGCATGAGGGTAGATGTTTTGCCGGTACGGATAGTTGTTATAGTTGTGGAAAGAGTGGTCACAAGATGAGAGATTGTCCATCTCTCACGACCAAGGCAAGGGAGAATAAGCAAGCTCCACCTAGAGTATCGGGTTTGAATGCTCAGAAGCAAAACCGATTTTATGCACTTCAGGCTAGTCATGAGCAAGAGAGCTCTCGCGACGTGGTTACCGGTATGTTAAGAGTTTTCCATTTTGATGTGTATGCCTTGCTTGATCCCAGTGCTACCTTATCTTTTGTGACGCCCTATGTGGCCATGCGGTTTGATGTTGTTCCAGATATATTGCTAGATCCTTTACGTGTTTCTACTCCAATTGGAGAATCTATTTTAGCTAAGAGGGTCTATAGAAATTGCCCCGTTTCCCTATCCCATAGAGTTACTCTTGTTGATCTCATAGAGCTAGATATGCTAGATTTTGATGTTATCCTTGGGATGGATTGGTTGCATGCTTGTTATGCCTCTATTGATTGTAGGACCCGAATGGTCAAGTTTCAGTTTCCAAATGAGCCTATCCTAGAGTGGAAGGGGGGAAATTCTATGCTTCGAGGTCAATTTGTTTTTTATCTAAAAGCTAGAAAGATGATCTCAAAGGGTTGCATTTGCCATCTTGTTAGGGTGAAGGATATAGATTTTGAGACCCCTACTCTTGAGTCGGTCCCCGTTGTTAATGAGTTTTCAAAAGTGTTTCCCGATGACTTGCTCGGTGTTCCTCCCGAAAGGGAAATTGACTTCGGTATTGACCTTCTCCCAGATACGCAACCTATTTCTATTCCTCCTTATAGAATGGCTCCGGCGGAACTTAAGGAACTAAAAGAGCAGTTGAGAGACTTGTTGGATAAGGGTTTCATCCGGCCAAGTATTTCTCCATGGGGTGCTCCGGTGTTGTTTGTAAGGAAGAAAGATGGTTCACTCCGTATGTGTATCGACTATCGCTAATTGAACAAGATTACCATTAAGAATAAGTATCCTTTACCAAGGATACACGACTTGTTTGATCAACTTCAAGGGGCTAGTTATTTCTCTTAGATCGACCTTCGTTCGGGCTACCACCAATTGAGGATGAAAGAAGATGATATTCCGAAAATAGCTTTTCGGACAAGGTATGGTCACTACGAGTTCTTGGTTATGTCGTTCAGGTTAACAAATGCTCCGGCTGCATTTATGGACTTGATGAACAGGGTGTTTAAGCAATACCTTGACATGTTCGTGATTGTGTTTATTGATGATATCTTGATTTACTCAAGGAATGAGGATGAGCATGCTAGTCATTTGAGGATTGTATTGCAAGTCCTCATGGACCAACAACTCTTTGTAACGTTTAGTAAATGTAAGTTTAGGTTAAGATCTGTAGCTTTTCTTGGTAACGTTGTCTCCGGTAAAGATATTGAGGTAGACCTTAAGAAGACGAATGCGGTTAAGAATTGGCCTAGACCTCTATCACCTTCGGATATCCGTACATCTTGGGCTTAGCCGGTTATTATAGGAGGTTTGTTGAAGGGTTTTCATCTATTGCTTCTCAATTGACGGCTTTGACTCAAAAGAAAGTTAAGTTCGTATGGTCCGAGGCATGTGAGAAGAGTTTCCAAGAGTTGAAGGATAGACTTACTTCGGCTCCGATATTGACTCTACCGGAAGGATCCAATGGTTTTGCGGTTTATTGTGATGCTTCGAGAATTGGGCTAGGATGTGTTCTTATGCAAAATGGGAAAGTCATTGCTTATGCTTCAAGGCAACTTAAGGTGCACGAAAAGAACTATCCTACTCATGACTTGGAATTAGCGGTGGTTGTGTTTGCTTTGAAAATATGGAGACATTATTTGTATGGGGTAAATGTAGATGTCTTCACAGACCATAAGAGTTTGCAATATGTGTTTAAACAGAAAGATCTGAATCTTCGCCAAAGAAGGTGGCTTGAGTTGTTAAAGGACTATGATATGAGTGTTCTCTATCACCCCGGTAAAGCTAATGTGGTGGCGGATGCTCTTAGTCGATTGTCTATGGGTACTGATGCTCATGTTGAGGATAGTAGGAAAGAGGTGGTTCGCGATGTCCATAGATTGGCTCGATTGGGTGTTCGGTTGATTGATTCCGCTAAGGGTGGTGTTACGGTTCATAATGATTCCGAATCCTCTTTTGTACATGATGTGAAGGCTAAACAAGATCTTGATCCTAACTTGGTTGAAATAAAGGAAGCGGTTCTAAAGAAACCCGTTGAAGCTTTCTCCCAAGGGGGAGATGGTGTGTTTCGATATCAAGGTCGTTTGTGTGTTCCTAATGTAGAGGGCTTAAGAGAGCAAATTTTATCGGAAGCCCATAGTTCTCGATATTCCATCCACCCAGGAGCTAGCAAAATGTACCGTGATTTGTGGGAAATTTATTGGTGGAACGGAATGAAGAAAGATATTGCGGAGTTTGTGGCTAAGTGCCCTAATTGTCAAGAAGTGAAAGTTGAGCATCAAAGGCCGGGAGGTTTGACCCAAGATATTAGCATTCCTACTTGGAAGTGGGAAAATGTCAATATGGATTTTATTGTTGGTTTACCTCGCACTAGGCGACAATATGATTCGATTTGGGTTGTTGTTGATAGAATGACAAAGTCAGCCCATTTCATACCCGTCAAGACTTCTTATTCGGTGGAGGATTATGCTAAGTTGTATTTGAGGGAGATTGTTAGGCTGCATGGAGTGCCTTTATCCATCTTCTCCGATCGTGGTGCACAATTTAGTTCCCAATTTTTGAAGTCGTTCCAAAAAGGTCTTGGTACTCGTGTTAAGCTTAGTATGGTCTTTCATCCCCAAACCGATGGGCAAGCGGAATGTACTATTCAGACTTTGGAGGATATGTTGCGAGCATGTGTAATTGATTTTAAGGGTACTTGGGATGATCACTTGCCTTTGATTGAGTTTGCTTATAATAATAGCTACCATTCTAGCATTGGTATGGCTCCATTTGAGGCTCTCTATGGTAGGAGGTGTAGATCTCCTATAGGTTGATTTGAAGTTGGTGAAGTTGATTTGATAGGCCTGGAGTTAGTGCATGAGGCTATGGAGAAAGTTCTACTTATTAGGGAAAGGTTGAAAATGGCCCAAAGTCAACAAAAATCCTATGCCGATATTAGAAGAAGAGAATTAGAATTTGATGTTGATGATTGGATTTACTTGAAAATCTCACCCATGAAGGATGTAATGACATTTGGGAAGAAAGGGAAGCTTACTCCCCGTTATGTAGGCCCCTATCAGATTTTGAGACGTGTTGGTAAGGTTGCTTATGAGCTTGACTTGCCTAATGATTTGGCATCGGTGCATCCGGTTTTCCATGTCTCCTTGTTGAAAAAGTGTGTTGGTGATCCAACCTCTATTGTGCCATTAAAGAATCATGGCATAAAGGATAGTCTTAATTATGAAGAAGTTCTGGTTGAGATTTTAGACCGGCAAGTCCGGAAGTTAAGAAATAAAGAAGTTGCTTCCGTGAAAGTTCTATGGAGGAATCAATTGGTTAAGGGTGCTACTTGGGAGGCCGAGGCTGATATGATGTCCCGAAATCCTCATTGTTTTCTTTCCGATCCTACTCTAGCTTGAGGTATCTAGCTCCTCATAGTTCATTCTATTGATCTCATGTGTCATAGTTGATTTCCATGATTCCTTGATTATGCATGTTCATGAAGAGTCTTATATGATTATGTGCATTTGAGTATGAGTTGCATAAAGACTTCATGATATTATGTGTTGATCATGCTTTAGCTTAGAGTTGATATTTCCTCCTCGGATATGTGCATTTATTTGATTTCATGCTAGGTTGGGTTGTTAGTCCGTGTCTACTACCCTTCTCATGATGTCTTGATTCTCATTCGAGGACGAATGTTCCCAAGGGGGAGATATTGTAATACCCTAAGCTTCCAAAGAATTTTAATTGCTGAACTCACCTGAAGACAGTGACCTACGGAGGCCACCTACAGGTCGTAGATGGATTGACAAGACGTAGGTGGGGACCGTCAATGGCACTGTGAACTTTCAGGATTTCTAAGTTTCTGAACTTTGACCTATGGAATAGCAGGACGGTTCGTAGTTCAGTTGATGGGCCGTAGATGGGTTCCATAGATGCCTTCCAGACTTAACCAAATTTTCAGCCCAAAATGAACTTTCTAAATCAATTGACGGAATAGCAGGACGGTCCGTCAATTGATGTACGGACCGTAGATCCTGTCCATCGATTGGCCCCGAGATTTATTAATTATTTTGGTCTTTTCCCTAATTGTTTACCTATTAAGCTAAGTCGATTTTACCCTTAGTCTAAGACCTATAAATTCTAAGCCTAATTCTTTTTATTCTAATTCATTCCCAATTATCTCCTCTCAAATATTTCTCTCTCAAAAAGAAACTCTCTCAACTCTCAAAGGAGAAGAAGAAAGCTTGAATCCTCCATTGAAGACCTTCAATCTTCTCCAATTTCTTGTGGATTGCTTTGAGGTATGATAGTGTTCACCATTAGGAGTCCTTTCCTCCAATGGGCCCTTCCTTTTCTTCATTAATTTCAAGGTTTACTCTAACCCAATTGATTTAGGGTTTTGACAAATTATTGTGGGTTCTTCAATTAGGATTTCAATTGTTGATTTTATGATTTGTAGTGCACGATCTAGTGTGATAAAGTAACTTAGTGCACGAATTAGTATGAATTACATGATTTGATGTAAAGATTACATGAACCCCCATGATCCCAAGTTAATTCTCCCCAATTTGATAATCTATGCTTTGATTGTTGGGTTGAGCTACGATTTGATGAAGTTTATGAATTCTCTATGAAATCAAGCATGAATTATGAATGAATTGAGGATAATCTTATGAATTTAGCAAGATCAAGTCAAAAGCATGATTTTCCTCTATTACGTAAGTTCCTTCAAGCATGGGTAAATTGTCTTAATTATGGCTTTGTAAGCATGAGCTTTCATCGATTTGCATGATATGAGTTGAACTTGCATGAACCCATATAAACTCTATCAACTATGAATTATGAGCATGATGAGCTAAGTAAAGAAGAAGCCAATGAACTTATGCATGTCTCATATGAAGTTAATAATGAATTAAGGGTGCTTTCAGAGTAAAGTACCAAAGTTATGGTATGATGATTCTATGGTTGAGTATTGAAAGGTTTTCTCACGTAATTCTCCCAATATGACTTAAAAGAATAAGAGGCGACTACCCATGTTCTTAAGGAGCTATTCTAATGACGTAAGCTTGGACAAGGTCCACAGAAGATGAAACGTCTATAAACATGATTTTAGCTTGGATTGGTAACCCTAGTTGTACCTCTCAATGTATAATGATATGAATATGTTAATGACTTATCCGTGGGAATTATGCTTAGCACCGACTTGATATTGAGATGGAAGCCCTCTTGTTAGTAGAGGCCGGGTCTAGTGAAAGCTCTCCCGTTAGTAGATGCCGGGTTTTCTAGATGGAGCTCCCCCGTTAGTTGAGGCCGAGTCTTCTAAAGCAATCTCTATCCCATAAATTATGTTGTCACCATAGGATAATGTCTTTAAGTAGACATTAGCTAGTGGATCCACCTAAGCTAAGAAGTTCATGGTCTTACCTTAGCAAGTAGGAAACCTCTTTTTGGTGTAGGGTAGACACCGAATTCCATGTTTATAGCTCACATGGTCTTACATGTCGGTTAAGGCTATTCCCCACAAGTTAATGAACAAGTGTTCTCGTGATAAAGAAAAGATGGTTTAGCTTGCTTTGTCCTTGATATATGCTTTATGTTTCATGTTTGTCATGTTTATCATATTTTAAGTTTTGCCATTGCATGTCATGATTATATGTCTCTCTAGCATGATTTATGTGTTTATGTGCATTTGCTATCATACATAGTACTTAATTGTGGTAACGCATAGTTTTGCCTACATTAACTTCTTTTGTGTAGGACGTGGGGATTCACCTTCCACTCGTGGCTAGAGTTTGATTAGAGGGTTGATAGAAGGCTTGGTGAGTCCTCATCCATCCGAGGACATAGCCTAGCTCTTATTTCTTTTTTCATGTATTTCCTTTCATTTTTGATTTGTATTGGGTTACGTCCCAAACCTTGTTCTTTATATTAGATTGGCTTTGAGACATGAGATGTAGACTTCCGATGTTTCTCTTAAAAGCTTTGATATGAAATTCTCTTTTGAACTTTTATTCTCTATTATCTTGTATGTAATGTATGCTAAGTGGCTTGTATGAGGCCTCTCGGGGTTTTGTACGCCATGTCACATCTAGGGGGTACCTTGTGTCGTGACACACATAGTATTTAACAGACTCTATATAAAAGAATACTTAGAGGCAAAAGAATGCAATATCATATTGTGTTTTGTTTAATAGACGTGTGTGTAAATTGATTCTTTCAACCTTTGAGGGTAAAGTATGAGATGAATGCACAACTAATTGTGAAGCAAATGATAAAGTTTTTTGGCATTTACACCATGAAATGGAGTAATATATTATTGGAATACATATGCAAGGTATACCAGAATTAAAAAAATAGGAAAAAGTAAGTACATTAGGGCCTCACTAATCCCGAATAAAAAAATTCTTATAGTAGATTAGTTGTCCACCCCTAAAAGAAGATAACAATTGGGTATCAGTACAAGTGAAAAGATACCCAAAAATAAATATATATGTTTCTTTAGATAATAATCCTTAAATTTGATAACTTTAAGGACTAAAATGACACATCTTAGTTAATTGAAGGTGAAATATGCTAAATCATATAACACAAGGACCACAATCGCAATAAGACAATAACTTTAGGAAAACAATTACTATTTTCCCCATAACTTAATGTACCCTTTAATGGATAATACATGACATATATATAAGACCATAGTAAACACATCATTAATTTTCATTTAGATAACGATAAAATATAAATATAATAAATTAACAAATATTTTTAATTTTTAATCTTTTTCGAATTGAGTATTTTTTATACATTAAGTAACAATGAGTCATTTTGGGATCAAAATATTGATGGCAAGAATATTGTTTAACCAAATTACAAATAAAGGGCCTTTTTGTTCATTTCACACATTTCGATATCAGTGTGTCGACATTATGTGAAATGGAGATTGTGATGCCTTGAATTTGATTTAATTGTTTTTACGTAAAAATATATTATCCATTGTATCAATAACATTAAATATTTAGAAATTTAAAGGAGTGATTGTGTTAAGATTGAGCATGTTGAGCTCAGTAGTGTGAGCTTGTACACCAAGTGGAAGCAATAAGATTGTTTACCAAAAAAATATAATAGTTAAATTTAGATGTAGTTAAGGACACACGTCTTAGTGTAACTCATCTAATTCAATTACTAGCAGTTGAATATTGTTGATTAATTGCCTCAGTTACAACAATAATTAGTCAATAGAAATTGTTGTATTTTCTCATGCTTTTTAGCCATCTTCAACATATTAAGTTGTTGTTTTTTAGGAGTTAAAGTTGCTATTTTTAAGAGTTTTCTTATCATTAAATCAAGTGCAAAGTAGTTTTTAGATATAGGCTTTAGTTGTTGCATTTTTTCTGTATTTAAACACCATTTCAGTTCAATGAAAAATCATATTTCCACCGAAAGATATTTCTTCTCCTCTTCTTGCCTTTATTTATGTTTACAAAGTTGAAGTTCTGCCTAAAAACTCCAACAAAAGTGGTATCAGAGCAATCTTCTTGAGAGACCTCTAATTAAGGAAAATTCATTTTCCTTATTCCTTTTTTTCTTATATGGATTCATAAACTCCTTTTACTGCACTAGTCTACCTATCTTCAAAGGTGATGGCTATCATGGTTGGGAAGTAAGAATGAAGGCACATATGGACGCAAATGATTTGTGAGAAGCTGTTGAGGAGGATTATGAAGTTCCTCCCTTGCCTGCAAATCCAACCATGGCACATATAAGGAATGACAACAAGAAGAAAACAAGAAAATCGAAGAATAGAGTGACATTATTTGCTACAGTCTCATCAGAAATCTTTGTTAGGATTATGACAATGAAATCAACATTTGAGGTCTGGAGTTTCCTAAAGAAAGAATATGAAGGAGATGAAAGGATAAATGGAATGTGTATTCTCAACCTCATAAGAAAATTTGAACTTCAGATGATGAAGGATTCAGAGACAGTCAAAGAGTATTATAAGAGATTAGTCGACATTGCCAACAATGCAAGATTACTTGGCTCTGAATTTCCTGACTCTAGATTGGTTCAAAAAATTCTTGAAACAATCCCCGAAAGGTTTGAAGCAACTATTTCTTCGCTAGAAAATTCTAAGGATCTGTCAATAATTAGTTTGGCAGAACTATTGAATTCTTTGCAGGTACAAGAACAGAGAAGACTTACGAGGTCAGAAAAGTCTGTTGAGGGTGCACTACATGCAAAAGTTCAATCAAACCGGGGAGACAAAGGAAAGAAGAAGTGGAACAAGAAGGAAAACTTATGTTCTTATTCTCTTTGGGTTAATTAATAGGGGAACAAAACATGACTTTTCTCCTTGCAAGCATTGTGGAAAGAAGGGCGATCCACTATTCAAATGTTGGAGAAGGCAAAAATAGTAGTGTGTGAAATGTCAAAAGATGGGACATCATCAAAAGATTTCCAAAACCAACACTCAATAAAATGATGATGCACAGGTAGCTAATGAGGAAGATAAGGAGCAACTCTTTGTAGCAACCTGTTTTGAAACTAGCAGCTCAAGTGACAAGTGGCTTATTGACAGTGGTTGCACAAACCACATGATATTTGATCGTGATCTCTTCAAGGAGTTGGATACTTCAGCAATTTCCAAAGTACATGTTGGCAATGGAAAATATATTTCCGTTGAAGGCAAAGGTACTATGGAAATTAAAATTGCTTTAGGTACAAAACTAATCAAAGACATGTATTTTGTACCTAATTTAACTCATAGTCTGTTAAGTGTTGGCCAAATGCTTAAGAATGATTTCAAACTTCTCTTTAAAATCAATTATTTTCAAATCAAGGATGAAGATGGCAAAAATTTATTCAAAGTAATGATGAAGGGAAAGAGCTTTATATTAGATCCTTTAGTGCATGAGCAAAAAACTTATTCTGCAACTAAAATCAATGCAAAAATTTGGCTCAAAAGGCTTGGACATTTCAATCATGATGTTGTAATGAACCTACAGAAGAAAGATCTAGTTTGAGGGCTGCTCAACCTTGAAGCTGAAATACCAGATTGCAAAATTTGTCGATTTGGCGAGCAAACAATGCTTCCTTTCGAAAAAGCAACTTGGAGATCTACTTAAAAACTAAAGTTACTCCACACAGATCTGCATGGTCCTCAAAGAACTTTGTCACTCAAAAGGAGAAATTATTATATAGTTTTCATTAATGACTATTGATAATGCTCAAACCACTCTCTAAAACAAGTTCAAAGAGTGAGCGATCGTTGTCAATAAAAATACCCAACTAAGAGTCTGGGTCGAATCCCACAGAGAATAAAATACCGACAATTGAAAAGATATAGATTAACTAGATACTAGTTTGAATCTAAACATGCAAGGTACAAAACTATCAAATAAAAGGTAATTTTTCTAACTAAACTACGAGCGGGGACCAAGACGATATCAAACAAGGGGTGTATGGGAATTGGGAAAATTCAATATTTAATTAAGACTCAATGAACCATTGCAATTCAATCCATCCTCATTCAATCATAGATAGGCTAGATCATCGTAAGTCAACCCTAATCTCCTTTCGGTCTCAAAGGATTATATCACAATATCTCCTTTCAGTCTCAATTAGGCCAACACAAAATAATCCACGACCTTAATCTAAACCTCAACTTCTACAAAAACTATCATTCAATCAAGTAAACCTAAGTTATCTCCTTTTAATATCAAATCTAGGAATCAAAGTCAAACATGATTATCAACATAATTCTCTACTTTACGAATTCTATTTTCAAGCAACCCATGAAGATCGGAAGCTAGATTCAAGTGTGCACTCTTGAATCATCAATTCAAACATGAGAACTAGATTGAATTTACTTCATGAATTCAAACATGGAAACAAGGAATTACAAAAGCAATAGAGCAATAAATCAAATACCCAAATAGTTTTGTCTATTTCTACCACAAAAGCCCTGATTTCACACAAACAATTGCACCCACATTTCTAGCAATTAAGAACAAGGAAATGAAGAAAGGTAAAAGAAATTTACTAAGATAAAATACAATCTCCAAATCCACAAATGCAATTTGAGGTAACTTGCCTTCAATGTCTCAACCCAAAATTAAGATCTACAAAATAGCCTTCAAGCTAAGCTAAGAGATGAAGAACTATCCTAAAATCTGATATCCAAAAAGTCACTACAATCAATGCCTTCTTTCAGCCTTTAGTGTGTGAATTTTGGTCCATAGCTCTAGAATTTCCAATTCTGATCCTGTCCAGATAGGTGGGCATTGCTTAAGTGGAGTGGAGTTTGCAAAAGAGAACACCGCAAAAGCAATCTCTGATTTTAGCCTTCTTCGCAAAAGCGAACACCGCCTGATCACTTATGCGACAAGTTGACTTTGTTGACTTGCTCTCTTAAGAGAACCTTCTTCCACAGGTGCGACATATGAGGCTTATTTTCTGCCATGTTTTGCTTCTTTTCCACTTTTGTGCATCATTTTCCATCCCAACAAAAAATACCTTAAATTAACACAATTCAAAGGATAATCATCCTCTTTCTCTACTTGAGTGCCATAAAACAATAAGAAAAGAGCCTAAAACGGTTGTGAATCCACCACTCATCAACAACCCCGAGTTAGAAACTTTGCTTGTCCTCAAGCAAAACAAAATCTAAAACACACGAGGCACTCAATTCAAGCACAACACCTTTTTATTTCTACTAAGGATCACGATTATGGCATTGGTTGATACTAATAATTGGCAAGAAAGCAACTGATTTCCATTCCAGAAACTCCCTAAAGTTCAAGCATATTTTTAAAACTCAATAATTTTCAAGAATGATCTAGTGAGAATAAGAATTCTCAAGAAGCAACTCACAAATACTAGTAAACTAACAACTTCCCTTGATTCAATTTTGGACTCTGTCAAAATTACCAATCCATCCTAGCATTCATGCCCTCACAAGAAAACAAATGTTCCATAAAATCACACACAAGTAATTACAATACAAGGGACAACGATGCAAACACTCACTCTCATAATGAATCATATCATGCACACAAATGCCACACCATAAGGCTTGCCCATATTTTCAATCAACATAGACTCAATTTCATTCGGTTGGAGATCTCAAAGGACTTTGTTAAGCTTGTAGTGTAGTCTTAGGGAAGGTTAGGGAATCATTTAGGTAAAAGTGAATGCACCCTGAACACTACACAATAACTCATCATTCATCAACTTTTCCACTTTTTTCTTCATTTTTCAACTCAAGGAACATTTCACACCATTTTCTTATTTTTCCTTTCTTATTTTTATTCTAGATACTCCACATGCAACCATTTTCAAATTCTTGGAGCATTCAAGTATCATTTATTCAATCCTTCTCTTTCTTTTACACAACTTTTTCTTTCCTTGAAACTTTCTCCTCCATTCTCAAATTCTTTTCTCTTTCTTTTTTTATCAAGCCCACATGTGATAAGCATCCCGTTTATGAGTTTCACATAACACCCCACCTTAAGCTTTTAGCCTCAACTTTCACAATCTTCAAGTTCAAGGAGAGAAGGGTTTAAAAGCAGGTTACGTTTCAAAAAGGACAAGGCTTGTAATGTGGTTTCCAATAAAAGGGATAAGGCTCAAAAGTGGACAACTAAGGATATATTTAGTGCAAAAGTGGTATTTTAAGGCCAAATGGACTTAAAGAACATCAAAGAAAGCGTAGGATCATTTCTCCAATCAAGATTAACATCTCAAGACCAATCGGGCAAGTTCTAGGTAACAAAGTAAACACAAAGCATTATTGAACAACTCACCATACATGGCATGAAAACTATTCAAGATGGCTCGATTTCACTTCCTTATCAAGAACAAAGGAGCTATTTTTCACTTTACCACCTAGTAATTTGGAGTCACAAAAAGAGTCAAAACATTGCTACAAAATCATTCATTTTCACAAAAAATTAAGAGGGATTCCTCATTTTATGATTTACAAGACTTGACTAAATTTATTAGTACCAAAAAAGTCACAACCTCACATAAAAGCACCATAAACCCAACAACACTCAACAAAATGATGATTTGCCCTTAAGAATGACGTCACCTAATCTATCACTGGGAAAATTCAAGCCTTTTCATTGAGCCTTAAAAAGGGCTTCCAAACTCACAAGCTACGGTTGCTCAGACTTCCCCTGCTTCAAGTCAAACAAGCATGAAACACTATAACCACAATTTATTACTACAAAAGGAAACTATAGAAAATGCCATTATAATAAAAACCAAAAACATAATATAAACGACCAATGCACCCAATAAACCAAAACATCAATCAGAAATGTCAATCAAAACAAAAGAAACAAGCCAAAGGGAGCACCCCCAACTAAAGATGATGTTGTGCCCTTACAACACAACTATGAAAATCACAAAGTGAATACGAAATGGGCTCCCTGGGTTGTCTCAATCATCTCCATCAGTGTTGGTGGCCTCGCTATCCTCAGCTCCACCATCATCGCCCCATGTAGCAGGTTAATCTCCATCTTCCTCCAGCCTAGAAGTCGAGAGTGGCTCATGTGCCTTGAACACTTTTCAAAGGCCTTTGGCCTCTTTCCACATTCGAGTAAAGAACTTGTCTCCATTCTTCTCCC
The DNA here is from genome assembly GCA_018342035.1 of Solanum appendiculatum. NCBI lineage: Eukaryota > Viridiplantae > Streptophyta > Magnoliopsida > Solanales > Solanaceae > Solanum > Solanum appendiculatum. The sequence goes on along the minus strand of JAGDQO010000694.1, from coordinate 64,877 downwards.
GCTTCTTCATGTTATTATGTCAGATACTTAATTCTCCATGTGACATAGCCAAACCAGCATAGGCCTTCTCCTGATTTACAAGTTGAGCTCTTTGCTTCCTTTGATCAATCAAGTATGCCTCAAACTCACTTTGGGGTACATAGGATATCGGCTCAAAAGATTACTTACCCGACCCTTGAGGCAGCCTCATCACTATCTCCTTCACGATCTTCAACTCACTTGCTAATGACTCAAAATGTCCCACAATCGGAGGTATAAAAGAATCCTCCTCCACATGTACAAATATCCCAGAATCAACTTTCCTCTTCTTACTTTTCACAACCTTGCCCTCGTCATGCATCCTAAGGGGAAATATCAAATTTTTGGGCTCCACACAAGTGTCACAGAGAATCACCTCTACCTCAGCTCGTCTGCATAGCTCCGTGATCAGAGATGGAACAGCAAGAGAGAGGCTACCCTAAGCCCTGAAATCATGAAACTCATTCATGATCATATGGCCCATGTTCAATGGAACATCATCAAGTAGACAAGCCACTATTTGCACTCACAACACCGAGATGTTGCTAATGTTCCCACTTGGAGAAATGCGGCTGGATACTATGGACATCCATGTCCTCGCCTCAGCTATCAAATTTGTGCATAGGATTGATGAGTGGTAAATTTATACTCATTTAAGGTCCATTTAGCTCAATAAATAGTGTTCTCAATGCCTAATTTTTTCTTTTTCTAATAGAATATGGATGATTTATAGCTATGAAGGCAATTGGACAAGGCAAGGACCGATGTTTGAAAGAACATCCAAATATACAAAAAGAAGTGCAAAGTTAACATTGTTGAGCACCTAACATGAAGGGTGGATCGCCAACTGAGCATAACATCACCTAAAGTGACAATATGCAAGGAGAAGATTTAATGCTCGAACATCGAACTAAGGTGGTATTCGGCGATACGCCAAACATGAAAGGCCGAATCAATCAAAGTCGCTAGTTGAGGTTCAAGTACCTGAAGCCTAGAGCATCACAAGGTGAGCAGAGGAGCAAAGGGCGATTCGCCAGTAAGTTTGGCATGCCTGACAAACGTTGTTGAAGCTGTCACATGGTGGAATTTTGGGTATAATTTGGGGAAAATATAAATAGTCCAAAGAATGTAATTTTGAGAGGAGCTTTTCCAGAGAGGAGTTTGAGAGTTTTGAGTATAGAGATAGGAGTTGGAGAACACTTTAATTTGAAGAACACTTTTCTAGCTTTTGCGGTTTTACAACTTTGTGCTTGAATTTGACAAAAAGAAGTTGAATACAAAGTGGGTTTGCTTGTAATTGCTTAATGTCATGTTACCCATGGCTGCTTTCATGAAAGATATAATTTCTTTACTTTTTGTGATGGGTGGCTAAAACCCCAAGATCTAGGGGTGTCTTAATGGGGTTGGGTATTGATTTAATGTAGTGGGTATTGTGCTATGCTCTATTTTGTTGTTGTTCATGCATAAATTTTGTCTAGATACCATGGGGTTAACTAATGGGTTAAGGTTGCAAATTTAACTCCTTCTTTCGATCTCTGATTGATGCTCGAGAGAGACTAATTGGAGTGGGTAGTTAGTTCAATAATAGCAATTTAGGTTTGATGTCGTAGCTTGCTTAAAACAGAGGTTATGGGTCGGATCTATTTGACCTATTCTTGAAAGAGAGAATAGAGTAAGGTATTGGGTTGTTTAGGATTGGCATATAGATGAAACCAAAGGGATATTCTATGCATAGATGCTTTGAGATCGAAAGATGATTAGCATCAACGAAGATGACTTAGCCAATTCATGAATGTTAATCACAATAGCAGCACAATTGCCCCTATGTGAGATTGACTTCTAATCCCTGCACCCCTAGATTACTTGTTATGTCTTGATTCCATTTAATTTTTAGTTTTAATAATGATAATTGATAACCAAAGCTTCCTATTAAGTTTGTGGTTCCATTCACCCAATTGACATGCCCATCAATGTCATTCAAACCATGGGAGCAATCCAAATATCTCCTACATTTGGGAGGGTGTGTTTCACATCACCGGAAGTATGATACAATTTCTCCAAATGAAAGGAATGTTTGGAGGTCTAGCTCATGAGGATCCCCATGAACACCTTAGGAATTTCAAGAACGTATGTGGACCCTTTGTGTTTAAGATTATCTCCCAATAATCCATAAGGTTGAGGTTATTCTCGTTCTCTTTAACGTGAGAGGCTACAAGATGGTTGGCGGAGTTGCCAAATGATTCACTTACTTCGTGGGATGAGCTAACTGATGTCTTCAGGCAGAGATTGTTTCCACCCTCAAAGATGGTTAAACTCCATATCAAAATCCAAAACATTAAGCGTATAGGAGGTGAATCATTGGATGAGACATGACTTAAATTCAAGAGGTTACTCTTACAGTGTCCAACGCATGGCGTTATGGACAATTTGCTGCTACAATACTTTTATTTCAACCTCTATTTAGTCAACAAAGGTGTGGTTGATCAATTAGTCCATGGTGGTTTAATGAGACAACCGTGTGAGGTGGTTACATTGTTGCTTGATGATATGACTAAGGTTAACCGAGCATGGCAAAATAGAGAGGACATAGTTCCTATTTTACAAGTGGGTCTAACTAAAGAAAAAATCAAGAAGGACCATGAGAGAGATGGAAACATGGCTAAAATGATGACCCAAATCGATTTGGTGTCCAAACATGTTATGGGAGGTGGAACAAATCAGTAAATACAGTTGGAACCAACATTGGGTAGTGCCCGGATGATGCCGAATTTGAGGCATTATACAATGAAGAAGTTCAATATTTGGGAAATCAAGTGGGGGGTTCTCACACCAATTATCAGCGACAAGGTGGGAACCAAGGTTGGAATAAGGATAGAAATGGTGGTTGGAAAGATTGGCGGGGTGGAAAATTGATAGATAGGGAGATGGAAAAAGATAGGTATGTGCCTCCGTATGATCATCCGCGCCCAAAAGAACCAAGTGGGCCAGAAGGAAGCTGGGATGAAAACATGCTTGTAAGGATATACAAAAAGGTTGAAGGGTCTGATAAGGTATTGAATGACTTGAAAATGACTTCTCTACTTTATCACAGATGGTGATCTCTCACTCAGTTTCCATTAAGTAGCTGGAGACCCAACTGGGTCAAATTGCAACTCATCTCAATCCAAGACAAAAGGGAACATTGCCTTGTGACACCATCTCGAACCCCAGGAATGAATGTTGAGTTTGAGGACTATGTCCTGCCATGATGTTGAATAAGGCGCTTCATAGGAGGCAACCCAAGTCATTACTTTTGTTTTTATTTCTTTCGAATAACGTGCATTGTGAGTGCAGATTGAAATGAGGTTGGAAGATTGACAATGGAAGAATTGGCGATGCCAAAACCAAATTGGTGATGCACCGAAGGCATTATGCGGACTATTTCTTGTCCACCTTTTGAGCTAAAATTGATGAAAACGTGTACTGTTAAGATCGATGATCTAAACTCAAAAGAACGATTTGCCGAAGTACACTAAGCGGACTCCATTAGGTTCGCCGAAGCAACCTTCAGGTTTTGTAATTGGTCAGACATGTTCTGTGAGCTTAAGCTCTAAAATGGCAATTTACCAAATGTGTTCGACGACGTAAGTTGAGTGTGTTGAATGGGCTCGACATAAAAAGTTCAAGGGTTATTTTAAATTCAAAAATAAAACCCTTTGAAATTTTAGAGCCTTTTCGATTCCTCTCTCATGCTTCATGCATTTTGAGTGTTTATGAGCCTTGTGTGAATATCTTGAAGGTGCGACGAGTGCATTTTTTTGCAGTTTGTGCCAACCCAACCCTGATTCCTCAATTTCTTGTTTATTATTCAGCTTAAAGGTTGGTGTTTCGATTTCTTGTTGATGCTTTTAAGTTTAGAATGCATCTTGAGTTTGGGCTTAAGCCCTTTGGCTGCTATTGTGTGCTTAGTTTCGATGGCTAGCATCATATTGTTTAATTTGAATTGTGCCCATCTGATTTTAACTGTAAATGCATGTGAAAATTGTGAATTGTGATTGTGTTAGTCAATCTGTTGAATTGAATTAATATTTTTGTTAGTTCTGAGCCTAATTTAATGTGAGTGAAGTCTTAGTAGCTCAGTGTTGACCCGATTGCATAATTTTTCCCAATGATAGATATGGTGACTACTTTCTTAAGGAAATATCGTCAATTAGTGAAATACTTATTGATATCTGGGGAAGTCTGAGTACCCATGGGTAGAAAATCATATAGATGAATTGTAATGTTAGGGGAAAACTCGTATTTGTTGTGCGTGTTGGGTTTGATGTAAAAATTTGGTGAACATTTCCTATTCGGTAAACTTGTCTTAGTTCTCCAAGGAAGTTAGGTGAATCGTAGAGTATGCCCCAGATCACCCTCTTAGTATGTGCATGGCCTTGGGTACTGTTCCATTCGGCGAGCTTGTCTTAGTTCGCCAAATTCATTTGGCGTATCGCCGAGTGTAAGAGGACATCGCCCTTGATGCCTGTGTCTTTCCTTTTTGCATTGTCAGTTTTGGTAGACTTGTCTAAGCCTGCCGAAACTAGCTCGATGAATAGCCGAGTTGGTATTGACTTAGCCTTTTATGCCTGAATCTTGAGTAATTTGCTTCTGTCCAATTCGGCGGGCTCACGTGAGTTCACCGATCCTACTAGGCAATTCTCATTACCATTAGATGAGCCTCAGGAGTGTTTTTCAAACATGATTCAGTGCACGTTCGATTCCAACTAACCTTCACAAATCTTGTGTTTAATATGTGAGGTAATGGGAAGAACCAAGGGAAAAAGAGTGATTTCTTCCAAAACTGAGTCAGACAGAGAGTCTCCTCCTCCTTCTCCTCTTAAGAGACACAAGAGCATTACTATAAATGAGCCCTCGTAAGCTCTTAATCATCGACAAACAACCATCCCATCATAATCTACCCAAGATAGGGTACAACCCATACCTGGAAGAGAACAGAGATCATATCCAAGTTAGTGCAGCCCTCATCTGCACAAGCACCGACTTCTAGAGTCCTTCTAGTTATTGCTCCAAGAGCCTTGAACAGGCTCAAAGCCGTGGGAGAAAGGACTATACTTGAGGAGAAATGACTCCATTAATGGGGTGATGAGCAACAACCAAGCCATCTGGGACACCATAAAATTCCATTAATTCGAAGGTTTCACCAGGGCTAGGAGCCACTACATCCCTTCTTTGGTGAGGGAGTTATATGTCGTTTATGCTCAAGCCCTTCAACAGAAGTGAAAGGGCATAGTCTAGAAACCACTTGAAGAAGTGGAAGTGAGAGGAAAGAAAGTTTGGTGCGAAGCAGGAGCCATTTATACTGCCTTACATATGCCAGCATTTGTAGATTACCAATATTCACTCTAGATGCACCACGATTTGGATTCTCTGAAGCATTGGCTAGCACCCTTGATCTCTGATTCTTCTCCCGCCTGGATGGATGATGGTGCCAGGATCTAGAAGAGGATATGAATGTTGTGGCTAGATACTGGTTTGGATTCATCAGCAGCAACCTGATGCCATCCTAGAACGAGTCCATTCTTCACCATGATAAGGCAGTATTGGTAGGCACCATCATTGATCAAAAGCACATACATGTTGGTACCATTATTGCTAACGAGATGCTGAAGAGGGAAAGACAGGAGCATACATCGCTTCCATTTCTAGTTGTGTGAGCGGGTAGGAGTCCCTTTTCAGGCTGCTACGGATGTGAGAGTCACACCAGCCTCATCCAGTGACATCAAAAGGATCGAGGCACAGTGTTTGAGAGATGATACAGCTCAGAGGAAACCACCACCACCAAACATCACACCCGTGGTCGACCCTGCTACACTGGCATCTGAGACCAGCACACTTGCTCCTTCTGTGGAGCAGGCAGGTATTTCTGCACCACCCTCAACTACTGCCTCTACTGTTTTTGTTGATGCTATTGTTGCTGCTACTGTGAGGCCTCCCCCCTCTCCTGTTGCTCCTCCCCCCTCTTGACCTAGGCATTAATATATCAGATGAGCTACCTTGCCTGATTAGCTGATGTTAGAGATACCTAGGTTTAGTAGGACTCTCCTAGGTTCATTGACCAGGCTATCCAGAAAGCCTTCTCTCCTCTGACTAAGCAGGTGGTCAAGTGCAAGGAGAAGATAGAGGGCCACACATTAAGGATAGAAGATCTGATTGCAAGGATAGAGGCTCGGACGGAGGCCAAGGGTATTTCTAGTGTTGTGGACACCTTGAGTGTTCAGGTAGCGACCTTGACGGCGAAGGTGATCCAGATACAGCCTATGGACATCTCTAGTGTGTTAGGAGCTGATGTAGATGCTGAGACTACTGAGGATGAGAGTGATAGGGCTGACGAGGATTTGGTCGAGGAGAGTGATGAGGAGGGATCGCAAGTGGAAGAGCACAGGATTGTTGAGACACTGACAGGGCTACAAGAGACTTAAGAGGCCATCCTTTTGGCTTCCCTGGAGAGTTCTCTTCAAGAGACTGTAGATGTTGAGTCTAGTGGAGTCACTCCAGACTCTACCATACTTCCTGCTGCTGAGACGGGCATTGATGCCCCAGTTGATTCTTCCTTGCCGCCTCCGGTGATCCTTTTGCCTGGCATAGATGCCCTTGTTGAGGTCTCTCCGTCGGAGACTCTGGATGAGAGTGCTCCATAGGCATAGCCTATCAGGGGGACCCTTTCTCCCAGCCTCCCAGTACTTTTATATATCTTGCATTGAGGACACTACATTCTATTTTTGGTGGGGTGAGGGCCTTCGTGCCAATAATCCCCTTTTGCTTGTATTTACTTATTTCATACTTTGAACATTTGTAGTTGATGTTTGTTTATATTAGAATGCTCTTTTGGGTAAATGTGTGTCTTTTTAATTCTTTTCATTCTCTCTTGATGATTGCAACTCCCCATGAGTTTTAAAATTGTAAAATGCTTGAAGTTTTCATTGATACAAATTTGAGAATCAATTTTCTTCAATATCGATGTCTTAAATAGTACCCATGATGAGCATGATGCGTAGTGTTGGTGTTGCGAGAATGAAATTGATGTGGTTACACCATTGAATGATCTCTTTGAATCTTATATTGACTAGCTGCATTTCGATGTGAGCCTTGCAATGAACATCGCATGTACGCTTTTGATCTTTTTTGGATGTGCTAAATGAGAGTCTTGTAAAGTGCCATGTGTGGTTAGGTTTTACTTGAAAGCATGTATGTGGAGTCCTAGAATTTGCCTTGTTAGTTCAATTGTGTGAATCTTGGTGAATGTGAGACATGATCTTGGTTAAAAATTCAATGAGGGAACCAAATTGTCCATAAACCATTTGTGAATACCTTGTGAGGGTGTGAATCAATTTTGGCACCATTTGAGCCTAATCCATTTGTTGTAAACCAAAAGAAGTTTCTTGAACCAAATTATATCTACCTTCTCAGCAAAAATCCTTTTTGAAGTATTGTGATATTTGAATAGCCAACTTAGGCCAAAGTTGGGGGTGTGGAAAGGAAGGATGAATGAAAGCCAAGTAAAGGGCAAAGAAAGATGAAATGAGGCTCAATTTTGAAAGTGCCACTAAAAAGAAGGAACCCTCCTTATATAAAAAAATGTGTTGAATGAGAGGAAAATTAAAATGAAAAAGAGGAGTGAATGAAATAAAAAGGGAATTCCAAATAAAGTGAATAGCAAGTCAAGGGTTGAGTCCTCAAATGAAAAAGAAAGAAAAAGAATTTGAGAAGAGGTGATGATGATTGTAACAATGCTTTGAAAAGGTGAAGTCACCAATCCAAATTGACCATGCCTTAACCCTCAACCCCACTACAAGCCTCAAAGACCCATGAGATCTTACATGAACTATATTTTGTGATGATTGGATAATATGGGCAAACCTATGGGAGAAAGCTTGCATGTATTTCTCTTTTGAGAGAGTGAGAGTTGCATTGATTCCTTACACCTTTGTTGAAATTGCTTTGTGAGAGCATGTAATCATTCTTCATGTGAGGGCACTTGAATGCATTTGTTGAAACATGTTCTTGCACTAGACAAGAAGCTATAGTGAGCTTGAGCTTGTGTTAAGACTACCTACTCATCATTTGAAGCTTTTCGATAATTATTAAGGGTAACATGCCATTGAGAGTAGTCTTGCCATGGCACTTGCATGTTAGCTCTCATTGAGTACTGTTGTAGACACCCTTATTGAGCTTGTTGTGTTCTTGATTTACTTGATGACAAGTAAAAGTTTAAGTTGAGGGTGTTGATGAGTGGTTAACTTTCACTAATTTAAGGTCCATTTAGCTCAATAAATAGTGTCCTCAATGCCTAATTTTTTCCATTTCTAATGGAATATTGATGATTTGAAGCTATGAAGGCAATTGGACAAGGCAAAGACCGATGTTTGAAAGAATGGCCAAAAATTCAAAAAGAAGTACAAAGTGAACATTGTTGATCCCCTAACATGAAGAAAGGATCGCCAACTAAGCACAACATTACCCAAAGTGACAGTGTGCAAGGCAAAGATTTAATGCTCGAATGGTGAACTACGGTGGTGTTTGGCGATGCTCCAACATGAAAGGCCGACTCAATCAAAGTCACTGACTAAGGTTCAAACACATGAAGCCTAGAGCATCACAAGGCGAGCTAAAGAGTGAAGGGCGATTCACCAAGTAAGTTTTGTGTTCCCGACTAACGATGCCGAAGCAGTCACATGGTGGAATTTTGGGCCAAATTTTGGGAAAATATAAATAGCCCAAAGAATGTAATTTTGAGAGGAGGAGTTCAAGAGTTTGGAGTGTAGAGATACGAGTTGGAGAACACTTTTCTAGCTTTTGAGATTTTACAAATTTGTGTTTAAATTTGACAAATTGAAGTTGAATACAAAGTGGGTTTGCTTGTAATTGCTTAACTTCATGTTTCCAATGGCTGCTTTTATGAAAGATATAATTTCTTTAATTTTTGTGAAGGGTGGCTAAAACCCCAACATCTAAGGATGCTCTAATGGGGTTGGGTGTTGATTTAATGTAGTAGGTATTGTGCTATGCTCTATTTTGTTATTTTTCATGCATGGATTTTGTCTAGTTACCATGGGGTTAACTTATGGGCTAATGTTGCAAACTTAATTTCTACTTCCGATCTCCGATTGATGCTTGAGAGAGAGATTGATTGGAATTGTAATTAGTTCAATACTAGCAATTTAGGTTTGATTTCCGTAGCTTACTTTAAAGAGAGGTTATGGATCAGATCTATTTTTTCTATTCTTGAGAGAGAGAACAGAGTAAGGTATTGGGTTGTTTAGGATTGGCATATAGATGAGACCAAAAGGATAATCAATGCATAGATGCTTTGAGATCGAAATATGATTAGCGTCAATGAAGATGACTTAGCCTAGTCATGAATGTTCATCATAATAGAGCAGCACAATTACCCCTATGTGAGATTAACTTCAAATCTCCGGACCCCCAGATTACTTGTTAACTCTTGATTTCATTTTATTTTTAGTTTCATTGCGATAATTGATAACCAAAGCTTCATATTAAGTTGGTGGTTCCATCCACCCAATCGAAATTTCTTGATAAGGAATTCTCTATGATGCACCATTCCCTGCGAGATTCGACCCCGACTCATTGTTGGGTTATTTACTGACTATGATCTCTCTCTATTTCAATTGGTTTTGGAGGGTGATTTGAGCGTTATCAAGGATCTCATCCTTTGTGATGGCCCGTGGGATATTTTTTCCTGGGCGTAGATTTGAAGCTAACCAAGCAGCTAACTCACAATCCTTGGCTATGAAAGCCTCAATATCATGGTCTCGCAGCCCATAGATGGCATTGATTGCCTCCGGCCCATAGTTGACAACCTTGCCCCGAATGGTGATCAGCCTTGATGTCATTTCGGTCTCCATGAGGTTAGCATAGAACTCCCTCACCCATTGCTCATTCATTCTGGATGGTTCGGGCATAAAGCATATCCAACCGGAGGTCACCAACATCTGCTCAAAATTTTGAAGCATCTCTCCAGGAGCAACTTTTCTTTAATCAAATCATAATAATAATTCCCCTGAGCTCGTTGAGAGACAAAGTGATGTTTGTCGTATTCAATCATTGCTTCCTCTTCAAAACCATGTTCTTGAGCCATTCTTGACTTTTTAAGGATCTAAAAATCACAATAGCATGAACGTGTAAGAACCATGTGCTAAAGAATGCTATTTCATTGGTAGAAGTCAAAGAAAAGGGTTGGGAATCAATTCGGGAACCAAGATAGGTCAGCTGAAAAATTGGACCCTGGCAAGAAATTGCCTTTGATCTCGCAAAAGTAAGACCATGTTTGCTTAAGTAAACATTGCAAAAGCGGCTAGGTGGCCGCTGATGCGGAAATCGCAAAAGCGATGAGAGATCACTTAAGCAAACTTTGCTTTTTCGATGGCGAGTTCGCTTTCGCGAACAGTCGCCTTTCTAAAAAAGAACAACCAATTTTTAAATTTCAATTTTTCACGAAATTTCAACCACCATTAGTTCAAATTCAACAATAACCAAACAAGCTACTTAGAACTAAGTCATCTCATCACAAAAAGCTTCTAAAATCATCCTTGAGTTCTTTTGGTAATTTTACCAAACACATGGTGCCCAATTGATTTTTTAACAATTTGATCAAGAAATGGGTACTCAAGACTTCCCCAAATACTCTAAATCAGCCCACACACATGTATTCAATAATTCTCAAGCATAATTCAGCTAACACATTCAAGATTGAACCCCCCAAGTTAGAGATGTTACTACCCATATAATACCCTTAAATATCAAGAAGGCAAACAAATTAACCAATGAATATTACCACATCAAGAGAGTAAGAGTAAGAGAGACATTGTGGATTTTGTTTGCACAAGGAAGTACAAGAGTTTTAGAAAGACCTGAGACAAGGAAAGAGGAGAGCAAGAATGTGGACCTTTTTATTTTTGGACTTTTGCCCGTTTGGATTCTATCTATTGCCTTTTTATCTCCTCACCTTCGCTTAAGCCACAATTGGTCGATTTTGTGACCTCTCATGAAAGGGTGTGGTTTGCTTAAGCAAGTGCCCCTCCGCTTAAGCGATGATCGCTTTTATGAGAGGGAGCCGCTTTTGCAGACTTCGCTTAAGCAAACATCTGGTCGCTTTTGCGACTTCTGAGACCACTTTTTACAGTCTACACACTGTCTATTTTGGCGGATTCAGGGGCTGCTCGGCGATTTGCTCAGTTTCTTTGGGCAACCCTGGGCACTAAAAAGCTTCCCAAATCATATTTTGATGGGACTTTAACCCTGAACTTCATTTCCTTCCCGACCTGTGCCTCTAAACCTATAAAAATTAATTCCAAAACTCCAAAATCATGAGGATTAGTCAAAAACAACAATTTAAACCAAAAAAACTACATTTATTTAGATTTCTATGGGTTGCCTCCCATCAAGCGCACAATTTTACATCACAATGCGACGCCGGGTACATCATCTTTTATGTTTCCACTTCGAGTTGATGAACCTTCTCCCAAAAATAAGATCATTCTCACTCCGAAGAGCTTGGGGAGTGAATGAAAGCATCAAGGATTGTATTCGATCTCTCCACTTCGAAGACTTGAATTTCTTACCCAATTTTGCATTATTCTTTCATTTTGGATCATTGGGCAACAGTAAGGTGAGAGGGTTATTGGGCCACGTGAACATTGCTCTTCATGATTGTTGGCCCTCAATAATGTGACACCCTCGATTTCACATGAAAATCAAGAAAGATCAAAATTAAGTGTTCATCTGTCAAAAGAAGTATGTAAAAGACATTTTTAAAAAGTTCAGAATGAAAAATTTCAAAGAGACAACTACTCCAATGTGTCATAAGGAGAAGTTGAGCAAAAGTGATGAAGCTGAAAAAGTGGATGAGACTCTTTACAGGAGTTTGGTTGGTTGTCTCATGTATCTTACAACAACTAAACCCGACATTTTATATGATGTAAGTCTTCTATCTAGATTTAGTAATTGAGCAATTGTCACTCATTTTAGAGCATCTAAAAGGGTGATAAGATATGTTAAGAGAGCATTGAATTTTGGAATGAAGTTCTATGTGAATCAGAAGTATGTGTTGACGGGGTATTCTGATAGTGACTGGGGTGGCTCTTCCGATGACATGAAAAGTACTTCTGGTTATTGTTTTAAACTTGGTTCTGGATTATTTTCTTGGTGTTCTAAGAAGCAAGAGATTGTTGCACAATCAGGGGTTGAAGTTGAATACATAGCAGGAACAACTACTTCAAATCAAGCGTTATGGCTTAAAAAAGTGCTACTTGATATAAATTTAAAGCAAGAAAAGTGCACATAGGTGTTCGAATAAAGACGTTATTGCTATCTCAAATAATCCAGTTTTTCATGGAAAACAAAGAATTTCAATATCAAATTATTCTTTCTCAGAGACGCGTAGAAAGAAGGATATATTGGGTTAAAGTACTGCAAGACAGATCTTACACTGGCGGAAATTTTTTTTCCAAATCACTGCCAAGGAGAAGATTTGAATTTTTTAGTGAAAGACTTGGAATTTGCAGCAACTGAAGAAAAGAGGAGTATTGATTAAATGCCTCAGTTGCTGCAGTAATTATTCAATAGAAATTGTTGTATTTTCTCCAGCTTTTTAGCCGTCTTCAGCATATTAAGCTAGTTGCGGTATTGAGGAGTTAAATTACTATTTTAAGAGTTTGTTTATCTTGGAATCATGTAAAAAGTAGTTGCTTAGATATAGACTTTAGTTGTGCCATTTTTCTTTATTTAAACACTATTTCAGTTCAATGAAAAATTATTTTTCCACCAGAAAATATTTCTTCTCTTCTTCTTCCCTTTATTTCTGTTTATAGAGTTGAAGTTCAGCCTAGAAACTCCAACAAATATTGTAAGATTAGAAAGTAAAAAAGTTGTAAAATAAGTAAGAGAGTGAAGTATATCATGTTTTGAGATCTAATGTCGTTTCCACAACTGAACCTAGAGATGCAAGTCTTAGCTCCGATAACGTTTGGGAGTAAAAAGTCTTAAAGGATAAAGATTGAGTAAATAAAGTAAACTTCGGGCTCAAGAATAAAGGTATTGTTGAATTGCCTGGAATTCAAAATGCCTTTAAAATGGATGAAATAAACTATTTATAGGTTACATGGGTGGGGTTTCAACTAATTAAAAAGTTCCACTTGAACCCTAAAGTACTAAGACTTGTGGGCGCAAACCACATGTTGATGTCGTGAGTGGTGTCAATTAATATTCCTTCCATGCACAGGTGATTTGTACGATGATGCAAATGTATCTATCCGTTTTGTATATTTGTCAACATTAATAGCACACGGGTCCATCCTCTTTGGTCATACATCCCTTCCTAGTTCTAAGTGGAAATCCTTTTTAATGACCAAGAATGTTTCTTTGGAAGATTGACATTGTTGACTCCATATACACCCCTTACACCTCTCCACCACGTTTCCTTTATTCATGATGACATATGTTCTTCTGTACAAACTCTGATCTATCAAGAAAAATTTCACAGCCCTGGTATTGAGAGTCCGAGATGCTTTTTGTCATTTGAAAGTTCCTAGACTTTAAGGTATTTGAAAAAATTGTTCTGCCAGTTCCAAACCCAATTTGTGGAATTCACTTCTCCATGACCAGGTACATGTAATACAAAATGTCATAGATTCACCATGTGATGTTCGTGGGTCGTCCACATTTGTCGATCACCCTAGGTTTTCGAGGGTGCGTACCTCTATGTTTTGATTTCTTGATATTTAAGATATCAACTATTTCTTCAACCGAGAAAGGATTTTATAATTTTGCTTAAAAAATTTATCATTTTTTCATCTTTTGCTCTGTAAGTCCCATCTACTTGTATCACTATCTGTTGTGAGTCACAATAGAAGTTCAATCATCATGCGAATTAGTTACCTGCAAGAAGGTCCTCATACTCGGCCTTATTTTTAGCAAGTGAAACACAATTTATGGCTTTTCTCAATCTTTCCATGTTTGAGGTTATCTGAACAATCCCTAGTTCGGTACCCTTAAAGATTAATCTATGTACAAAGTCCAAATATCGTAAAATTTTTTGGAGGCTAGAACTGCCAATTTATAGGGTTAAGAAGTCATCCCAAGACTAAAATCTGCAATCAAGTTAGCAAAGACATTAAAAGTTGATATCACTCTGATGCGTATATTTGATGTCAAACGCACTTAACTCCATCGCCTATTTCGCCATTCTCACAGATAACTCGAAATTTTTGAGGACGTTCCATAAGAGTACATTGTGACCACAACAGTTAGATGACTCTAGAAATATTGTCTTAGCTTTCAAGTGACTTCCACAAGGGCCAATGCCAAATTTTCCAAGATTGAATAACGAGTTTAAACACTTACTTAAAAATTTCTTGCTAACATAATAAATGGGGCATTGGGTACCTTTCTATTCTTGAACAAGTACAACATTTATCACAACATGGATTACCAGCAAATAAAGGAGAACATTTTCTCCCGCTAGGGGTTTTGATAAAAAGGGTGGGCTCTACAAGTATGATTTCAGTTCTTGTAAGGGATGATGGCATTCCCAAGCCTACATAAATTGGTTCTTCATCCTTAGCGGTTACCCAGAAAAAAATTATGGCATCTTTTGCAGGATCTCAATATAAAATTGATGAGAGAAGACAAATTCATAGTGAGCCTTTGCTTGGCCTTGACGTCATTGAGCACATCTAAGATTTTCTCAATTTCTTCGATATTGTCTAGATTCACTTCGATCCCTCTATTTGACACAAAAAAATCCTAAACACTTGCCGGACATGACATCAAAGACACATTTTCCAGGTTCAACTTCATATTGTGTTTCCTCAGAATAACAAAAGTTTCTTGTAGGAGAGCGAAGTGGTCTTGTATATCTAAAAATACCACGAACATTTTTGTCAGTGTTAATTTTGATGATTTTTGTGTAGGACTAAGGGATTGGATAAAAGACTTCAAAGCATCATAAAAGTATAAAAAATCTCCAAATATGAGAATATATCAACGGATAGCATATTTGAACAAAGATTTCTAAAGAAAGTTAATAAGGAAAATATCAACACTAGCAGATTTTTAGGATTGCTAATAAGAAAGATATCAATACAAATCGATATCAATCCTAAATGAAGAAACAAAATCAAAAGAAGAGCTATCAATAAAGCCAATCAAAGCAAGATCTCAAATTTGATTGATACGATGATCTCAATAATCACGCTGGAAGATTACCAATGTCTGCAAAGACTTTGCCCTGTAAATCAAGACAATCAAGGGAAGATCTCAAATGTTACAATCACGCTGGAAGATTACCAATGTCTACAAAGACTTTGCCCTGTAAATCAAGACAATCAAGGGAAGATCTCAAATGTTACAATCACGCTGGAAGATTACCAAAGTCTTCATAGACTTTGCCTTATTATTGGAAATAGGATTTCCTTTCCTTTTTCAAAGATCAAATCTCTTGGGTTTCCCTTACCACTGAAGAAGTCTTCAAAATATATATAAAAAGCAAGGTTTTGCTGAAGAAGAAATATACACGATGACTAAAACTTCTTAGAAATCTTGTTCTACTTTTAGCAAACACTAGTATAGTATCTCGCGCACACTATTTAATTTAATTATAATTGTGGTTTTATTTATATAAACGTGTTAGATTATATTAAATCAACAAATATCTAACTATATCTTATTTTGCAATACAATATACTTAATAATAATTAAAAAATGAAGAAAAAAATTATAAATAAAATCATCAAATAATTTTTTGAAATACTCCAAATATCATAATTAGATACAAACAATTAGAAAGTATAAAACGATTTAAAAATAAGAATACTATAATTTAGAGAATATTTGAAAATCTTTCAAAATAAGTGCTTCTATATTATCTTAATATTTGCTTCTTCTTTTCGTGACTTCAATATTTCTTTGTTTTAATTTTTTAAAAGAATATATGTCTTTTTATTTTTAACTTTTTTTTTAGTTTTAGCTAAGCAAAATATCTTTATTGAGAATTTACTTTTTTGTTGTGCTTAGGGTTTATCAGAAATAAAATTTATATCTCACAAAGATAGATAGAGATAAAATTTTATTACATCTTACCTTCCACAAACCACATTTTTGAGATGATAATGACTATGTTATTGTTGTAACAAAAATATAAAATGCAATTAATAATTAATTTATTGTTACAACTTAACTTTTGAATTATAAATTTGGATAAGTCGAAATTGAAATAGAAAAACCTTTTGACAAACTTTGTTATAAAAATGATCATTTGTTATTATTAGTGAATATCATTATATTAACATATGCAATTAGTATGAAAAATAAATATTTAGAATATGATGCCTCACATGTATAAAAAAACTATATATTGAATATGATCGTTTGTGGTATTTGTCGGTCATAATGCACGTAGAAAATGAGAACTAAGATAAAGTGGAAAAGTTATAATCATCTTCAAAATTATAAGAATTGAATTAAAATTGTAATAACACTTTTTAGAAATGTATTTTGAGTTAAAAACTCCAACAACTCCGATAAAGTAAAAAAAATCGATAAAAATTTGTTATGGAAACTGCTACTATTACGAAAAGATATCTTTTTCTCCTGTTTTATTTTTCTGATTTTATCCTTTTCCTTTATGTTATTTTAATCAAATAAAAAATGTGTTCATCATAACTAATTTATAGTTTAATAAATTTAATTTGTAAAATCGCGAAATAAAAATATTAATAAAAACTTAAAATGAAAGACTAAGGAAAAGAAAGTTTTCCTAAAATATTATTCTTTCAATTTAGGTTCAAAGCAATGAAATTTGCGGTACATATGTATATGAGGTTTCAATATAACCCATGTATTAGTTGTTATATAATACAAAGTTAGTAAGTTCAAAAAAAATATCATTCTTTCATTTAAAATATATATTATGTTATTTTCTATCAAACTTAACAAACAAATGAAATATCATCAAAATACATATATTATTTTTTTATTTTTAAAAAATAATTGCAAAGATATATGAAAAAAGAGAAATAAAATCGTATCATTGTGTTGAATAGTAATATTTAGACTTTTTATATTTGCTCTGTTTGAAATGCCAAATAGTGTACATTTTACTATAAAAATAAGTGTACGTATAAATATACATTTTAAAAAATCTACTCAAAATTAAAAAAAATAAAAATACTCATATTATTAAAAAAAGATAAAATAAAACTTGCCTATTATTACTTGTTGCATTGCTCTCATCAAATTTCCATTATGAATAACTGCCTCAACATGTTTATATTTATACAACATTTTGCATTAGTGTTCATGTCAAATAAACTGAAAATGCTGCAGAAAAGTTATCAGAATGTTTGTATAGATACCATCCATCAAATCTTACAACATTTTGAAGATTTGATTAATATAACAATATCTCAACTCCCAAGCGAATATATTAAGAAATAGTAATTATAAATTTAAGTATGACAGTCTAAACTTAGTGATAAACTGTTAGAAATGGGTCTTAGGATGAAGAAAACAAATTTGGTAGACAGAAAAAAAGACATACTAACCATAATCTAATTTGATTATGTATGAATAAATATTACAAAAAATTAAAAAATATGAAAGAAGGTGAAATGAAAATTAACACTAATAAACTTCTTATAACATGCTCAAAAATGCATCCAAGTGTAGCTCCTAATGATATAAAACTCCATTGCAAGATAAGTAAAGTAGATTTCAATTTTCAACCTACAATAAAAACGCAAGTTTCAAAATATCTAGGCAAATCCATCAATTTACAAAGTAAAAGAAAAGGTGAGAAAGATGATAGAAACATAATTGAATTGTGTTGGACTTAAAAAACATACTTCAAACATCAATGTTTATAGTACGTGGGTTGGGGAGTTGCGAAATTATGAGATTAAAAATTTGATTTGAAGAAACCATCATATTCTTTTGAATTTTGATATCACTGTAAATAAATTGAAAAAGAATAGAATTATATTAAGTGAAGGTAACTTCCGAATTTAAAATAGAATAGATTTTAAAAAGTATATTTTCTAAATATGCTTATTAAAATTTATTTTTAAGTTTAAAATTTTAAGTAAGCAATCTACATCTTTTTTGCTATAAAAAAGTATAATTGTGAGAAGTTATTTTAAATATTTATTTAGTATAAATAGGTTGATAATTTCCCACAAAAAGGGAGTCTTAAACGTGATTATTAATAATCAACAATTTTTTGGCTATAAAAAAGGTGTACATATATAATTATCATAATTAAAATCTAATAGACTAATACTCTGTCCGTATATGAAAAATTAGCATGCCGATATTTTTTGTTGATTGAAACAGCACATGTTTCTTTCTTATGGTTTATATTATTTTTTTTAATAATATAATATAATATAAAATATTTAAAATTAAATTAATAAATAACCATTATGATTAAAAAATTGTCACGATTGAATTTATTAAAAACCCTAAAAACATAAATTAATGAAAAATACAAAAAAATTATCAGAATTTTTTTAATAACAAAATATAAAAATTAAAGACAAAAAATAACTACAAAAATTAAAAGTAAATACATGTCTTTATCCTAAAACCTACCCGACCCTTATCCTATTAACCCACTAAGTCCCACTAAAATTATATTATTTTTTTTAGAATAATTACAAAACTGAAAAATAAATGGTAACAATCAAATTTAAAACCCATTGTTATGATTAAAAAACCATCAAAATTTGTATTTACAGAAATTGTATAAATTTAAATAATTATTAAACCGCTTTGCAAAATTTAAATTTATAAAAAAATTATAAAAAGTTTATGAAAACATGTTATATCCCTAATACCATTTACTTATTGTTTTTTTTTTGACAAAAAACACACCAATAAAATTTACCGAAATGTTTGATGGATATTTGATTAATGCATGTTGAAGTCAAAATGAGGAATTAAGATACTGCTATTTTGATTACTCCTTACTCTTTTTTATAAACAATTATTGCATAATAGAAAAAGAAATTTATATACATTGAAACTTAATGAATTGAAAAATAATAATCTTACATATGATTAAACTCTCTCTTTGTTGAATTCTTATTGTCCTTGAATGCATGTTGGCGGGTTGAATTGTTCTCCTTTGTTAAATACTGAAATACCGTATTGTTTCATTGTTGAAGAGAGGAAAAAATTTGATTTGGTATGGTTATCGGAGAATGTTGTTTGGTTTGTGATTTGATTGAGATTTAATAATTGAGTATTATGTGGAAATATTACAGATAAGGCCTAAAAAATTGGGAAACAATACCTTGTCTCTTTTAAACGGTAGCTTTTTTAGTTTTTTTATTAAAAAATATATTTTTATTATGTTTAAAACTGTAACGTGAAAATTGTGGTTTTGACACAATTAATAATTTTAAAATATTAAATATGTTTTTGTATAATTTATGTAATTTTAATATAGAAATTTTAAACAATTAAATAGATCTCTTTAATTAGTATATATTTAATATGAAAATTATAATTAGTTTAGAATTTAAAAAATTCTGACGGTTTAGGTATTATTAATATATCGAACTTCTTACATATATTAACCATGAAAATAATCTAGACTCAATCTAAGTATGAAGAAATTTTCGGTCCAGTTGTTTTGACTTGGTTTCGAGAAGGTGGTACAGTCAGATCCTAGCACTACTCTTGTTGGCTTTGCCTTAGTGATTCCGTCTAGCCAGCCGGTTGACTTAAGCCCGTTAAAAGATGAGAAAAAAGGGTGATCTTTTCCCGGTTAGAACTGCTAGACACATGAGCTCAACTTGAGTATGTACTACGATCTCGACAGGCCCCTTGCTTGGGTAAAAGGGTTTAAACCCAGTCCATACAGTCATCAAAATTAGAAGAAAATTCTCTTGTATTTCGGTTGTGCCTATGCTGTACGGGTACTCCGATTGATAGATCTAGGTCGTTATGGCGGACTACCACCCGACGAGCTCAGGTCATGTAAGCTGGTATCAAAGCCTAGGGATTTTTATTTTTTTTTTAATTATTATTATTATTATTATTATTATTATTATTATTATTAATATTATTATTATAATAATAATAATAATAATTATTATTAATATAATTATTATAATAATAATAATAATTATTATTATTAATAGTAAAAATGTAATAACTTTTTACTATTAAGTTTTACCAATTAAGTATTTCAAAAAATAGAAGTTTGATAAATATAATAAATAAATAATGCGATACATATTAGTTTGTTAGAATTAGTGTAGTTAATTTTTAATTTTAAAAATTTAAAAATTAACCTACACGACCCTTACCCACTAATTGACCCCATTACCCCCACTAACTTCCATTAACCCACTAACTCACAAATACGTAGGATAGATATTTTGCTTTTTATTAATTAAATTAAATAGGTATCATTTTTTGTTTTTGTCTTTAATAAACAATTTTAAATATATACTCATTACTATAATTTAAAAACTATCAGAAAATGAATTCACTAAATATTTATTTTTTAAAAATAAATCTGTAAAATAAATGGTAACAATCAAAATTGATTATTTTTAAAAGTTAAATAATATTTAAAAAAAGAATAACTAATTATAACTAATTAACTATTTTGTCATAAAACTGACACATGTGTTATTCATAAAACTGACACATGTCGTTATCCTATGTTGCCACTTGGCTTAATCCTAGGCTAGACATTCTTCTTATTAATTATATATAGATTGTTGTTCTTAGTGAGAAAAATATTTTGATGAGGCCTTTTATCAAAATATTGAAGTGAGAAAAAAAAAGAGGTGAGTGTAGACTTAGGATCTATACTTGTACAACTTCAACACCTCAAAATCTAGAAGGGAACACCTTACAATCCAAGGAGACTGGTCTGGATTCCAACCAGTATAAAAACATCAGGTATTAAGCAGATTTGACAATTAGAGTTGTAACCACAATTTCTCTTTCGAGCAAAGACAAGCTCGCCGAAGTGGAAAAGATCAAAAAATAATTTCACTCAGTCATGAAGGGCTATGTCAACTTCAACTCGGTGATCCACCGAGATGGTTGTGAAAAGTTAAGGCAAGCCCGCCGAAAGTGACAGTGCAAAAAAATTTAGGGCCAGGTATAAAGGGCGATGCAAGCTCCAACTCGGTGATTCACTGAGATGGTGCACCGAGCTTAGATAGGCCCGCCGAAAGTGACAGTACCCAGGTCAAAATTTCAAAAATAAATGGCAATGTTGGACTTACTCGGCAATTCGCCTAATCACCTTGGCGAGCTAAGACAAGCCCACCAGGTAATTTCAGCCCACTGCAAAATTTGAAAATCAAGCACCAAAATGTAACGCTACCCAACATGTAAACAATTTAACAATCTACCCATAAGCCAATTTACCCCTAGGAACTCAGAATTCCCACAAACTTTAATAAAGCATTGCCAAATTGAAAATTTGCCCTTAAGAAAGACGTCACCCTATCTATCATTGGGTAAATACAAGTCAAATGGACAACACTGGGCTAATCAAACATCACCCAAGCAATATTCAAACAAGGCCTATATCATTCATTAGTTTATTTTCAACTAAAAACCCTCAAAATCAATTTTAGCGATTTCACGAACAAAATAAACTATTCTAGTTCTTGAGCACTATTCAATCGGCTAAATTAACACAACCCACATGATTCATACAACACATAAACACTATCAACAGTTAACCCAATCAATATGTACCAATTTCAAGCAAAAACAACAAAGGTAAACTCGAAAACCAACCTCACAAGCAAAGCTTCTTCGAACAAAAAAGGGTTTGAGTTTGGGTTGAGAATCTCAAACAATATAGCACTCCACACAAAAAATTGAAGCAAAGAACGGCACAAACTAGAATTTATAGTAAGAGTGTAGAGTGTAGGAAGTTAAAATATTCAAAAAGATCAAAGCATGGCCTTTTAAAAGAGAAGAGACTCTTGGAATTTTTATGTCAGTCATATTCGACGGTTTGTGACTAACGTTGCTAAATGAGATCAACAAATTGCCAAAAAAGCTTAAGCTCACTGATGATCCCTATACAAATACCAAACCAAAGTTCAACTCAGTGGACCTGTTGTGGTTTGCCCAATGTCATTTGGTGGATCACCGATTAGGTACATGTACAATGAAGTTGACAGTACCATTTTAAAAAATTCTTGGCTGAGATGGTGAACATGAAGATGTTTGCCAAATCAACTCGGTGGATCACTGAATTGACATTTGCATCACGCGTTGTTTCCTTTTTAATTTTTTGACTTCATTTCAGCTTGCACTCACAAAAACTGTTATTGAAAGAAATAAAGTAAGCTTGGGTTGCCTCCAAGGAAACAACTTATTTAACAACGTGGCACGACATAGTTCTTACTCATCAAGCATCATTCTTGGGGTTGGGGATGGTTTCACTAGGAAAAGTCCCTTTTTGCCTTGGATTTAGATGAGCAGAGATTTGACATATTTGAGTTTCCAGCTAGTTAATATATACGGAGTGGAAAGTAACCGTTTGAGTCAAAGTGGAGAAATCATTTTTCAAGTGTTTCAACACTTTTTCGGACCCTTCACCTTCTTAAAGATCCTAGTTAACATGCATTAGTTCTGTTTCCCTCTGGTCCAGCTTGCTCTTTTTGTGAGGGATGATCATGAGGTTTTATGTACCTATCTTTGTCAGCTTCATGATCTCTCCAATTACCTCCTCTATCTCAGCAATCTCTCCAGCCATTATCTCTTTCCTTAGTCCAACCTTGGTTCCCAGCCAATCTAGGATAGTTTGGATAAGAACCCCCCATCTGGCTCCCCATTTATTGCACTTCTTTATTGTATAATTCCTCAAACTTGGCATTCTTCGGGCATTTCCCACTACTTATACCAACTGCTTTTACCAATTTGAATCCACCCCCATGACATGTTTGCATAACAAGTCAAGTTGAGTCATTATCCTTTCCATGTTCTCATCACGCTCTTGGTTCTTTTCTATTTTTTTTGTCATACCCAATTGTAGAGAAGATACTTGATACTTCCAAGTATGCCATGTTAGGTTTATTTTAGTCATGTCATCAACCAACATTGTCACCACATCATATGGCTGTCACATTAGTCTTCCTTGAATGAGTTGGTCAAGCAACCCTTTATTTACTGTATCAAGGCTACGATAGAAATATTGCACCAACAAGTTGTTTGGAAGACCATGTGTTGGGCATTGTAGCATTAACTTTTGAAATCGCAACCAAGTTTCATGGAGAGGCTCACCATCCGCTCTCTTGAAATTTTGGATGTGATCTCTATGATTCACCATCTTTGAAGGATGGAAAATATTTCAAGGAACACTTCTGTTAGTTCATCCCATGATGTTTTGGAATCTTGTGGTAGTTTGTCTAGCCACCTAGCTTCTTCCCCTGTTAAGAAGAAGGGGAATAACCTTAAATGTGTGGACTCTTGTGTAATATTCTTAAAAGGGAAAGGTCCACAAACATCCACAAAATTATGGAGATGTTCATAGGGGTTTTCATGTGCAAGACCTCCAAACATTCCTCTCATTTGGAGCAATTGCAACATAGTTCTAGTTACATGAAACATAGCTCTCCCAGTGGTAGGAGGTAACCGGATTTCTCTTGTACTCTCAATGACGTTAACATGCATGTCATTCATATCTCTCATGTTATCATTTTGCCCATACTCACTAGCATCATCACTTCCATCCTCACTCATATTTCCACCTGCAAATGGGCACATAAACTACACCAAACAAAGATGTATTCTACTACAAACAAATGAGTTCACAAATCAACTCACAAACTGAATTCTTAGCCATCACTCCCGGCAATGGAGCCATTTTTTATAATGCTCAAATTACTTTCAAAAACTATTAAAAGATTACGCGGTCGCTAGCAATAAAAATATCGAACAAAAGAGTAGGGGTTGAATCCCACAAGGAGTGATATAATTGTAAGAATTCAATTGGGAATTTAAGATGCAAACCAATTCATTGTAGTAATTAGGACAAATTGGTGGATGATTCCACCAAATATAAGAAGAGAGTTTTTTAATCAATTATTATAATTTAACTAAAAACATGGGTTTACACAACTAAGAGACGATCTAGGGGTGTGGGAGTTGATATCAATATCAAATAGGGGTACAATTACTTGCTCAATAATGCGAAATAATCATGGATAGACTAGGTAATCATCAATGACATAAATCTTTTTTTGATCTCAATGCATCATATCATAGAATATCCTTTCGATCTCATCAATGTAAAAATATAAATCGACCCAATATCTTACTAAAATCTCTCTTTTGAGCAGATTTAACAATTAGAATTAAAACCACAATTTCTCTTTTGATCAACCTAGAGCAATCAAAACCAATTTGCAAGTATTATGCTATTTACCCACTTCAATTAATCTCTTTTGAATATCAATCGATGATCTAAGCTAGGATTAAGTTTGAAACATTAACCCATGAATTAACCCCATGCTAAATAGCTTAAATCAATGAATAAGCAACAAAAAAGTAGAGCAAGACACTAGACCCACTAAATTAAATCAACACCTAACTCCATAATCACACCCCTAGAATTGGGGTTTTAGCCAAGCATCATAAAAGGGAAAGAAATTACACCAATTATATTTTCAGCCATTACAGAGTTGATAATCAGAAATAATCTTCAACATCCACTTTGAATTGAACCCTCAATTGTCAATTACAAGATTGTTCAAAATCCCGAAACTAAGAAGAAAGTAGAAAAAATCTATTTCTCCATATGAAAATGTTGACAAAAGCTAAAAGTTGATAAAAGATGATAAAAAACAGTGTCTCTCTCCTTTGGGCTATTTATAATTTCCCCAAAAATTAGCCTAAAATTCCATGTGTGACCTATTCGGCAATGTTAGTCGAGCTCACCTTCATGATTCGATTGATCACCGTTTGTTCTTTAGCTCACCCTTCCTTGGCTTTGGATTTCAGGTGATTGAACCTCAGTTGGCGAACTCAATTGAGTTAGCCTTTCACGTTTGGTGAATCACTGATTATAACCTTGTTCGCCCATTCAACCTTCATTTTAACTCAAAAGCATTTCACATTCGGTGATGGAACTTTTAGCTCGCCCAACTGTTTTGGTGAATCACCGTTTACTCTTTGCTTCACCGACCTGCCTTGAATATTTTCAAAAGTTAATACTGTCACTTTAGGCGAGGTCCAACCTATTTGTTTATCCGCCCTTTGTGTTAGCTCCACATGGATTATGTTGGTTAACAATATCTCTCACGAAAGGCTTATGATTTACTTATGATATGACTTTCAGAATATTGCATTTACCTTGTACCATGTTTTATGAACTCAGCTTATCGGATTACGTCATATTTTACTTGGTCAGGCATTTATCTTATTTTTTGACTTAGTATGTTGTTATGCCTATATTCATACATCTTTCCTCATACTCAGTACATTTCTAGTACTGAGTGCATACATATCTTGTGCCTAAATTATTTTTTAAAATATGATTTGGTGCTTCTGATCCAGCTTGTGGCTAGTAAAGACACTATTCATCTTAGCTCGAGATTTGGTGAGTCCTCATTCTTTGGGGACATGCCACCTATACCTTTGTGTTCTTTTAGAATTCATTTTTATTTTCATATTGCTCGTGAGCTAGGGTTTGTCCTAGCCATACCTATGAAGTAGACGCTTATGTCAGACTTAGTATGTTTATCGCATTTATGGTCTTGTACCATGATTCTCTTCTCTATTGAGAATGTCATTTGAGACGTTTGTTCCACCTATCTCTTTATTTATGTTATTATCTTAGTGGCATACTATGTCAAGTGGTTCATTTAATGTCCTTCGGGATTCTACGCACAAATTCACGTCTAGGGGTAGTCGTGGGTCATGGCAAATTAGGTCATCAGAGCATAAGGTTCAAGTGTCTTAGGGTGTTTGACTAGCCGCGTTTAGTAGAGTCTTGTTCATGAGTGTGAAGAACACCATATTTATAAATATGAAGCTATGAGACATTTAAGAAACTTCACTTCTTTCATATTCTTAAGCAATTAGGTAGAGTTAAACTCTATAAGGTTTCTTTCTAACTCATGTTCTATGCATCTCAGAATGATACCTCCAAGAAGTGCCCTAGTGAGAAGGAACTTGAATGTGGAATGAGAAGCTCTACAAGCTCCGATTGACACTTTGGCTGAGCAAGTCATTCATGCAGAATTTAGGGCTCCTTTCTAAGTGCTTTCGCAAGCTATGACGGCTCAAGCTAATTGTGAGGTTGTAGCTCTTGTGATCCCAAATATGGGATTAATGGCGACTAGGTTTTGATAGTTTACAAGAATGAATCCTCAAGAATTCCATGGTTCTAAGGTGGATGAGGACCCATAAGAGTTTATTGAGGGGATTCACAAGATTGTTGACAATATGGGTGTGACTCCAGTCGAAAAGGCAGACTTGGCCGCTTACCAATTGAAAGAGGTTGCTCAAGTGTGGTTCAACTAATGGAAGGAAGAAAGGGTTGTTGATGTGGGTTCTTTGGATTGGGACAAGTTCAAAGGTGCTTTTCTAGATTGAATCTTCCCTCTTAAGATGAGAGAGGAAAAGGTTCAAGAGTTCATTTACTTGATGCAAGGTAACATGGGTGTGAAGGAGTATGTTTTAAAATTCACTCAACTCTCTAAGTATGATCCGAATATGATGGCCGACTCTAAGGCTCGGATTAGCAAGTTTCTTTTGGTGTCTCAGAAATAGTAGTCAAAGAGTGTAGAAATGCTATATTTATCAAAGAGATGGACATTCTATGTTGATGACTCATTCTCAACAAATTGAAGAAGAGAAGCTTAAGGAGAATGCTAGGGAGACGAAGAGAACTCGGACTGATAGTGCTGACTACTTTTATCATAGATATGGTGGTGGTGGTCGTTCTCAATTTCGACAAAGGTATTTAGGCCTGACTGCATCTTCTTCTAATGCTCTGGTGCCTAAGTTCAATAAGATAGGGTGTATAGCCCTAAGTTCCCCATATGTCAGAGATGTGGAAAGGTCCATTCAGGTGATTACTTAGTCGGTTCTGGTGCATGTATTGGTTGCAGTAAGACTTGTCATAGGTTTGAAGGTTTCCCTTCAGTTACTAACAAGGGTAGAGATAGTTGTTGATAGACTTAATCTACTTCTTTAGGCCGACTAACTCAACCAGGTGCTTCATCTACTGCTAGTGGTGGGCAGTGTCACAACATGTTTTATGCTCTTCAGACTCTACATGTTGAGGAGGTTTCCCTTGAAATGATCACTAATATGTTACGAGTCTTTCAGTTCGATGTTTATGCCTTGTTAGATCTTGGAGCTTCATTGTCCTTTGTGACTCCCTATGTGTCTATGAAGTTTTGTGTCAGTCCCAGAATCTTATTAGTACCTTTTTAAGTTCCTACTCTTGTCGGTGATTCTATTACTGCTAAAGGGTTTATAAAAATTGCCTGATCTCAATTTTTTCAAAAAAATAACACCATAGTTTATCTGGTAGAGTTAGATATGATTGATTTTTATGTTATTTGTTGTATGGAATTGCTTTATGCTTGTTATGCATCTATTGATTGTAGAATCCGAGTGGTTAAGTTTCATTTTCCGAATGAATCATTCATAGAGTGGAAGGGTATTAATTTAGCTCGTAAGGGTCAGTTTATCTCGTTTCTTATGGCCATAAAGGTGATTGTTAAGGTTTACATCTATCATCTAGTTCGGGTTAGGGATACGAATTCAAAAACCCCTACTCTTGAGTCAGTTTCTATTGTAAATGAGTTTCTTAAAATTTTTGAATGTTCTTCTTGGAGTTCCTCCTAAAAGGGAAATCAACTTTGGAGTTGAATTTCTTCTTGATACCCAGCCTATCTCTATTCCTCCTTCCATAATGCCTCCGGTAGAACTCAAGAAGTTGAAAGATTAGTTAAAGGAGCTCTTTGGTACGAGTTTCATTAGACCGAGAATTTCTCCATGGGGTGCTCCAGTTCTCTTTGTTCATTAGAAAAATGATTCTCTCATAATGTGCATTGATTATCGGCAATTGAACAAGGTCACAATCAAGAATAAGTATCCCATCCCAAGGGTTGATGACTTGTTCAATCAGCTTCAGGGTGCTAGCTTCTTCTCCAAGATTGATCTCTAATCGGGTTATCATTAGCTTAGAGTATGAGAGTGTGACATTTTGAAGATACCCTTTAAGATTTTGTATGGTCACTATGAATTCATAGTTATGTCTTTTGGACTAACAAATTTTCCTCCAACTTCTAATGATTTGATTAATTGGGTGTTTAAGCAAAACCTTGATATGTTTGTGATTGTGATTATCAATGACATGTTGATCTATTCAAGCACTGAGGATGAGCATACCGATCATTTGAGGATTGTCTTTGTATTCTCAAGGATCCTCAATTGTTTGCCAAATTTAGCAAATGAAAGTTTTGGTAGAGGTCAGTTGCATTCCTTGGCCATATTATCTCCGGTGAAGGTATTCAGGTTGATCCTAAGAGGACTGAGGCAGTTGAGAACTGACCTAGACCTCTTTCTCCCTCAAATATTTTGTGTTTCTTAGGATTAGCTGGGTACTACAGAAGGTTCGTGGAAGATTTTTCCTCTATTGCTTCACCTTTGACTACCTTGATTCATAAGAAGGTAAAATTTCAATGGTCTAAGGCTAGTGAAAAGAGTTTTCAATAGTTGAAGACTCGGCTCACTTCAGCCCTAATCTTCACTTTACTAGATAGTTCCGATGGTTTTGTGGTATATTGTGATGCTTACAGAATTTGGCTTGGTTGTGTTAATATGCAACACAATAAGGTAATTGCATATGTGTTAAGGAAACTTAAAGTTCATGAAAAGAATTACCCCACACATGATTTGGAGTTAGCAGTGGTGGTTTTATCTTTGAAGATATGGAAACATTATCTCTATAGTGTTCATGTGGTTGTGTTCACCGATCATAAGAGTTTGCAATATGTTATTAAGCATAAGGATTTGAATCTTTACCAAAAGAGGTGGCTTGAATTATTGAAGGATTATGATATGAGTGTTCTTTACCCTCTGGGTAAGGAAAATGTAGTTGTCGATGCTCTTAGCTGATTGTCTATGAATAGTGTTGCTCATATTGATGATGATAAAAAGGAGTTGGCTCGTGATGTGAATAAACTAGATCGTTTGGGTGTTCGTTTGGTTGATACAGAGGACGGGGGTATTATTGTTTAAAATGGTTCAGAATCGTCTCTTCTGTTGAAAGTTAATGCAAAACATGATACTTATCCGACTTTTGTGGAATTGAAGAAAACAATTTTAGAAAAAGCTATTGAGGCTTTATTCCAAGGGGAGATGATGATCTTCGTTACAAAGGTCATATGGTGCTCCAAATGTTAATGATGTGAGGCAACATATTCTATCAAAAGCTCACAATTCTCAATATTCTATTCACCCATAAGCCACTAAGATGTATCATGATCTACAATAAGTCTATTATTGGAATACGATGAAGAAGGATATTGGGGAATATGAGGCTAAGTGTCCAAATTTCCAACAAGTGAAGGTTGAGCATCAGAAACAGGGAGGTATGACTCATTTTTTAAAAGGAGAGGTAGGAATATCTTTTGTTAACACTGAATTTCAATTAGTCAATATTTTTACCAAACCTTTGCTTGAAGAAAGATTTTGTACTTTATGATAATTTTTGAAATTATTTAAAATCCAATTTAAATTCTCTCTTGATTTTGGTTCATTGTATATATTCTTTCTTCATTATTTACATGTGCCACCTTTTGCGTTTTTCTATAGCAATTATTACATAAACTCTTCATTTTCTCTATGACCGTTCAAATCAGTCATTTCGCCTGTTCTATATCTCTTTTTTCTTCCCTATTCTTTCTCTTCATAGTTCTAGACTATCTCTTCTAAAGATTCTCTTCATCCATTAACCATGGCTAAATCCAAGAAAAGTTTCTCCCCAACTTACTCAAAAGAGTTCTAGGAACAAAGTAAAAAGGCATTGCATATTCCCCTGTTTAAGTAGACTCTGATCTTTCTGAGCAACATTCTCTCACAGCATCATCTGATTCCTCGGACCTCTCTCTCTCTCTCTCAAGCATTTTGGACTCGGTGACACTTTGGAGATTTGAAGAAATGTGAAAATTTGATAGTGAGAGTTCTTTGGACAAGAAAACTTACTTCTAGAATTCTTCTAATGAGCCCCTATTTAGTTTTCTAAAACCTAAAATCATTGTGCATAGTAGGATTGTTGATCACAATCTCTTATTTTCTCTTAACTGTCCTATTAAAGAACTTTTTGAATTTCAGTATAGGGATAATATCTTTTCTTCTACTCCCAAAGTTTTTTATGGACCTTTTGACATGTTTTTCTATGATAATCTCAGGTCTCCTTAGGGAAGAGAATTAGAAACCCTAGTTCTGGGCAAACACATTTTTCATGATTGTGATATCCTTGCTGTTATTTTTGAAATCAAATATTCTAGTCTTTCTATTCCTCTAAAAAAATCTCGGCCCTCTCATTTTGTTGTCTCATTTGAAGATGCCAAAAAGGCAATTGTCTTGGACCCTTCTATAAATTAGCCTTCTCAACTGGGCCCCAAATATGTTTCTTTAGAAACTAGAGTTATCACAAACATTACTGCTACAACTCTCCTTCCTCGTGCTAGATCTCACTCGATTCTCACTATTCGTGACACTCTTCTTACCTTCTATCTATTTTTTAAACACAAAATCTACCTGTCCTTGTTCATCTTAGGTTTTATGCTGGACTCTACCTCTGATCCTTCGAATCTTCCATATGGTATGATAATCACTCATATTTTGGAAGAAAATAGTGTTTATCTGTATAATATTCCTCCAATTCTTGTCAAACAATGTTATAATTCTAGGACTTTTGATAGTACAGGGTACACTTGTTTTGAATATTCATGGGTTCTATAGTCTAATGTGAATGTTGATAGTGTTGTTGTCTAGGACGTACCCAGTATCACCTCCTCCTTCAATCCTCTACTTTCCCGCTCACTTGAGAATAAGATGTTAGAAGACATTATTGCCAATTTTTTTATATGGACACTAAGTTTGAATCTCTTCATGATCTCCTTCTATCCACTAACTATCAAATGGGCAAAGTTAGGGAAACATCAAAGGAAGCAGGTGCTGATGTCTCCATAATCCGTCTCAAACTAGACCACGTCATCAAGGATGCAGTCAAAGTAGGAAATAGAGTCCAAACAAGAACGAAAGCTACTGCTACATCCATTTCAAATCAATTTGCCATCTTGAAGACTACTACTGTCAATACTCTCACTTTTTTTCTCTGGAATCCGTGTTAATGATTGATGTTAAGACTATTTGGACAATAGTTTTTGCTACTTCTTTTTGCTATCAATGTAATTGGGCATAAGCCAAACTGATATTATGTTTTTTTGCTCTCTTATTGTTATCAAATGCCTTTTCCTGCATATTTTGCATTATCCTCTGTGAATATTTGTACTATGTTCTATGTATATTCTTTTTGTTTGTTGATGTCAAAGGGGGAGAATTTCAACAAGCAATCAACTCACGGGGAGTAAACTAAGCTTGATAGTCAACTGATTCACAAACTCAAGGGGAGCTAACTAGGAAACCTCTTCAAAAAGGAAAGTTGTCTATTTTGGAAAAATTGTCATCATAAAAAAAGGGGAGACTGTTAGTTATAATTTTGACGATGTTTGTGCAAGACTAAAGGATTGAATAAAAGACTTCTGAGCAGCATAAAGGAAGAAACAAATCTCCAAATATGAGGAGCTATCAATGGATAGCATATTTGAACCAAAGTCTCTGAAGAAGGCTAATAAGGAAAATATCAATGCTAGCAGATTCTAAGGATTGCTAATACGAAAAATATCAATAAAAATTGATATCAATCCTAAATGGAGAAAGCGTTCAAAAGAAGAGTTGTCAATCAAAGGAAGATCTCAAATGTTACTTATTTCCGAATATCTACAATCACGCTAGAAGATTACCAAAGTCTGCATAGACTTTGCCCTATATATTAAGCCAATCAAGGGAAGATCTCAAATGTTTCAATCATGCTGGAAGATTACCAAAGATTGCATAGAATTTGCCTTATTCTTGGAAACAGGATTCCCTTTCCTTTTCCAAGGATCAAATATCTTGGGTTGCCCTTACCACTAAAAAAGTCTTGAACATCTATACGAAAACAAGATTTTGCTGAAGAAAAAATATACACCATGACTGAACCTTCTTACAAATCTCAGTTCTACATTTAGCAAGCATTGTTGTTTTTAGTGAATTACTATCTAACAAATAAGAGAAGAAAGAAAATTAGTTTGGTGAGACCTTGTATCAAAAGATTGAAAAGAGAGAAAAAGAAGACGAAATAGTATAGTGTCCACTTAGGATCTATACTTGTACAACTTCAAAATCTCAAAAGCTAGAAGAGAACACCCTTCAAATACAAGGGGACTAGAATAAATCTATTCTAGATCCCAACCAGTATAAGAAATCAGGTGTTGAATTTTCTTTCTACACTTTACTTGTTTCTTTACTCTTTGCTATCTAGTCGAATGGTAAATCAGTTAGTTAACTAACAAAAGAAAAAAGATCAATTCATACCCCCCACTTAATGTTGTAGAGCACATCTAGGATTTCCTCAATTTCTTTGATCTTGTCCAGATTCACTTCGATCCCTCTAGTTGACACAAAAAAATCCTAAACACTTGCCGGACACGACATCGAAAACCACCTTTTTCCAGGTTAAACTTCCTATTGTATTTCCTTAGAATATCAAAAGTTTCCTATAGGTGAACCAATTGGTCTTATATTTCCAAATATATCTCCAACATTTCATCAATATAGACATCTATTGTCTTGTCAGGCTAATTTTGAACATCTGGTTCACCAGCTTTTGATAGGCTGCACCTTCATTTTTTAAATCAAAGGGTATCACTTTGTAACAATATGTGTCATAATTAGAGACAAAAGAAGTTTTAACATGGTCTTCCGGGTATATTTGAATCTAATTATACCTATAGTATGCATAGAGACAATTCAGTATTTCATGCCTGATCATGGCATCGATCATTTGATTGATGTTTGGCATAGGAAAACAAACTTTTGGGTATGCTTTGTTTAAATCATTAAAATTAAAACACATTCTGAACATATTTGTTTTCTTTGATACCACCACCACATTTTCCAGCAACTCTGGACAACTTAATTTATGGATTTACCCTATATTTAGCAACTGGAGCACCTATTCTTTCACAAACCTATTTTTTGGTTTGGATATGGGGCATCTCTTCTGCATTATTGGGGGGAAGTTCAGGTCCATTCATTATTTGTTAATAGCTATGTATGGTGGGATACCTATTAAATTAAGATGGGACTAAGCAAGAAAATTAATTTTATCCTAAAGTAAATCAATAAGCTTGTTTCTAAGGTCGAGACTCATTCCCTTTCCTAGATATACCTTTCTTTCTAAAAAATCTATGAATGTGATGACTTGCTTGAGTTCCTCCGCCATAGTCTTCATCATATCTAGATCATTTAGGCTTTATGAAAGCCTCAATACTAGATAATGCTATTTATCTATTACACTTACTTCTGAAAGTCCTTCCTCTATATTGTTCATGAAAGAGGACCTAGTTTCTATAATTGCTATTTGACAATGGTCGGGTGATGAGTGATAGATTTCCACTCATTTGAGGTCTTTTTAGTTCAATACTTAGTATCCTCAATGACTAATTATATTCTACTCTGATAATATTTTAATGTTTTACAGCTATGAAGGCATAGGGACAAGGAAAGGATGAATACATGAAAAAGAGGCCAAAATATTGAAAGGAGTGCAAACTCCCAATTGGTAGTTGCCTAACCAAAAGGGCCGATCACTCAAGTGGCCTGACCTCGTCCAAAGTGACAGTGCTAACAATTGAAAATATTCAAGGCAGGCCGGCGGACTAAAGATTGAAACGGCGACTCGCCAAAGCTGAATGGGTGAACTAGAAGTCTAATGCTGAAGGTGATAGATCTCTGATTTAAAATGAAGGCTTAAAGGGCGAACAAGGTGGTAATAGGTATCCACCGAATGTGAAAGGCAGACTTGATCGAGTCCGCCAGCTGAGGTTCAAGCACATCAAGCCTAAAGCACATGAAGGGCGAGCTGAGCATCATACGTCGATGCACCGAACATGTTTGGCGAGCCCGACTAATATCACCGATTTGGTCAAGCATTGAATTTTTGGTCAAATTTTGGAAAACTATAAATATTCTAAAAGACAGAGAAAATGTATCACTTTTTGAATATCAGTTTGAGAATTAGCTTTGAGAGATTTAGTCTATTTACCTTTTGAAAATATTCTTAGTTTTTTGGTTTTTTCAAAAAACCTTGTAATTGAAAATTGGACGTTCAAATTGAAGTGGGTTTTGAATATTAATGCTTAATTTCAATTCCCAAATGGGTGAATCATCATGGGTATACTCTCTTTTCCTTTTATGATGCTTGGATAAAACCTCTAATCTAGGGGTGTGATTATGGGGTTGGGTGTTGATTTCTTGTTGTGGGTTTTGTACCTTGCTCTATTTTATTGTTGTAGATTCATAGATTTAAGCTAATTAGCATGGGGTTAATTCATGGGTTAAAGTTTCAATCTTAATCCTAGCCTAGATCTTCGATTGATGCACGAAAGAGATCAATTGAAGTGGGTAATTAGTTTAATGCCTGCAATTTAGATTTGTTTACTATAGTGTACTTGAAAGACAAATTGTGGTTCAATTCTAGTTACCAAATATGCTCGAAAGAGAGATTCTAGTAAGGTAATGAGTTGATTTTTGACTCACATAGATGAGACCGAAAGGAGATTCTATGATTTAATGTTATGAGATTGAAAGAAGATTAATGTTATTTAAGATTACCTAGCCTATCCATGATTGTGTAGCGATAATGAGCAAGCTTAGTTACCCCAATCTGACATCGATACCAATCCCCACACCCCTAGATCGTCTTTTACTTGTTAGAAATCCAAATTTTAGTTTAATTTTGTTACTTGATACCAAAACTCTTTTTGTAAAGTTGGTGGAATTATCCACCCATCTCTTTTAATTGCTACTTAATTGGTTTACACTCTCAATTTCCTAATTAAATTCCTTGCATTATATCATTCTCTGTGGAACTCGACCCCGACTCTTGATGAGTATTTTTATTATTAATGATCGCTTATTCTCTTACTTATTTTGAGGGTAACTTGAGCGTTATAAAAAATGACGCCGTTACTGGGGAGTGATGGCTAAGAATTTAGTTTGTGAAAGTAGTTTGTGAACTTGTTTAGTTGTGGTAGATATTTGTTTGGTGTTGTTGTTATGTCTTAATTGCAGATGGAAATATGAGTGAAAATGAAAGTGAGAGCGCTAGTCATTTTGGGCGAAATTATAACATGGTAGATATGAACGATATATATGTGAACATCATTCAAAGCACGTTAGCAATTTGGTTATGTCATACCACCAGAAGAGCAGTGTTCCATGTGACCGGAACCATGCGCTCCAACTGCTTCAAATGAGAGGAATGTTTGGGGGGGCTTGCTCATGAAGAACCCCATGAATACCTTAGAAATTTTGTGGGTGTCTGTGGGCCATTCACCTTTAAGAATATTTCACAAGAATCTATTCCCTTGAGGCTATTTCCATTCTCCTTAATGGGGGAAACTACTAGATAGTTAGCGGAACTACAAATGATTCTATCACTTCGTGGTAAGAGCTATTCGATGCATTCTTTAAGAGATTTTTCCATCCCTCGAAGATGATAAAGCTTACAGACAACATCAAAAACTTCAAGAGAGTGATAGGTGAACCTCTCCATGAGACTTGGCTGTGGTTTGGAAGGTTATATTGTAATTCCTAATGCATGTTGTCCTAGATAATTTGCTGCTGCAATACTTCTATTAAAGCCTTGATTCAGTTAACAAAGGATGAGTTGACCAACTTGTTCAAGGTGGGCTGATGAGACAACCGTATAAGGTAGCAACAATGGTTCTTGATGATATGAGAAAAATCAATTGAGTATGGCATACTAGAGAGGATCAAGTATCTTCTCTACACTTGAGTATGAGCAAGGGAAAAATGGAGAAGGATCATGAGTGTGATGAGAATATGGCTAAGATGATGATCCAACTATACTTGCTATCTAAACATATCATGGGAAGTGGACTTAAGTCTATAAATGTGGTTTGCACAGCAGTGGGCAATGTCCGGATGATGCCAAGTTTGGGGCATGATACAATGAAGAAGTGCAATACTTGGGGAACAAAATAAGGTGTTCTCAACTGAACTATTCTAGACTAGATGGGAATCAAGGTGTAACAAAGAAAGAGATAATGGCTAGAGAGATTGGAGAGATCGAGGTTGCAATTGTAGAGATTGTGAACTTGAAAAATGTCACTCCCCGAGGCTACCCCCTAGGCGTAACACGGTGCTTAGTGTTACAAGTGACCCCAAGCTAACCCATGACATGTCATATCTATAAAAGTTAAATTTAAAACATGCACTGAGCATAAGCTAAAAATAGTTTAATATCTGAAATAGGGAAAAGCCTAACATATCTGAGTATATAAAATATATAAAGAGTATAGTGATGACTGAAAACAACACTAACAATTCAAGTTGAATATAGTCTATGTCTGAAAGCCTCTAACTAATCTGAGTTGATGGGACATGCCCCAGCTAACTCTAAAAAGACTGAAACTGAAAAGTGAATACTGAAAAGTAAAGCATGTCTATCATCCTCAAACTATGAGGACTCACCACTGAAGCTGCTGTCTACAAGCTGGAAGTCGAGCTAGGCACGGTCTGGATGCTGAGCACCTGGACCTAGATCATACAACGATGTAGAGCAAAAGTATGTGTCAGTACTTTGAATGTACTGAGTATGCGGAATATATGCTAAGCTGAACACTATAAAAACTGACATGGAAATAGATATACTGAACCATAACTAAAAGATGAGCTGGATGCAATGACCAAGTACTAATCATCAAGATATAACATGATGAACTGAATACTAAAATACATACTGAATACATGGCCGATGCAACATGAATCTAACTGTGGGAGAGTCTATTAACCGACATAAACAACGTAAGCTAAACGTGGAGTTCGATGTATACACCCCATCAAGAGGACCCAATATACCTTGCTAGGGTATAGAGGCATGGCTGTGGCGTGATCACTAAAATTGATGCCCAACAGAGGGGACTTAAAAGCCTACGCGGGCATGTAGTTATGGGACTTGAGGGTACGCTGAACCCTAGTACACCTCGGTGCAAAATACTACTCCAAACTTGTTATAAAGTTAAAAATTTAACTGTAATACTGGATAGCTCAAATTATTTATAATTATGTGAGAATGCATCATACATATACTGAAAGATATGTCATTCGATTTTTGAAGCATGACTGTCTGACTAATCTGCCTAGCAAGTATAATTCATGAAATACGGATGATTAACACAAGCTAGGGTTTCTGTGTTTTATACATGGGACTATGCTAATTCTCCAAGAAACATGTAATTAATATCATAGAAATAATAAAAGGTAAATTATAATGAATCCCTAAAATTTTGGAACCCTACGTCTGAACAATTTATGGAGAAGCTGAAGATTTGACTGAATTCTATGGACCTAATAGGTGAAAAGACGGACTAGTAAAATCCCACATACCTGGTGAAGATAAACTACAGAGAAATCATTTGGATTTCGGGGCTGAACTTGAAGGAGAGCTCTACTTATTCTTGAGTGAAAACTGTCGCCTCTTTCTCTTCTTTTCTTTCTAAGTCTGATTATTTTAGGAGAATGAATTCTTTATGTAGTTTCTAGCTAATTAATTAGTCTTAGACTAAGTAAAATGATGTAGTTTCAGTACCAAACGACGTAGTTTAAGTACAAAATTCTTAGGAAAAAAAACCAATACGACCGTCACTTAAAACTGATGAGTTCACTTTCAAGAGGGGCTTCACGAGTTGTCTAAGGCATCATGGCCCGTGTAGTGGGTGACGATGTTGCCCTGCCTGATAGGGCTTCACTAAGACATACATATCTTTTTACTCCGACTTGTATTGAGGCAAACTTGATGGCATTGGACAGAGGACTCAAAGACCTTTCATTTGATTGGTAATTGGCCACCTAATTTATTTTGTGCTAAGACATATGATCGTGTGAAGTGACCCAAAACTCAAAACCTAATAGGTCCCTTTCACGGATGACTTCACATTCCGTGTGAAGCCTCACGAACAGTCTAGGCGTCTGTGGTCCTTTACAGTGGCCTAGGGGTACAACCTCACTGTCTGGGTGACTTGTACGAACCCTTAGATGGTCCATCCAAGTCACCACGGGCCGTCTAAGGTACTGTCTAGGTGACTCCTCCCTAGGGGCAATCTTGGATGGCCTCACGATGCCCTTAATGGGTCATGGACCCCTAAACAGACCGTCTAGGGTGCCATGAAGGGCCCATGGTCCATTTTGGGTTCATGGACTTGCTTGTTTGTCCTTTCTTGCCCTTTCTCGAAGTCTGAGGTGTTATAATATTTCCCCTTTGGGATCATTCGTCCTCGAATGAAGACTAAAGAAGTTGAAATTAGAGGGAAAGAGCTGAAATCCCTACCAACTGAGTACTAGAAACTGATATCTAACTGAGTTGAGTCCTATGGACATGAAAACACGCTGAAATGCAAGAATAGTTGAGGGAACATGATACTGAGACTGAGATTGAATTACATGATAGTAAATTGAGAGATTGGAAAGGAACTGTTACCTCAAGATGAAACTGAATTGGAGGAGAAGAGGTGAGGGTACTTGTCTATCATGGTTGCTTCGGCTTCCCAAGTAGCTCCCTCTATAGACTGATTCCTCCACAAAACCTTTAATGAAGTGACTTCCTTATTTCTCAACCAACGAACCTGACGGTCAAGAATCCCAACTGGGATCTCCTCATAGGTGAATCTATCCTTCATATCCGCACTCTCTAAAGGTACTATTGATTCCGGATCACCCACACACTTCTTCAATAAGGAAATGTTAAAGACTGGATGAATCGCTGCTAGTTTTGTTGGCAATTCTTACTCATAAGCCATATTACCAGGATTCTGTAAAGACCTACATACCTGGGACTGAGCTTCCCTTTTTTCCAAATCTCATCACAACCTTCATGGGTGAAACCTTAAGAAAAACACAATCATCGATTTCAAACTCTAAGTCCCTTCTCCTCACATCTGCATGAACTTCTGACAACTCTGAGCTATCTTTAGTCAATCTCTGATGAGCTAAACTTTCTCAATAGCCTCATGAACCGAATCTGGCGCAGTCAAGGCTGCTCACCTACTTCAAACAAACCAACTAGAGACCTGCATCTATGCCCATACCGTGCCTCATAAGGGGCCATCTGAATACTGGAATGGAAACTGTTACTATAGGTGAACTCTATGAGAGTTAGGTGATAATCCCAGCTACCTTGAAATCGATCACACAAGCTCTCAATATGTCCTCTAAGGTCTAAATGATATGCTCTGTCTGACCATCCGTCTGCGGATGAAATGTTGTACTGAGATTTACTTGAGTAGCAAGAACTTTCTAAAACGACCTCCAAAAATGATATGTAAACTTGTAGCACCTCGAATTTGAAAAGAAGGAAATTTATATTTTTTCAGAACTGGTGCCAGTACTGATGGAAGCCATCTACAGACCGTAGGTTGACTTAAGGGCCATAGGTGGGAACCGTAGATGGCAGGATAAATATTTTGAAAATGTCAAGTTACAGGATCCTTTCTACGACTCAACAGGATGGTCCGTCATTTCTTCTATAGACCGTAGATAGGTCTTTTAGGTCACTCCCAGGCTTAGTAAATTCTGAGGGCCAAAGTTGGGATCTGTAGTTGGTATGTATGGCCCGTAAATGGACCAACGGACCGTACATGGAAACCATCGTCGGAAATCCAAAATTTAATAATCTCTGAACTTTTCTACGGTTGGCCAGGATGGTCTGTACCTGGACCTATGGATCTTAGGTCCAAACCGTAGATCTGAATCCGACAATTATTTTTAAGGGCTTTTTGGTCTTTTCCCTAATTGACTTATACCTAATCTAATTCGGTTTAGTCCTAATCCTAGACCTTATATAAGTCTTCTAAACCTAAAAATTTACCTTTTCTAATCACTCTTCAAATTTCCCCAAATCCCTCCAAAGATTTCCCCAAATATTTCTCTCTCGAAAGCTTGAAGAAGAAGGCTAGGGATTCAAGTCAAGTCTCTAATTCTCAATTGATTGTGGGCATTGAACTCCAAGGTATGATGGCTTTCACCTATGAATTCCTTTCCTCTATATGGTTCCTAAATTCCCCAATATTACAAGTTAGAATTCTCCAATTGTAATTAGGGTTTTCTTCAATCTTATGGATTCTTTCAAATTATGATCTAACTGATTGATTAATGACTTTTTATACATGAATTGAGTTAATCACATGATTTGAAGTTGAATTACCATGAACCCGTGCATAATGTATGATTTCTATACTTTGATCTTATGATGAGGTTTTGAACTATGAAAGATAAAAATTATGAAGATATGCATGTTCTTTATGAAATTGAGATAAATGATTTAAGATTGCTTTGAGAGTGAAGCATCAATGTTGTTGTAGTTATGTTTAGGAAGGATATCTCATATACTAATCAAAACATGAATGTGAAAGGATTTTCACACATGAAGGATTTATAAGGGTTGAAAGGTTTTCTCAACTAAACTTTGAATCAAGAATTATGGAGCTATTCTAATGAACTTTAGCTTGAATTGGAAATTTGATGTGCCCTCCATGAATATAGAGACAAGAGGCGGTTACCCATGTCTACTAATGATAAGATGAACTATGAATTATGATTATTCTGTGGGATTTATGTTTAGCACCGAGTGGACAAGCGGCGATTACCCATGTCCCATAAACTATGTGCACCATAGGATGATTATCTTAGATAGACATTAACTAGTGGATCCAGTTAAGCTAGAAGTTAAGGTTCTTACCTTGAAAAGCAAGGACACCTCTTTTCTATGTGGGGTAGACACTAGATTCCATGTTATAGCTCACATGGTCTATATCGGTTAAGGCTAATTTCCCACATAATGAACTCAGGTTACTCCTAAAAAGGTATTTCAAGTATGTTTGGTCTAAGATAATTTACTTGCATTGACCGGGGGTTTTAGCTCATGTTTTCCGCCATGTTACCTTACGATTAAGCTTTGTCATTGTATCTTATGTATGTCTCTTTTTAGCATGATTTTATAAGTTTTATGCCTAGTTATCATACTTGGTACATTCTATGTAATAACGCATACTCTTGCCTACGTTGTTTCACTAATGTAGGGCGTGACGACTCCTCTCCCTCCATTCATTGATAGATCATTGTACTTGTGGTTAAGAAGAATTGGTGAGTCCTCATACTTCAAGCACAAGGCCACGTTTATAGTTTTATGTCATTTTACCTTTTAACTTGTATGGCTTATGTCCCAAATATCATTTCATTGATGTATTAGATGGCTTTGAGACTATGTTAGACTTATGCTATTTTATCAAACTCTTTCAATATGAAATTGTCTTCTGAAATCTTAACTATTATTATCTTGTATGATGTATGCTAAGTGGCTTGTATGGGGCCTTTCGGGGTCCTATATGCCATGTCACGTCTAGGGGGTACTTTAGGTCATGACAAAATGAGGACCCCTATCTGAGATGATTGAGAAGGGAACTCCATGCAACCTTAGTATCTCGCTATTGTAGAGTCTGACGTAGCTCTCCACTGAATCTGTAGTCTTAAAAACCAAGATGTGAGCTGACTTAGCGACTCTGTCCACTATCACCCAAATGGAGTCATGTTGTCTGCGAGTACGAGGTAAACCAGTAATGAAATCCATGTTTATCACTTCCCATTTCCATGTCGGAATATTAATCTCCTGAGTCATGCCTCTTGGTTTTTGATGTTCTACTTTAGCCTAAGGAAAGTTAGGACACTAAGCCACAAAATCTACAATGTCTCTCTTCATGTCGTTCCACCAATAGACTTCCTGTCGATCATGATACATCTTAGTGGTACCCGGATGAATAGAATATCTAAAATTATGGGCTTCTAGAAGGATCTACTGCCTCAATTCACCTACATTAGGGACACATAAGCGACCTTAGTAATGAAGCACACCATCTCCCCCCTGGGAGAAAACCTCAACTCTCTACTGATGAACTGCACCTTTCAACTGAAACAATATAGGATCACTATCCTGTTTATTCTTAACCTTCGCTACCAATGAAGATTCTGATTCATTCTGGACTATCACACCACCATCTGATGTGTCCATAAGGCAAACTCCAAAGCGAGGAAGCCGATACACATCTCTGGCTAATTCTTTCTTCTCTTCCTCAACATGTGCCACACTACCCATGGATAGTCTACTGAGGGCGTCAGCCACTACATTGGCCATACCCGGATGGTAGAGCACATTCAGGTCATAGTCTTTGAGAAATTCAAGCCATCTCCTCTGACAAAGATTCAACTCTTTCTAGGTGAACACATACTGGAGGCTCTTATGATCTGTGAACACATCAACATGGACACCATACAAGTAGTGTCTCAAAATCTTTAGGAAAGACACGATGGTTGCAAGCTCAAGGTCATGAGTCGAATAGTTCTTCTTATGGACCTTAAGCTAGTTGGAAGCATAAGCTATGACCTTACCCTATAGCATCAACACACAAACTAGGCCGACCCTGGATGCATCACAATAAACCACATAACCGCCTGAACCCTCTGATAGAGTCAAGACAAGAGCTATAGTCAACCTGGTCTTCACCTCTAAGAAGCTTTTCTCACACTCATCTGACCACTGAAACTTGACCTTTTTCC
Source organism: Solanum appendiculatum (assembly GCA_018342035.1). NCBI lineage: Eukaryota > Viridiplantae > Streptophyta > Magnoliopsida > Solanales > Solanaceae > Solanum > Solanum appendiculatum. The sequence goes on along the minus strand of JAGDQO010000694.1, from coordinate 21,833 downwards.
GAGTCAACTTGGTCAATGGGTCAGCTATGGATGAAAATCCTTCAACAAACCTCCTGACTCATTTACTCTCCGCATTAGTGGGATAGCCTCTGCATTCGCGGGCCAGAGGCCACGTTCGTGGAGGTCTGTGAGTCTGGGTGTATCCCTGTTCTCCGCATTCGCGGAGGTCTGGGTCCCTGAGCTCCACATTCGAGGAGCAGTTTCCACGTCCACGGAGGCCTATTTTGTGAGAGGTTTCTTGTGCTCCGCATTCGTGGAGGGTTATCCACGTTCACGGAGGGTTATCCGCATTGGTGGAGGTCTATTGGGTGAGGGGAGAAGTTTTTCTCCGCGTTCGCGGAGCACTGGCTTTCTCATCTCCACATTCGCGGAGCGTTGACCGCGTTCGCGGAGATGAGGGGCCTGGCTGTGTCTATTGAATGAGGTTGAAGCTCCCATTTTGGAGAGCTTCAAACCTTCATAAAAATATTCTCGGTGGTCGATTTTTGTGATTCAAAGTCCATGGGGCTCGGATTCTCGTTGGCTTCGTGGGTTTTAGGTTGGGGTTCATTGGGTGTTCCTCGTTTTCCATGAAATTGAGGGTAAGTTCTTTGTTGGCCTATTTTGTTTAGTTTTGTGATTTGTTGTTGTGGGTTGCTAGGAGCGGATCCGACCCCTAATGGGCGAGCCATTTTGGAAATCATGTTTGGGGAAGGATTTGGGACCTTTTCACGAAGTCAATTCTGGATAATCCGGAGCAGGTTCCACTTTGCCCAATTTGAGTCCAAAATTGGTATGTCTCAAAATTTGTTGATTTTAGTGTCCAAATGACCGTTGTGACGCTGTGATTCTATTTTTGATAGCGTGGAAGCAATCTGAGGCCGTTCCGAAGGGGAAATTTTTGGCTGAGTGACTTGGAGCGCTTGTGATCGGCTTTTTGGTAGGTTATGACTTTCCTTCCTTCTAGATGGAGCTTGAATGTGTAAATCTGAGTGACTTGGAGCGCTTGTGATCGGCTTTTTGGTAGGTTATGACTTTCCTTCCTTCTAGATGGAGCTTGAATGTGTAAATGCTGGTTGATATTTTGGAATCTGGGGTGGTTAGCTAGTATTGTTTCCCTGTCCCCTGGTTCCCTAGTTTGGAGTTGATTGTTAGGTTGTTATGAGCTAGTAGCATGCTGTAGGTTGGGTTGTTGAGTTGATTTGATGTATATGTTGTAATGGGGTATCTGTTGGTTGTTATATGATGTTGCATGAGTGGGTCCGAGTGATTTGATTTTGTGATTGGCTGATTATTGTGATTCTGCCTTATATTAGGCTGCTATGACGATGACTTAGTCCCATTGACCTGGTTGACTTGAGTATGTATTCGACGGCGATACGGATGGACTAGACCCTTGTAGATTGATATAGAACACTTGGGTTTGATAGTATGAGCCTTAGTATAGGCATTTTTGTGGCTTTCAGACTTCCGATTCTTTCTCCCTTATCACTGCGATTCTTGGGATGCTGCCGAAAGATGCCATTCTTGCGCCGATTGTCGATTCGATCGCGCTAGGTTGGGAGCCTTGGGTTGATATGCTTGAGAAGGCGGCGGCCCGTGTTGTTTAGTCTGACGTGGTATTGTTGGGATAGCTGTATTCAGCTAGGTGTTGTGGATATGTGGGGATTGGACGACGATCCATGAGATGCGAGTTATTTGGGGTCCTCTGCTGTGTAGATATAGTCCACACACTTGTCTTTTAGGGCCAAGCCCCCAGAGTGATACATGATACACTCGTCTGGCAGGGCCACCAACCAAGAGTGGTTGATGGTACACTCGTCTGGCAGGGCCACGCCCCCGAAGTGGTTGATGGCACACTCGTTTGGCTGGGTAATGCCCCCGGAGTGGTAGATGACACACTCGTCTTTCTGGGTTAATGCCCCTGGAATGGTAGATGGCACACTTGTCTTGCTGGGTTAATGCCACCGGAGTGGTAGATTTGCACACTCGTCTGGCTGGGTTAATGCCCCCTGAGTGGTAGATGGCACACTCGTCTGGCTGGGTTAATGCCCCCGGAGTGGTAGATGGCACACTCGTCTGGCTGGGTTAATGCCCCCGGAGTGTTAGATGGCTCACTTGGCTGGTATGGGCTGGGCCTAGGGCGATGCCCTCGGAGTGATAGCCTATTTGGACAGCTGGATACCTGGTTATTTAGAGGGGTCGGCGTACCCCCGCCCTTTTTGCAGTACTCGACTGGCTGGGTTCATGCCCCCGGAGTAGCTTGCTGGATTGGCGTATTGCTTTGGGTAGTCAAACTTGTGGTCGGTTGAGTATTGGTCATTTGTTAGGTTCAGAGTTCTGTTTCTTGATCGTGTAGTTCTAGCTTTTCAGTGTACTTGTTAGGCTTATGGGGGTCCGTTTGGGTTTTTACTTAAACTTGCACACGAGTGTGCCTAGCGGGTCTAATGGGGGTGCCCAGCTGGGTTTAGCGTAGCTATCCTCAGTTTACATTCCATTTTCTCTATTTCCATTCTGTTTACCTCTGTTGTTGTTGAATCTATCTTGTCTGCCTCTTTTTACCTTTCTTGCTCAGTCGACCTATGATGCCTACAGGGTACCTATTGTTTTGGTACTCATGCTACACTCTGCATCTTTTTTCGTGATGCAGGTCCGAGCACTTGTTATCAGTGTTGAGGTCGGGCCTGGAGCTATCTTTTCAAGAGACTAGGGTGAGCACATGGCATTCTGGGATTACATGTCTCCCTCTGTATATATATTTTTGCTTGTCTTTTGTTTTTGAGACAGTTGTTTCGGTGGTCTACTTTTAAGACTTGTACTCTTGTTAGTAGTTCTGTACATGTGATTTCCAGATTTTTGGAGGTGTCTTGTATATGTTATTTTTGTTTGATTCCGCTTCAGCCTTCTTTTATGTGTTCTTGTTGTATGCTTTCGCTTGGTTTGGACTAGTTCCCACTCTTAGTCCCATTACTGTTAAGTTTTGGGATAGAGTTTGGATTGCCTACCGGTGGGTTGTAGGCGCCATCATGACTTGAGAAATTGGGTCCTGACAAATTAGTATCAAAGACTAGGTTCGTTGGTCTCACTTGTACAGAACTAACATCTAGTAGAATCTTTATGATCGATACGGAGACGTCTGTAACTTATCTTTAGGAAGCTACATGATGTCCTTAGGATGTTTTCTTACTTTGTATCTTTTTCGTGCGTGGCTGTCAAGTTGGTTTCTTGAAATCTCACTTGTTTCGTTCTGTTACAGGGATGGCTCATACGCGCAATGGAGGCCGAGGTGGTGCTGCGGCACCAGGCCGAGAGAGAGAGAGGACTTCAGAGCCAGAGCCTCGAACAGAGCAGATTCCTCCTCAGCCGGTGGGGCCGGGACTGGCCCAGCCACCACCAGCACTGGCTGATCTTCAGGGCATGCTTGCCAAGATTTTAGCTACTATCGGGAGTATGCAGTAGCAACAGCAGCAGCCGGCCCCAGCACAAGTCCCAGAGGCGGTTCAGGCACAGCAGGACCAGAATACAGAAGTGGAACCAAAGGTTCTTCAACCACCAGCACCAACCATGGTTCAGCTGGACCCATTAGACGGGATTATGCCTCTGCGAGAGCAGAAGATGCTCAGTGTATTTCTTAGACTATCGCCACTGAGGTTCTTGAGGGCTGCGGGGAAGGATGCCTACGAGTTCTTGACTACTTGCCGTGAGAGGTTGTAGACTTTGGGTTTAGTGGAGTCCAGAGGAGTTGACTTCACTGCTTATCAGCTAGTCAAACCAGCCAGACAGTGGTGGCGTTCGTTCATTGGGACCAGACTAGTCGGAGCACCACCAGTATCGTGGGAGAAGTTTTCCAAGGCTTTTCTGGCAAGGTTTATTCCACGGAGCGTCAGGGATTGCTTCCGTGATGAGTTCTCAAGATTGAAGCAAGTCTCCAAGACAGTTACTGAGTCGAGACCAGATTTCTGGAGTTGTCCCGTCATGCTACTATGATTCTATCCACAAAGGGGGAGCGGGTCTGATGCTTCGTTAGAGGGTTGAGACTGCAGCTGAGGATCGAGTCGCAGTCGTTGTTGGCAGCGGGCTAATCCATTCTAGAGGTGGTAGACCATGCTCGTATGATTGAGCACCTTCGTCACGAGGCCCAAGGGGGCAGTGTCAAGAGGGTCAGGAAGGATGGCAGGACTAGTGGGCCCCATTCCAAGGCGAGAATCACTCGGGACCAATTTATCTAGGGATTCCATCTAGGGCAGTCCACTCGCCCATTTCAGGCAGTATTGCAGACCTCAGAGGGAGATCAGCCTCTCCATAGCAGTTATAGTGCCGATCCGATTCAGGGCCAAGGTGGGTTTCCGACAGGTGCATCAGGTCGGTGAGGCCGACCTCCAGCAGTTAGCAGGTCTTCTCAGGGTTGCTTCACCTGTGGGGAGCTGGGTCATAGGGCCAGGGAGTGCCCTTCATCTAGGTCAGCTTTACCAGCCCCTCAGGCAGCGAGATCGGTTTCGGCAGTAGCACCTCTAGCTAGAGGAGGGGGACAGCAACAGTGTTCTCGGGGAGGCCCCAGGGGAGGCATGACAGGTGATAGAGTGGATGCGTGGGGTAGAGGTGCCCAAGGCCACTTTTATGTAGTTCCAGCCAGAGCAGAGGCCGATGCGTCAGATGACATGATCACATGTACGATTCTCTTATGCCATTAGGCCACTTCAGCCGTGTTTGATCCCGGCTCTACTTATTCTTATGTGTCAGATTACTGTGTGCCTCGATTGGGAGTGAGTCTTGAGATCTTATCGGTTCCATTGCGTGTTTCGACCCTAGTAGGGTATTCTTTAGTAGTGGATCGGGTTTGCAGGTCCTGTGTGGTGACCATTCGGGGGCCGAACACTCTGGTTGATTTATTGTACTGTGTATGGTAGACTTTGATGTGATTCTGGGTATGGATTGGCTATCTCCTCACCGGGCTGTCTTGGACTGTTATGCCAAGACCGTGACTTTAGTCATTCCTAGTATCCCGCCGGTGGTGTGGCAGGGTTCTTGTAGTTGCACACTAGTTAGAGTGATTTCTCGTATTCGAGTCCAGAGGCTGGTGGACATCGGATGCTTGGCTTACTTGACTTATGTCAGATATGTGAGTAGGGAGGGCCCTACAGTTGATTCAGTGCTTGTTGTCCGAGAGTTCGCAGATGTGTTTCCTGCCGACCTTCCCGGCCTACCCCCAGATCGGGACATTGACTTTGGCATAGACTTAGAGCCGGGTACTTGTCCCATTTTTATCCCACCGTACTGCATGGCACCTACAGAGCTAAGGGAGCTCGGTGATCAGCGTCAGGATCTCTTGAGTAGAGGGTTCATCAGACCTAGTGTATCACCTTGGGGTGCCCCAGTCCTATTTGTGAAGAAGAAGGATGGCACCATGCGGATGTGTATCGTTTATAGGACATTTAATAAGGTGACGGTGAAGAACCGTTATCCTATGCCTTGTATTAATAACCTATTCGAACAGCTTCAGGGTGCTACCGTGTTTTCTTAGATCGAATTGAGATCTGGTTATCATCAGCTGAGGATTAGAGCAGTGGACATCTCGAAGACAACATTTAGGACTCGCTATGGTCATTATGAGTTCCTGGTTATGTCTTTTGGGTTGACTAATTCCCCTGCCGCCTTTATGGATTTGTTGACTCGAGTGTTCAGGCAGTACTTGGACTCCTTTGTCATTGTCTTCATCGATGACGTCTTGGTATACTCGTGGAGCCATCATGAGCATGAGCAGCATTTGAGGATACTGCTCCAGACTTTGAGAGATCATCAGCTTTATGCCAAGTTCTCAAAGTGCGAGTTTTGGCTTAAGTCTGTAGCATTCTTGGGGCACGTGGTGTCCAAGGAAGGCATTATGTTTGATCCGGCGAAGATTGAGGCTATCCGTAGTTAGGCTATTCCCATTTCTGTGATTGAGATTCAGAGCTTCGTCGGATTGGTAGGGTACTACAGACGCTTTGTTGAGGGTTTTTCCACTTTAGCGGCACCTTTGACTCAGTTGACTCGCTAGGATGTTCCCTTTGTGTGGTCGGAGGAGTGTGAGAGGAGCTTTCTACGACTCAAGGAGTTGCTTATCACCGCTCCTATATTGACTTTCAGTTGAGGGCTAGGGCTTCACAGTCTATTGTGACATATCCGGCGTTGGTTTTGGTTGTGTTCTGATGCCGCAGGGCAGGTTATGGCTTATGCGTCGAGGCAGCTTAAGTTGCACGAGCGCAACAACCCCACTCATGACTTGGAGTTGGCGGCGGTAAGTTTCACGCTTAAGATTTGGAGGCATTACCTATATGGAGTTCATTGTGAGATATACACTGATCATAGGAGCCTTCAGTACATCATGACTCAGAGGGATCTTAATTCGAGGCAGCGCGGTTGGATAGAGCTCTTGAAGGACTATGACCTCTCTATTCTCTACCATTCGGGCAAGGTGAACGTAGAAGCAGATGCCTTGAGTCGGAAGGCAGTGAGTATGGGTAGTCTAGCCTTCCTTTCTGTTTCGGAGCGACCCTTGGTTATGGACATTCAGTCCTTAGCCAATCAGATGATCAGACTTGATGTTTCAGATTCCAGCAGGGCATTATCATATGTTGGGGTTCAGTCATCTCTGCTTGATCAGATCTGTAGTCGTAAGTTTGAAGATGAGTCTTTGGTAGCACTCAGAGATAGAGTGTTGGCAGGTGATGTCGATCAGGCTTCCTTAGATTCAGATGGGGTTTTAAGTTTTGCTGGCTGATTGTGCATTCCCAGAGTTGGTGATTTGATCCAGCTGATCCTTAGCGAGGCCCATGATTCCAGATACTCTATTCATCCGGGAACATCTAAGATGTATCGTGATTTGAGGCAGCATTACTGGTGGAGTGGTATGAGGACAGACATCTCAGACTATGTGTCCCGTTGTTTGTGTTGCCAGCAGGTGAAGGCCGAGCATATGAGGCCTGGTGGAGAGTTGTAGAGATTACCCATTCCTGAGTGGAAGTGGGAGCGTGTCACCATGGACTTCATTGTTGGGTTTCCACAGACTCCTAGGGGTGTTGACAGTATCTGGGTCATCGTCGATCGATTGACCAAGTCAGCACACTTCATCCTTGTTCATGCATCCTACTATGCTGAGAGGTTAGCCCGTATCTACATCTGGGAGGTAATCCATCTTCATGATGTGCCTGTTTCTATCCTCTCAGACCGGGGCCCACAGTTCACTTACAGCTTTTGGAGAGCATTTCAGGAGGAGTTGTGCACCCGTATGGATCTTAGCACAACATTTTACCCACAGACTGATGGCCAGTCAGAGTGCACTATTCAGGTTCTTGAGGATATGTTGCGGGCCTGTGTTATAGACTTTGGGGGTTAGTGGGACCACTTCTTGCCCTTGGCAGAGTTTGCATACAACAAAAGCTACAATTCCAGCATCCAGATGGCCCCGTTTGAGGCCCTATATGATAGGCGTTGTCGCACTCCAGTCGGTTAGTTTGAGTCTACGGAGCGTAGGCCGCATGGCACAGATTTGTTTCAAGAGTCCTTTGAGCATGTCAGGCTAATTCAGGACAGGCTCAGGACAGTTCAAAGTAGACAACAAAGTTATGCAAACCGCAGGCGTCGACCATTGAGTTTTGCCATGGGTGACTGAGTATTCCTTCGAGTATCACCCATGAGGGGTGTGATGAGATTTGTGAGGCGGGGCAAGCTTAGCCCCAGGTATATCGGTCCTTTTGAGATTTTGAGGGCAGTTGGCGGGGTGGCTTATGAGTTGACTTTACCTCCAGCATTCACAGCTGTTCATCCAGTACATTCCATGTTTCGATGCTGTGTTAATATGTTCCAGATGAGTCTCATGTGCTCCAGTATGATGCCGTTGAGTTGGATGATCGCTTGACTTTTAATGAGGAGCCTGTTGCTATTTTTGCAAGAGAGGTAAGGCAGCTGAGGTCAAGAGTCATTCCTGTGGTTAAGGTCCATTGGAGGCATCGTTCAGTTAAGGAGGCTACCTAGGAGATCGAGTGGGAGATGCGAGAGCAGTTCTCCAGCTTATTTGAGCCCTCAAGTACTTCTTGATCCTTACTTTAGCGGACGAAAGTCCTTTTAATAGTGGATATTGTAATGACCCACCAGGTCATTTCTGTGTTAATGCCTTCTTTCTGTCGTTTAGAGCATTTCTGTAGTGACCCCAAGTCATTTATAATTTGCCGGCACTGACTGTTCGGTCGCCTGGTCGTTCATTTGGGTTATACGCCTGTGTTTTGTTTTGGAGCTTTTGAACCTTGAAAGTTTATTTTGGTCATAACTTTAGGTAAATAACCTCAGATGGGAATTCTGACGATTCCATCAGCTCCGGAGTGGCAAAATTAGGCTAGTAGCATGGTTTGCTCGTGTCCCGGGGTTTCCGATGTGATTTTGGAGCCAATTAGCTCTTTAGTCTTTGAAATTTGGTTTAAGGTTGACTTCAGTCAACATTCTTGGAAAAATACACTCGGATGAAGATTCCAATAGTACGGTTAGTTTCGGAATGTCGAGTTTGGTCTGGATCGACCTTTTGTGAATTATCGGGAGCTTCCGATATGATTTTGAGGCCTTCGATAGAAATTCGCTAAATGGCTAAATGGGTGTGGGATCCACTTTTTGTCGAAACGACCTCGTATGGAAATTTTGGCTGCGCCATTGAGTTCGGAATGTCAAATTCGAGGGGGTAGCATATTTCATTTGCGTGCACGGGGTTCTGAACAAATCCCGAGCACCCCGTCAGAGTTTTGGGATTCTCCAAAACTTAGCTGATGCAGCAGCTTTTACTATAGACTCATTTACTCTCCACGTTCGCGGGATAGGCTCCGCGTTCGTGGGATAGGCTCCTCATTCACGGGATAAGCTCTGAGTTCATGAAGGTCTGTGAGTCTGGGTGTATCCCTGTTCTCCGCGTTCGCGGAGTGGTTTTCGCGTCCGCGAAGGCCTGTTTGGTGAGAGGTTTCTTGTGCTCTGCATTTGCGAAGCGTTATCCGCATTCATAGAGGTCTGTTGGGTGAGGGGAGAAGGTTTTCTCCGCATTCACGGGCCGGAGGCCGCGTTCGCGGACCATTGGCTTGCTCACCTCCGCGTTCGCGGAAAAGAGGGACCTGGGAGCGTATATTTAATGAGGTCGAAGCTCCAATTTTGGAGAGCTTCAAACCTTCATAAAAATCTCCTCGGTGGTTGATTTTCAGGTAATTGAAGTCCGAGGGGCTCGGATTCTCGTTGGCTTCGTGGGTTTTTGGTTGGGGTTTGTTGGGTGTTCCTTGATTTCCATGAAATCGAGGGTAAGTTCATTGTTGGCCTATTTTGTTTAGTTTTGTGATTGGTTGTTGTGGTTGTTAGGAGCGGATCCGACCCCTAATGGGTAACACATTTTTGGATTCGTGTTTGGGGAAGGATTTGGGATCTTTTCACGAAGTCAATTCTTGAAAATTCAGAGCGGATCCCACTTTGCCAGATTTGACTACAAAATTGGCCTGTCTTCGAATTTGTTTATTTTAGTGTCTAAATGACCGTATTGATGGTGTGATTCTATTTTTTATAGCGTGGCAGCAGTGTGAGGCCGTTCGGAAAGGGAAATCTTTAGCTGAGTGACTTGGAGCGCTAGTGATCAGCTTTTTGGGTAGGTTACGATTTTCCTTCCTTCTAAATTGAGCTTGAATGTGTAAATGCTGGTTGATATTTGTGATTCTTGGGTGGTTTGCTAGTATTGTTTCCCTGTCCCCCGGTTCCCTAGTTTGGAGTTGATTATTGGGTTGTTATGAGCTAGTAGTATGTTGTAGGTTGGGTTATTGAGTTGATTTGTTGTATATGTTGTTATGGGGTATCTAATGGTGGTTATATGATGTTGCGTGAGTGGGTCCGGGTGATTTCATTTTGTGATTGACTTATTATTGTGATTCTGCCTTAGAATAGGCTGCTACGACGATGACTTAGTCCCATGTACCTGGTTGCCTTGAGTATGTATCCGACGGTGATTCGGATGGACTAGATCTTTGTAGATTGATATAGCAGACCTGGCTCTGATAGTATGGGTCTTAGTATAGGCATTTTCATGGCTTTCGGACCTTCTGATTCTTTCTCCCATATCACTGCAATTCTTGAGATGCTGCCGAAAGATGCCGTTCTTGCGCCGATTGTCATTTCGATCGCGCTAGGTTGGGAGCCTTCGGTTGATATGCTTGAGAGGCGGTGGCCCGTGTTGTTTAGTCTGGCATGGAATTATTGGGATAGCTGTATTCGACTCGGTGTTGCGGATATGTGGGGAGTGGACGGCGATCCACGAGATATGAGTTATTTGGGGTCCTCTGCGAAGTAGATATAGTCCACACACTCGTCTGGTAGGGCCACGCCTCCGGAATGATAGATGGTACACTAGTCTAGCAGGGCCACGCCCTCGTAGTGATAGATGGTACACTCGTCTTGCAGGGCCACGCCTCCGGAGTGGTAGATGGCACACTCGTCTTGCTGGGTTAATGCCCCCGGAGTTGTAGATGGCACACTCGTCTGGCTGGGTTAATGTCTCCGGAGTGGTAGATGGTACATTCGTCTGGCTGGGTTAATGCCCCTAGAATGGTAGATGGCACACTCGTCTAGCTGGGTTAATGCCCCCGGAGTCGTAGATGGCATACTCGTCTGGCTGGGTTAATGCCCCCAGAGTATAAGATGGCTCACTTGGCTGGTATGGGCTGGTCCTAGGGCGATGCCCCCGGAGTGATAGCCTATTTGGCTAGCTGGATACCGGGTTAATTAGAGGGGTCGACGTACCCCCGCCCTTTTTGCAGTACTCGACTGGCTGGGTTCATGCACCCGGAGTAGCTTGCTTGATTTGTATATTGCTTTGGGAAGTAAGACTTGTGGTCGGTTGAGTATTGGTCATTTGTTCAGTTCGGAGTTATGTTCCTTGATCCTGTAGTTCTAGCTTTTCAGTGTACCTGTCGGGCTTATGGGGGTCCTTCGGGTTTTAACTTAAACTTGCACATGAGTGTACCCAGCGGGTCTTATGGGGTGCCCAACTGGGTTTAGCATAACTATCCTCAGTGTACATTCCGTTTTCTCTGTTTCCATTTTGTTGACCTCTGTTGTTGTTGATTCTATTTTGTCTTCCTTTTTTTACCTTTCTTGCTCAATTGGACTATGATGCCTACTGGGTACCTATTGTTTTGGTACTCATGCTACACTCTGCATCTATTTTCGTGATACAGGTTCGAGCACCAGTTATCAGCATTGAGGTCGGGCCTGGAGCTGTCTAGTTGATTTTTTCCGGATTTGAGGCCTATCTAGAAAAGCAACTACCACTCCGAAGGTGGTTGAAAAAGTCATCAATCCTGGGGATGGGATATTTATTCTTGATTGTGACTTTGTTAAACTGACGATAGTCAATGCACATCCGGAGGGAACTGTCTTTCTTATGCACGAAAAACACTGGAGCACCCAATGGAGAGATGTTGGGTCTAATGAAGCCCTCATCTAGAAGGTCTTTCAACTATTATTTCAATTCTTTAAGCTCAGCTAGAGCCATTCTATGATGAGGAATCAAAATAGGCTGGGTATCTAGAAGGAGATCTATTCCGAAGTTGATTTTCCTTTCAAGAAGAACTCCGAGAAGATCTTCTGGAAACACTTCTACAAACTCATTCACCACTCGGACTGACTTAAGAGTTAGGGTTTCAGAGTTTGTGTCCTTAACCCCAACAAGATGATTGATATACCCTTTGAAATTCATTTTTCTGGCCTTAAGGTAAGAGATAAATTTACCTATAGGCACTGAGTTACTACCCTTTCACTCTAAGAATAGGTCGTTTTGAAAATGAAACCGAACGATCCTAGTTCTACAATCGATTGAGCCATAAAAGGAATGTAACCAATCCATGCCTAGAATGACATCAAAATCTATCATCTCTAACTCTACAAGGTCTGTTAAGGTGACTTTCGGGGAAACTGTGACGGGGTAATTTCTGTATTCCCGTTGAGCTATAACTGGGTCACCAACTAGAGTGGAGATTGAGAAGGGTTCTGGGAGAGTTTCTAAACTGACACCGAAGTTTACTGCTATATAAGTAGTTACAAAGAAAGTGTAGCCCATAGATCTAGCAATGCATAAACATCTAAATAGAAGACTTGTAACGTACCCATGATCACATCAGGAGAATCCTCATGGTCCTGTCGAGCCTGAAGAGCATACAACCTGTTCTTGCACTGACCACCACCTGTACCAGACGAGGAGCCCCACTGAGTGGGGCGATCTGTTGGAGCTGCTGAAGTTGTAGACTGAGCTTTGTTACCTCCCTAACAATGCCTGGCTAAAGCGCAATCCTTCAACCTTTGACAAAACTGACCGCACCTGAAACACCCCTCTCTGCAAATAAGACACTCACACAGATGGTTCTTACAATACTTTGGACAAGATGGAAAAGTTTGGTTACCTTAGGCAGTACCCTGAGACTTAGAGCCTGATGCCCTCCCCTTCTGATCCTATTAAAGATGGGGGAACAGAGCGCTAGCTGATGAAGGCGCTAGGGCTATAGACCTCTGCTGAAACTGTGAGAAATTTTCGCAACCTGACCTCTGCTAAAGAATATTCATAGTTGCCTGTTATAGCCTTTTTGTTTTCCTTTGCCATTTTCTTGAGCTTATCTCCTTCAACCTATTGAGCATGGGTCATTAGTCTGGAGATATCCATATCCCCTAATAGCATAACATTACTGCACTTGGTCTATAACACATCGGATACTCCAAACAAGAACTTGCCTATTTGTGCTCTCGGATTGGCCACCATATGTGGAGCATACCTGGAGAGTTGGATGAACTTTAGCCCATATTCCTGGACTGACATTAACCCCAACCTCAAGTTCATAAATTTCTTGGCCCTAGCCTTGCTCAACTCTCTCGGGAAGAACCTGTCCAAAAAAGCTCCAGTAAAATAGTCCCACGTCACAGAAGCTGCATTCGCACTACTGTTGTCTTTCCACTCCATGAACCAGATATGAGCCCCATCCTTAAGTTGATAGGATGCTAGTTTAACACTATCACTATCATTTACTTGCATTACCACAAGAATCTTCTTGATCTCATTAATGAAATTTTGTGGGTCCTCACAAACCTTCGACCCTAGAAACTCAAGCGGATTCATACAGAAAAAATGTCAAACCCTAGCTACAGTTGATCCACTAGTGGGGTTTACAGGAACTGGGGCCTACAAATTGGCTCGGTTGGCTACGGTCTGAGCCAAAAACTGGATCGCATTACATAACTCTTTATTCATAACCTTATGGTCTGGGACAGGAGGAATTGGGTTAGCATTGCGTGCATTAGATCTGTGAGGAGGCATGGTCTGAAATGCATAACAATGGATTAGGAGGGAGAAGTTGAATCACAATCTAGCGCATGATAGAGATAGCAAAATAGGTGAAGTTTTTCTTAGAACACCTCGTAGCCTCCCCCTCATAGGTGTGGCGCGCTTCACACCCATGAAAGAGACTTTACTTAGTGCGGCTTTCAGGCGCCCTAGGACTCCTGAACCTGATGCTCTAATACCAAGTTTGTCACGTCCTGAGGCTACCCCCTAGGTGTAACACAGTGCTTAGTGTAACAAGCAACCCCAAGAAAACCCATGGCATGGCATATCTATACAAGTTCAATTTAAAACATGCACTGAGCGGAAGCTAAAATTAGTTTAATATCTGAAATTGGGAAAAGCCCAACATGTCTGAATATATAAAATATATAAAGAGTATAGTGATGACTGAAAACTACACTAACAACTCAAGTTGAATTTTATCTATGTTTGAAAGCCTCTAACTTATCTAAGTTGCTGGGTCATGCCCCCAGCTAACTCTAACAAGACTGAAACTGAATAGTGAATACTTAAAAGTAAAGCATGTTAATCATCCTCGAACTATGAGGACTCACCATTGAAGTTACTGAGTACGGACTGGAAGTCGAGCTAAGTGTGGTTTGGATGCTGAGCACCTGAACCTACATAATACAATGATGTAGCACAAAAGTATGCATCAGTACTTTGAATGTACTGAGCATGCGGGAAATAGGTTTAGCTGAACACTATAATAACTTACATGGAAATAGATATACTGAAGCATAACTGAAAGCTGAGCTGGATGCAATGACAAAGTACTAATCATGAAGATATAACATGCTGAACTGAATACTGAAATACGTATTCAATACATGATCAATAACAACATAAATCTGACTATGGGAGAGTCTATTAACCGGCATAAATTATGTGAGCTAAACAGGCAGTTTGATGTATACGCTGCATCGAGAGGACCCAATATACCTTTCTAGGATATAGAGGCATGGTTGTGGTGTGATTAGTACAACTGATGCCCAACAAAGGTGACTTACAAGCCTATGCGGGCACGTAGTTTTGGGAATTGAGGGTACGCTGAACCCTAATCCAACTCGGTGCTAAACACTACTTCTAAACTTGATAGCTCAAACTATTGATAATTATCAGAGAATGTATCATATATATACTAAACGATATGACATGCGAATTCTAAAGCATGATTGTCTAAGTAATCTACCTAGCAAGTACAATTCATGAAATATGGATGATTAACACAAGCAAGGGTTTCTGAGTTTTATACATGGGACTATGCTAATTCTCCAAAAAACATGTAGTTAATATCATAGAAACTATAAAAGTTAAAATGTAATAAATCCCTAAGATTTAGGAACCTTAGGCGTGAACAATTTATGGAGAAGCTGAAGATTTGACGTAATTCTAGGGACCAAATGGGTGAAAGGAACCCACTAGTGAAATTCCACATACGTGGTGAAGAAAACTACGGAAAATCATTTGGATTTCAGGGCTAAACTTGAAGGAGAGCTCTGCTTGTTCTTGAGAGAAAATTGTCACATCTTTATCTTTTTTACTTTCTAAGTCTGACGATTTTAGGAGAATGAATGTTTTAGGAAGTTTCTGGCTATTAATTAGGCTTAGACTAAGTAAAATGACGTAGTTTAAGTACCAAAGTAGTTTAAGTACCAAATGCATAGGGGAAAAGACCAATACGACCCTTACTTAAAACTGACGAGGTGACTTTCAAGAGGGTCTTCACGAGCCGTCTAAGGCATCATGGCCCGTCTAGTGGGTTGTGATGTTTCCCTGCCTGGCAGGGCTTCACTAAAATGGGCATAAGGTTTTACTCCAAACTCATATTGAGGCAAACATGGTGGCGTTGGAAAGAGGACTCAAAGACCTTTAATTTGATTGGTCGTGGGCCATATAATTTATTTTGTGGTGAGATATATGATCTTTTGAATTTGACCCAAAACTCAAAACCTGATAAGTCCCTTTCAGGGACGACTTCACGATCTGTGTGAAGCCTCACAGATCGTTTAGGGGTCCATGGTCCTTCACAGTGGCCTTAGGGTGCAACCTCACTATCTGGGTGACTAGTGTGGACCCCTAAATGGGCCGTCCAAGTAACCACTGGTCGTCTAAGGCACCTTCTAGGTGACTCTTGCCTAGGGGCAGTCCTGGATGGTCTCACAATTCCCTTAACGGGCTGTGGATCCCTAAACATATTTTCTATGATGCCGTGAAGGGTCCATGGTAAATTTTGGGTTCGTGGACTTGCCCATTTGTCCTTTTTTGCTCTTTCTCAAAGTTCAAGGTGTTACAAAAAAGATAGATAAATTACACCCCTTGATCGTCCCAAACTAAAAGAGCAAGCTGGACTTGAGGTAAACCGAACAGATGATATGTTAATAAGGATTTTCAACAAGGTTGAAGGGTCCGATAAGGTGTTGAAGGATTTGAAAAAAGACTTCTCCATGTTAACTCTATTGGTTACTTCTCATTTTGTGTCAATCAAGCAACTCGAGACTCAGATGTGTCAACTCTCTACGCATCTAAATCCAAGGCTAAAGGGAATGTTGCCTAGTGACACCATCCCCAATCACAAAAACAATTGTTGATGAGTACGAATTGTGCCGTGCCACGACATTAAATGTGGTGCTTCTTAGGAGGCAACCCAAGTTTATTTTATTGCTTTTAATAATGTGTGTTGTAAGTGCAGGTTGAATTGAAGTCAATCAGTTGAAAAGGATGCAATAGGCGATATAAGTACCTAGTCGGTGATGCACCAAAATGATTGTGTGGACATCTTCATATTCACCTTTTGAGTCAAGAATTTTTAAAAAATGGTAATGTCAACTTCGGTGAACTAGAACCTAATCAGTTATCCGCCGAATGACACAAAACAAACTACATCGAGTTCACCAAGGTGAACATTAGGTTTAGTATATGTTCAAGCCTTATCGGTGAGCTTATGCTCCTTCGTTGATTCGCCAAAAATGTTAGGCGACGTTAGTCGCACTCCACCGAATGTGCCTGAAATAAAAAGGCCAAGAGTCTTTTTAAATTTTAAAATGCAACCTTTTATCTTTGCAAGCTCTTTAATTTCCCAAAACTCCCCATACCATTATTTATATGATATTGTGTCCTCATTTGCGTGGATTTGCTTACTTGGAGTGCATATTTATGCGTGATTTTTGATCCCAAGACCCCTCCTCCCTCATTTTTTTCTATGTGAGCTTCTCTGAGGTTGGTTTTCGAGGCTTTCATTAGTAATTTTGCTTAATTTTGATATTTATGAAATGGGTCTCATGATATATTGATGTTGTGTTGTTTAATTTTTCTCGGTGTTGATAAATTCTATTGATTGAACTTTGCCCATGAACTAGAATATAAAATTGTGCCTGGAATTGCTAAAATTGAATGTGAAGGTTAAATGTTGAAATTGAGTCATTAAAATTGGTGGGTCTTGCTTGAATTCAGTATGGGTGAAGTCTGATTCACCCAATCTTATCCTTATAACTTGTATTTGTCCAATGATTGATAGGCTGACGTCTTTCTTAATGGAAAATCCTCAGTTTAGGCAATAATTTGTGATATTTGGGTGAAATTTGAGTACCCATAGATAGAATAGCACGTGGGTAGCTTGTAAAATTTATCGAGTAATGAATATTGTTGCATGTTAGTGTAAAAATTTTGAAAAATAAGCATTGGGCTAAAATTACATGTTTGGTGGGCTTGTCATAGCTCGTCAAGGTGATTAGGAAAACCACAAAGTAAGCCCTAAACACCTTCTAAGTTTGAATATGTGACATAGGTATTGTTCCATTAGGCAATCTTGTCTTAGCTCGCCGTAACCAACTCGGCGAATCACCGAGTTGGAGTGGACATTGCCCTTCTGCCTGTTCCTTTTTAGTTTTGCACTTTAACTTTCAGTGGTCTTATCTTAGCCCTGCGAAACCAACTCAACAGATCGTCGAGTTGGAGTTGAATCGGCCGTTCATGCCTAAGTAGAATTTAATCTTGTCCTGTCAACTTCGGCGAGCTCGCCTAACCTATTAGGTGAATCGCTCTTCCAGTCGGCGAGCCTCACAACTTGTTTGGAACTATGTTGATTTTTTATCTTACTTTTAACTAACCTTCACTCGATCTTTGGTTTGATATGTTGTTCCTTGCAAAAATAGTGTAGAGCAAGAGGCAAAAGAGTAGTGACCTCCGACTCCGATCACGACTCTCCTCCTCCACCCCCTAAAAGAAACAGAGGGATAACTATCAATGAGCCCCCTAAGGATCCTCACCAACAATCCACTCTGTACTCTTCCACTCGTGTGAGTGAAGCCTCAAAGAAGGTGGTTGACAGCAAAAGAACGGACATCCGGTCGAAGAAGCCATAGACCTATCAATCCCAATCACCAACATCCTGTGTTCTCACATTATAGCTTAAAGAGCCCTCAATAGGCTTAATGCTGTAGGAGAACATACTACTTTTAAGGAGAGTTGACTCTCCACTATTGGGGTGATGAGTTACTACCCCACAATCTGGGATATAATAAAATTCCATGGGTTTGAGCTGTTCACCAGATCTCGGCCTCCATATGTCCCAGCTTTATGAGGCCTCTGCAACGGCCTTGCAAAGAATAAAAAAGGTCTTGTTTGGAAACCCCTCAAGGAAGTTGAAGTCTGAGTAAAAATCGTATAATAGCATTACGGTGCCACTAACAATATTCTAGGCACCAAGGGCAACCGGGCTGACTTATACAAGATCTAAATGAATAAGGGTTTGGATGCACTCATAGGGTGGTTGGTACCCCTCATTTATGATATCACCCCTCCGTGGATGGCTGACAGAGTTAAAATAGATAAGAAGGATATGAACATCACTTTCTAGTATTGGTTCGGGTTTTTTAGCAGCATCCTCATGACATCCCAAAATAAGTCCATCCTCCGACATCTGAAGGCCGTCTTAGTTGGCAGCATCATTTATCAGACATAGATTCACATCGATGCTATTATTGAGGAGGAGATATTAATGAGAGTTTTTCAGGAGCAGACCTCTCTCTTTTTCGTAGTCTTGATCACTTAGTTGTGTGAGGCTGCTGGAGCGCTTTACAGAGAGAGGTTAAATGTACGAGTTACCCCGGTCTCCTCCTATGACATTCAAAGAATAGAGGCTGGATATTTGAGAGATGATGCGGCTAGGATAAAGCCATCAGCACAAGATACCACTCCGGTAGTGGATCTCACCACTTTAGAGTCATATGCTACTTAGCCCGCTCTTTCTATGGAGCCTTCAGGTATCATACAACTCTCCACCATGCATTCTACTTCAGTTGTTCCTTCTACCTCAGTTGTACCTACTCGTGCATCCTGACCTCCCTTTACCCAGGCCTTGATATATTAAATGGGCAACCTTTCCTATTCGGTGGATGCTAGGGTGGCTAGACTAGAGGCAGAATTACCTAGGATTATTGCTAGGGAGAATGAGGCTGCAATAAGTCCAGCTGAGGTTGAGATTATGAGCCACTCGGTCACATTGGCTTCTTATGGGGAAAGGTTGGACAACGTTAAAACGAGAGTTGAGGCTCAAGAGAAGAGTGAGAGTAGTCCTGCTAATTTTACTTCTTTAAAGGGTGTTGTGAATGTTGTTAGGGTTGATGTGGACCAGCTAAATTCCATGGATATATCCATTTTGTGGGGTGAGGTTATCTTACCTGAGATGCCCGAGATAGTGCCCCCTCCAAAGATGAGAGCTAAGACACCTTCTAGAGTAAATTAGCAGTTAGTTGGTGATGATGAGGTTGATGATCAGGCTGCTGAGGAGATAAATGAGGGGGAGTGTAGGAGAGAGGATGAGCAGAGGATAGTCGAGAAGCTGATAGAGTTGCAAGACATTGAGGAGACAATGGTTGATGCCACGTTGGGGAGATCTCATCTTGAGACTTCCACAGTTGGCACTAGTGGAGTTTCTTCAGACCCTGCTATTCCTCCCACAAATGTGCATGGCACTGATGCCCTGATCGATGCTACTGTGCAGCCTTCTATTTCAGTTTGCCGGTATTAATGCCTGAGATGATGCCATCCCATTTGAGTTGCAGGATCAGAGTTCTTCACACGCATATACTATTAGGGAGACCTTTCACTCACACTCCTCATGTACTTACTTTTAATAGCATTGAGAACACTACTGATTTATTTTTTGTGGGGTGAGGGCACTTTTGCCTATATTTCTCCTTTTTATTGTATTTCTTATTTTTCAGTTTTTTGAGATATTTGAAGTATTTGTACTATTTTGAGTTTTTTTATGACAGCTGATGGTTTTGAGTTCATTTTATCTCTCTACTCATTGTCTAATGATTTTTGAGTTTTTAGAATGTTTGCAAATGCTTGAGTTTTCATTGTTGATGTTTAAACATCGACTGTGTTCAATATCAATGTCTTGAGTAGTACTCATGATGAGAAATGTATTTTGTGTTGATGTTGCAAGAATAGTTTGGTGCGGCTTCACTTTTTAATGATCTTTTTGATTTGTGTGTTAACTAGCTGCATTTTGATGTGAGCCTTGCAATGAACATCGCACACAAGCTTCTTGATTTTGTAGAGTTGTGCTAAATAATTGTGTTTGAAGTTCCATGTGTGGTGTGGTCCTACTTGAAAGCATGCTTGTTGAATCCTAAAATATGTCATGTTAGTCTAGTTGTATAGCCTTGGTGAATGCAAGAAATAATCTTGATTACAAGTGTTTAGAGGGAACACTTGTAACCATCTTGGCACCATTTGAGCCTAAACCGTTTGTTGTCAAACTTGTTAAAACCTCTTGAGACAAATTATCCCTAACTTCTCACTCATAAATCCTTTTCGAAGCATTGGTTTATTTGAATAGCTAAATTAGGCCAAAATCCTAAGTTTGGGGTGTGAGAAAGAAGCTGGAAAGAAAGCCAAGTGGAAAGTAAAGAATGAAAAATTAAGACTCAACTTTGATGTTTGTTGCAAAAAGAAGGAACCCCTCCTTATAAAAAAACAGTGAGGAAAAGTTTGAAAATTGAAATGAAAAGGAAAGTGTGATGAAATAAAAAGGGGTGTCCAATGAATAGAGTGAAAGATTCAGTTTTGAATTTTCAAGTAAAAAAATGGAAAGAACATGAGAAAAGGTGAAGATGAGTGCAACAATGCCTCGAAAAGGTGAAGTAACTAAGCCAAATTGACAATACATTTACCCTTAGCCCCATTACAAGCTTGAAAAGAACCTTGAGATCTTGCATAAACTAAGTTGTGTGATGATTGGAAAATACGGGCAAGCCTATGGTATGAATCTTGTATGTATTTCTCAAAGAAAAATTAAATAAAATCTAATTAAATAAAGAAATATATTATTAGTAAAAACAGAATAATACAAAATAAAAAAATATAATTTATTATAAAATATAAGATCAATAAAAAAAATAAAATTCAATGAAAGAAGATATTATTATTATAAAATCGATAAGAGATTAGTATTATTCAGAGTGCAAGAAGGATAGAAAAAAAAAAATAAAAAAAAGTATAATAAAGATAATAACAATCTAATATAATTAATAAACAGATGAAAAATAAATACAAAATTCTGCGATTAAAAAAATAATAATGTTATCGTACATAGCAATATAAGAAACTAAATATTAAAATTATTTCTCTTTAAGAGAGTGAGAGTTGTATTGATTCATAACTTCCTTTTTGATATGTTTTGTGAAAGCATGGAATCGTTCTTTATGTGAGGGCACTTGAATGCATTTTTTTTAACATTGTTTTGCATTAGAAAGAAAGCACTAAGTGAGCTTGAGTATGGATTTGTACCGGTTAGTCATCATTTGAAGATTTTTGAGCATGATTGATTTGCATATTCTTGATAGTAATCTTGTGGTAGCACATGCATGTTAGTTCTCATTGAGAACTGTTGTAGACACTCTTGTTGAACTGATTGTATTCTTGATTTTCTTGAGGAAAAGAAAAACTTTAAGTTGGAGGTGTTGATGAGTGGTAGATTTTGCACTCATTTGTGGCCTTTTTAGTTCAGCAATTAGTATCCTCAATGCCTAATTATGTCCTATTCTAATAATATTTTGATGTTTTGCAGCTATGAAGGATCAGGGAGAAGGCAAGAATGAATACATGAAAAAAAAGACCAATAACGTTGAAAGGAGTACAAACTCCCAACTGGTAGTCGCCTAAACAAACAAATGAATTGCCCAAGTGGCCTGACCTCGCCCAAAGTGAAAGTATTCACAATTTAAAATATTTAAGGCAGGTTGGCAGAATAAAAAATGAAACGGTGACTCACCAAAGATGAATGGGCGAACCATCGCCGAAGGTGATAGATCTCTAAGTTAAAATGAAGGCTTAAAAGGCAAACAAGGTGGTAATCAGTGATCCGCCGAATATAAAAGGAATACTCGACTGAGTCCGCCAAGTGAGGTTCAAACACCTGAAGCCTGATGCAAATGAAGGGCGAGCTAAGGAACATACGACG